>CM060939.1:604407027-605007027 GCA_030765085.1 Allium cepa
GGTAATTAATAAATGGATAATTATCAAGGTGATTAAGTAATCAATATGATTTATTAAAGGATAATTTATTTTAATTAAGGTGATTTATTTATTTATATAAATAATCAAAGGATTGATTCCTTAATAAAAGTAATTAAAGATAATTACTTAATGAAAGTAATTTAAAAAGGGGAATTACTTAAAAGAATAATTACTTAATCTCAGTAATTAATGTTAAATTAAGGATAATTTATCAAGGTAATTAATTTAATTATATGATTAATTAAAGGTTAATTATTTGATAATTAAGATTAATTAATTAATAATTAAGGAGTGATTAAGGTTAGTTAATTTGTAATTAAGGATAATTAACCATTAACTAAGGATAATTAATCATTAATTAAGGATAATTACTTAATTAAAATGTTAATTAATTATATAATTGAAAGGGTGATTAATTGAATTTAAAGGATAATTACTTAAAAGATTAATTAAAGATTAATTAAGATTAATTAAGGTTAATTAAAGATTAATTAAGGTTAATTAAGATTAATGATTAAGGAATGAATTAAGGTTGATTAATTTAATGATTAACTTCATGATTAAGATTTATTAATTATATAATTAAGGTAATTAATTAAAGGATAATTAATTAAGGGTTAGTTAATTAATGTAATAAATTAATTAAAGGGTAATTAAATAATTAAAGGTTAATTATTTAATGATTAAAGGATGATTGATTTATTAATTATGGTTGATTAATTTATAATTAAAGGTTAATTAATGAATGATTAAGGAATAATTGATTAAAATGGTTTGTAATTAATTAATATCAATTAACTAGGATTAGAAATTTATTCATAAGTAATTAATCTGGTTTAAAATTAATCAGATGTTAATTGATCTTACTTATGGATGTTTGGATTCTATTGGATGTTGAATTGTTTGATATCTCTGATATGTGATGCTTTGTGATATGAATTATTCTGATTTGAGTTGTGAACTGTGATGTAATTTATTTATCTGTGATGAATTTATATTATTTATCTGTGAATCTGTGAATGAAGATAAGCGTTATAGGAATATACCGCTTATCGATATTGATGTGCTTGGATTTTGATTATTGATGATGTTGCACTATTGTGTAAAACCCCTGGACTACACCATACGCACACAAATATGGATTGCACGGGGAAATTGGTTAAGTCACAGATATTTGAATTTAATATTATGAATGGTTTTAAAAGTTGAACTTTAAATCCAAATGGTTTTGGAAATGGAATTGGGTTGAATATGAAAAGCTTTTGAAAAGGAAGTTTGAAATTGAAATATAGTTTGAATATAATATATCTTGTTTGAGTTTGAAATTGTTTTGGAAATTTGGTTTGAAAGATTTATATAAGTTATACCATATATATGGATTTTAAACCATTTTTGAAGTATATTAAAAGTATTATTTTGAGAATTTAAATTCGACCCAAGTTTATACTTGAAAGGCTTTAACTTGAGCAAATGTAATCAAATTTTCCCGAAATGAAAACTCTTGGTTTTCAAATAATAATAGCTTTCATATAAAGAAAGGATTTCTAGTTTTTGTTGAAAGGATTCTAAGTTTGAAATGAAAATAGTTTTGAAAGCTATGAATGAATCTTTGTTAAAGATTGGTGAACTTTGTTATCAAATTTAAGAGGATCTTAAAGGTGTATATTTTGTATAAAAGATTTGGAATTGAAACAGTTTTGAAAAGCTATGAACGAATCTTTGTGAAAGATTGGTGAACTTTGTGAAGTGAATCTTATTGTTTAAAGATTTGAAAATGGTAATTTGTTTAAACCATTTGAAAGAAAGTTTTTGGGATTTAAGTTGTGGCTTAACTAAGATCCCACTATATCCATATCCTTTTTAAATTAAGCGTTAATTATTCGGTTTAGCCGGGAGAGGATTTTATGTCATATAACCCATTCCGAATAATGATACGACATTATGGATTGGATTTGAAGACCGATGGTGAAGACCGGATATTTTCGAAAGCAAAAGTATGACCTGTCGAATGTCTCTGCACCGAATGGCCTCGGTATAGAGATTTGATCACCCTTTGTGATGGGGAATCCAGACATGATTAGGGATTATCCGTATTGCAAGGGCTTCTTTTGAAGTGCCTTCGGTTCTGTTCGAACCTGGAACAGACTTGTATGGATGTATGTATGATGTACACTTTGAGATGTAAATCTGGTTTCTATCAAATACATTTCTATTTGATGGCGGATAATTTATTCTCTTAGCTTAACACCCTTCTCTGAGACGTACTAGCTCAGAGGTTACGTAGTTGATGGTTACTAGTGATACATTCCCAATTTGGTAATGTGGTATACGAATTGCTGCTGATCATTTGTTGATCAAAGCATGGCTTTTGTGTCAAGCGTAGCTTTGTGGACGAGACTTAGTCGAACCTCACAACCGGTAATGGTCGATACAGGAATCGTTGCAGCAAGGTCATTTAGGGGTAGGGTCCCCTGAGGGTATGTCCATTTTCTTCTAGATAAAAGGTGGTATCATGGTACGGAGCCCAGATACTTAACCTATCTGGTTGCTGCAAACTTATTCTTTGTGGTTGTTGGTGTTGAGAGTTCTCGGATAAAGGTTGGTAATGACCGGAGGATGGCATACTCGTGTCAGTAGTTACCTAGGTACAAGGGTAACCCGGCCTTGTGTTGGCAGAGATCCGGTTAGGTTCTCGGGTTCATCCCCCTAGAGGCGTACCCATTCGGTGTAGGAAGTTCCTTTGTCTGACCATTGTTGAAAATCCAATCATCCAATACGCGCTTGTACGGTTTTAGTTGTAGAACCTGACATCTAATAAGGTAGCTATAGTAGGCATACTATAATGGTACATATGCTTGCTAAGATTAATATTATACTTGCAAATGTTTTCCACCATGCATTAATAATAATATCAAAAGGATTTCGTGTATCAAGAATGTTTGACTATCATAAGGAGAAATTTCCTCCAATTGTGCGCTTGCATTATGTGTGTGGCGGGAGGCCTTATGGTAGTTTCATTTTCCAAAAAGCATTGTAGATTTCTTTTAAATTTCTTTTGTTTTCTTTTATTAAAGATAAACTATTTTTGTTTGATCACACCAGTCCCATGACTGACCTGTAGTTTATTGTTCCCTTCTAAACTCTGGGTGCCCACAATTTTCCACACGGACAGCCTAGAAGTAGGATTTTCAGATAATCAAATAGTGGGTGTAGATTCGATAACATTCAATCTTTGGATATTGACAATTGCATTTGGATCGAGTTGCTTTACTTCAACATGGATGGTGATTCTCACTTTCTGGTTTGGAGTCTTTCTAGCTTTGGAGCTTTGGCAATGGAGTCGCTAGATGTTGGATTCTAGCTTTCTCACTTGGGATTCTATTGGAGTTATCTTTCCGATGTTGTATATCTTTTGGCTCTGTTATTGATATTCAATTGTATCATTATTGTATCAAATATTGTATATCAATGATATATTCATTTCCTTCCGCTGTGTTGTTTGCTTAATGTGTTATAAGCTCCATCCGAACTGGAGTTTGACATTTGAATCTACGACATTCGAATACGGATGAAGTATGGATGTCGATTTTCAGACGTTGGATTTCGGGTCGTGATAAGTGGTATCAGAGCTAAAGGTTGAACTTTAGCTTTTGGAGTATAACACATTAGGTAACTCATTAGAGATAGGATTACAAATGCCCTAGAATGAGAATATCCCTAAGAAATCCGTCCGTATGCCTCAGTAAATTCTCCTACTATCCACAGATAGTGAGTATGAGTGCAAGAAGAGGACGAGGTAGGGACGGGGAAATACCACTATGGTCAATACCCTACAACAGCGGAAACAATCTTTTCTCTTGTTCATCATCCAATTTCAATTCTTTGATGGCTTCGTGGTAGCTCCAAGAAGAAGCTTCGGTGTGTATGGTGGCCCTACGAATCTTTCTATAACATAACCCGAATCGACCTTTTCTTGACTTTAATAAATTTGAAATTTAATTGGAATAAATTAGTCAACAAAATATGAAGCTAAATTAAAATTGTATCCATTTATCTATTTTATTGGGTTTCGATATATTTTACAAATGGTTAGTTATTCCTTCAGACTAACCAATGCCCATGCGTATTTCATAGATCAGATGACCCGAATATTTGTGAAGTATCGAATACGTTCGATCTCGTATTTATTGATGATATTCTGATTTGGTAAGCCAAATGCAAAATAAATATTCAATCTGATCAGGTAAAACATTCTCCATTCTCCATCTATTTTTTTGTTGTCTCCCTGTCTTGCAAATTTCGGGGATGAAATTTTCTTAAGGGGGGAATTTGTAACGATCCTGATTTTTAAGCTAAATTTAAATTGATAATTAATATAAATTTTGGATTAAATTGTGAATTAAATTGAATTTTTCCAAATTTAATAAAGATAAGTGTTTTTATTGATATATATGTATATAAATAGATTATAATTTGAAATTTGACTTGAGGTTCAAAAATAAATATTTTGAGAATAAATTGGGTAATAAATATCTTAATGATAAATTAAATTTAAAATCTCTATATTTGAACTAATAAGAATTTGTTTCTAATAGATAAATATTTCTAATTATAATAAGATCTAATATAAAGGTTTAAGATATTCTCTTTTTATAATTTTACTTGAAATAAAAGTAGTTTGTGTATATACAAATGTAGAAGTTAAAACCATATTCTTTAAAATTAGAAATATATAAGTAAAAAGGGAATGGCATTGTTTGAATTGAAAAATATAAATACATATTATAACATAAAGATTTTATGAAAAAGACATGTGTAAGCATTAAAAATAAGAAGTTAACAAGTGTAAATATTTTAAAGATGCATTAAAACATTTGTAAGCTTCCTATGACATATAATTAACAAGTGGCAAAGATGTTTTCTATTGAAATGATAATGTAAATAAAAATAAAAATGTTTAAACCAGGCTACTCATTTTTAGTTCAAATTTTTTTCTCAGTTTTAAAACTCCTCAAACCTGAGAAAGTAAATACAAACCAGAAAGGAGATCAGAACATGCATCAGAGCCTAATCAAATTAAATTCAAACCTGATTCAATGCAAAGATAAGGGCTCAACTTCAACAAATTCAACAAAAGCAAAGCAAAGTTTGAAAAAAAATTGGAAAACAAAAGCAAGCTTTAGTTTTAATAGCTCAAGTTCAACTCAGATCTGAAGCAGGTTGCAAACCTGGGAACAAGAATCAAACATCATGAACATAATCAAAGTATGTCAAGTAATAACTCAAATTTCAACATTAAAAGCTTCAGAGCAAAACTCTGTCCAGATCAAAGATCAATTCAGTTTTCAAATAACATCTCCAGTGTAACAACCCGCATATTTATCGATTTTATATTTAAATATTTTATCGATACTCGGAATTTAGTCCGAAAAGCTATTTTTTGCATACGGTTGAATTAGGACTCGGGACCACTTCCATTGAGTTCAAAACTCCGTTTGCGGTATTTTTGAGTATAAACTTTGATATGTTTGGAGTTAGCGGAATTTTGCCACTTTTCACTTAGGGCTTTGGTTTGGGCTGAGCCCATTAACCCCACTTATTAACTCAGTCCCAACCCTCTCCTCTTCATTTACTTCCTTTCTATTTTCCTTATACTCAAGCTTTTACATCAATGGAGAGTGGAATGAGAAATTAAAACTTAAGCCCTAGTTTTCTTTTGCAAATCAAGCTCTAGCTCCAAACTAACAGAAGAGACTTTGGTAAGCCTCTCTTCTTCTTCTCCAACTCATTCTTTTATCAATTTCCGAAATTCCTAAACCTAACTTTGGGAATGTTCTTCTTTTTGAGCATAGATTCAAGCTCATTTGGATTGTATGGAAGAGTGGTTGATTCTCCCTTTTGCTTTCAAGCTTCTTCTTCATTGTTTTTGTGAAAAGGTGAGATTTTTATCTCACATCTATGACTATAATTATCTTTGGTTGTTAGGTATTAATTCCTAACACCTCTTCATGTGGATTTGCTTTTGATTTGGATTGGTTTTGTGAATATTCCAATTTTTGGGTTTTTAAGTCAAATTTGTGTGAAAATTCTTTTATGGATGTTTGATCATGCTTTTGATGATGCATCGAGATGCATATAGGGCCGGGTTGCCGATTGGCATAAACCCTTAGAGCCAATGTTCGTCCGGTTGCATTTTGGAAGAGTTTTCTCTTCATTTGTATAGGCTGAAAAACAGCCCAGGCAAGATTCAGTCGACTGAAAAGTCTGTTCAGTCGACTGAACCTGGAGCCCGAAAGTTTCCAAGCATGATTCAGTCGACTGGATCCTCTGTTCAGTCGACTGAACCTGGAAACAGAAAGTTTCCTAAACCTGGAAAATTTTCAGGTACAGGGTCAGTCGACTGAAAACTCTGTTCAGTCGACTGAACCTGCTGTTTCAGTTCAGTTTGCCTTTTTGGTTTGAATTTCCAATTTAAATCGATTCGTGATGATCCTATTTGTTGTTATCATTTATTATGACTTTGATGACTCCTTTTTAGGGATTTTTGAATATCCATTTCGATGGATTCTTTATCGATTTGTTTGGAATTTATTCACGTCTTCGTATGTGAATTTTGATGATCGATTGTTCTACTATCATCTTTGTGATTTGTCACCTCAAAATATACAAAGCTTTCAATACTAGTAGTAAATATCAAAACTCTTTCTTCAAATGATTTCAACACTATTTTATTACAAAGCTTGTTTTCTCAAACCGATTTCCAATCTACTAGCATATACAAACCTTTACCTCATTCGTATGAGAAATCTAATTAAACGGCTTAGTAAAACAAGTGGTATGAAACGCTTGCGTTTACTTCGTCGGTTAATTCTTGGACTTGTTCGATTGAATCTCTTGTGACAATTTTCTAGTAGAGATCTACAATTTGTTCGTAAATATTTAAGTTAAGCTAGTGGTTATGGGACATGATGCTAAGATCATATATTTTCTAGCTTACTGTAATTGACACTTCTTGATGATCATGACGATCATTTTTGTGATTTAGACTAGCAATTGTGCGATGTCTCTTTGTCTGCGAGGTAGACTAGACCCCGTTTCTGTGTGATTTCGACTCACACATGTGGGGTAGCGCCCCATGGTCATCGGGCCGTTCGTGTGTCAGAAATTAATGGCTAGCTACCATGAGATAGCGTCTCGTTCGTGTGATACATATGTTGGTGAGTTTTCATGCTCCCGTTCGTGTGATAGGCCTCCCCCCATTTTTGTGATTTCTGGATTTCGTGTGTTGATTTCTGGAAATTTTATGCTTCACCAATTTTAGTGATTTTCATTGATTTGATTTATCAATTTTTGTGCATTGGGGAATTCGTGTGTCATTGACTTGTTGTGAATACAAGTTTTGGGTATGAAACCCTTTTTGGATCTTTGAGAAGATTCTTGTGATATTGATTAATCTTTTGTTGATTGTCATTTACATACTTATAGTAGTATGCCATTATGGATATTATATGTTTATGACATATCTCTTATTCTATATCATGTCGTCTGATATTTATAGCTAGACTGATCCGTTTATTATTTTCTTATTAAATAATACTCGGGTCAGACCGAGATGTTACAGGTGCTTCTGCTTGACTTCACTTTTAGGATATCTCCTTGACTTTGGCTAACTACTTAGATTAGTAGATTTTGGATGCATACAGTTGAGATATAGACTCTATGATGTATACTTATTCTTTTGTATAGCACATGTTGCTATTCTTTTGGGTTATTGTGGATCTTTCTGACCACTACTCTGATGTACACTTTTATGTGTTATATATTCATATCTTTTTCCGCCTTTGTGATATGGATGTCTGTGACTGTTTTGTGTTATGTTTATTTCTATATTTGTTTCCGAAGAGTATATATAACCACTGTGTGATAGCTGTGAGTTTGTATCGGTATGTCAGATTTCCTCCTTAAATGAAATATGCTTTACTATCTGTCATATCGGTGCTCGCATGAAGATATTACACGGATGGTCGCTCCTCAACAGCCTTATTCTCCATGCTAGTTGACAGCATTACTCCGTAGTGTTCTTGGCTAGCGTGGGTATAGAGGTGGGGCGTCACAGGCTTGGTATCTGAGCCAAACTTCAGAATAATGTAGAATAATTTAACAAGGACCATCGTCCTAAGTTCATCTTAGGAGTCGTGCCTTAGGATTTAATTCGTGTCTTCGTACCGTTCTATCCTATTTTCTTTTATGATTCCTTGTTTTATTTATCAAGGTTGCTTGATATTCATTTGGTTAATAACCTTTTTCTTCTTCTTTCTTTATTTCTAAAGGAAGGGAAATGGTTAGACCAGGTCGTCCCAGCGCCAGTCAATCTAGTGCTACTCCCCAAGATGGAGTTTTTATGTCTGCCCAACAGCTTTTTGATTTAGTTAAGAATGCTCAAGTAGCTGGTTCTAATTCGGAACCTACTCATCCTAAGTCTGGATTTGCACGTTTGTGCAACGATTATACCAACTTGGGTGGGAAGCCATTCAAAGGTTCTGAAACTATTATTGAAGTGCAGGCTTGGTTAAGAACATGCGATCGAATCTTTTCTCGCATGAACCTCATTGATCTTCATCGAGTTCAGGTGGCCTCTAGTATGCTCCAAGAAAGAGCATTGGACTGGTATGAACTTCTTATTTCTGAAATCAATGAAGCGGATCTCACCTGGGTGCAATTCTGGGAACGCTTCGAATTAAAATTTGTGCCAGAAGCTGAGAAGGTGACTTTGGCTCGTCGTTTTATAGACCTTGTTCAAGGTGAATCCTCTGTGACAGACTATGTCGCATCTTTCGAATCTCTTTCCAAGTACGGGGTTGAATACATTAATACCCCTTGAAGAAAAATCAGAGATTTCTCTACGGCTTAAACAAAAATCTCAAGAAGCCATTACTTCTAAAATTAGAAGTTCCCTTCGACCAACTCATTGATATCGCTCTTCGTCTTGAAGAGGCGGATAGGGAAAGCGATGTTGAAGTTGTGGGTGCCAAACTGAACTTCAACAACAAGAAGAGGCCAAACAAATTCAAAGGTCCTTATCCCAACAAAAAGGGTAAGCAAGCAACTCCTGCTGCTAAGGCTCCTCCTAGTAGTGGGAAATGCTTCAACTGTGGATCTAGGGACCATTTTGCGAACAAGTGTTCAAAGCCCCGTTGTTGTCGCTATTGTAAGAGCCCGGATCATTATATACATCAATGCCTCAAACTTGAAGGCAAGAAGGAAGGAAAGTTAAATGTTGCTCAAGCCCCTGGAAACACATCTCATGGTCAAGGTACATCTCATTCTATCCTGGATGGTATTATTATATTTCGTGATCATCCTATTCGAGTTCTTTTTGATACGGGTGTGTCCCATTCTTTTATATCAAAAGAACTTGTTGATATCTTTTATTTGGATGTTATGTGTTTAATGACTTCTCTGAGAATTACGAATCCAGTTGGTGGATCCGCAACAATCAGTTTACTGTGTAATGATGTCGAGATTATTTTATGCGGTTTTTCTTTCCTAGCCGATTTGCATGTCATGCGTTATTTAGGCTTCGGAATGATTTTGGGTATGGATTGGCTTAACCGTTATGAAGATCAAATCCCATGTCCTGAGTGGACTATTTATCTTCGACACCCTCAATCTGTTGAGCAGATTTCTGTTGTACTCAACGATTCGGATTCCGACTTGACAGCATCTTTATATTCTTTAAATCCTCATGATGACGATAATGATGATGAGGAAGATATTATTTCTCTTATTCACGTTGTTCGTGAATTTTCCGACATATTTGAACCTGTTTTAGGATTACCACCTAAGCGAGCAATTGAGTTCAAAATTAATCTTATTCCTGGAGCTCAACCTATTACTCGTCCTCCTTATCGCATGTCCAATAAGGAAAATGAAGAGATGTGCAAATAATTATTCGAATTGGAGACGAAGCAATTTATTTGCTCTAGTTCCTCGCCTTGGGGAGCTTCGGCAATTTTTGTGAAGAAATCCGATGGTACTCTTAGACTTTACGTTGATTATCGCAAGCTTAATGATCTTACTATCAAAAATAAATATCCTTTACCTCGGATTGATGATCTATTCGATCAACTTAGTGGTGCTAGATTCTTTCCACAATTGGACTTGGCAACCGGTTTTCATCAGCTTCGTATTGCAGAGGATAGCATTCCTTTGACATCGTTCCGTACTCGGTATGGATCTTATGAATGGCTTGTTATGCCATTTCGGTTAACGAATGCCCCGGCTTATTTCGTTGACTTAATGAATCGAGTTTTCAAAGACTTTCTCGATCGATTTGTTCTCATCTTTAATGATGATATTCTTGTGTATTCAAAAACCGAGGAGGAGCATGAAAAGCATCTTAGGATTGTGTTGGAAACTCTTAGGAGCAATCAATTGAAAGCAAAATTTTCTAAATGCCACTTTTGGCAATCTCGTGTGAAGTTTCTCGGTCATATTATTTCCGAATCCGGAATTTCCGTGGATCCTTCAAAGATTGAAGCGATCCAAGATTAGAAGAGACCGGAGAGTGTGACGGAGATTCGTAGTTTTCTTGGATTGGCGGGTTATTACCGCCGTTTTATCAAAGACTTTTCTAAGATTGCCGTGCCTCTCACTAGCTTAACGAAGAAAGGTGTTAAATACATTTGGTGGGACAAATGTGAAACTTCTTTTCAGAAACTAAAGGAACTTCTTTCCGATGCTCCTATTCTTGTGATTCCCGAAGGAAACCAAGATTTTATTGTTTATACCGATGCTAGTCGTGTTGGTTTGGGTGCCGTTCTTATGCAAAGAGAACGTGTTATTGCTTATGCTTCTAGGCAATTGAAGCCTGCTGAGACTAGATATGCCACTCATGATATAGAGCTCGCGGCTATTGTTTTCGCCCTTCGTATTTCGCGTCATTATCTTTTAGGAGAGGAATTTGTTCTTTATACCGATCATAAGTCCTTGAAGTATTTATTCTCTCAAAAGGAACTTAATTTGCGTCAACAGCGTTCGCTCGAATTCCTTGCATCTTGTGATCTTGATATTCTTTATACTCCCGGAAAGGGAAATCGAGTTGCCGATGCACTTAGTCGCAAGCAATAAGCGGTTGTTTCCATGATGATATCCGAATGGAATGATCTCGGGGTTTTATCCACTTGTGAGATTCGAGATCGTATTTCCGATTTATGTTCATCTCTTGTTTTATGTAGCCTTGAGGCTCATCCTTCTCTTTTAGACCGCATTCTTGAAGCTCAAAGGCTAGATGTCGAATTGGCTCTTCTTGGCCAAATATTAAGGATAAAATTGATATTGAAGGTTCGAAAGACTTTGATATCGATTCTCGGTGGCGGCATTCGAAAATTTGGTAGACTTATCGTGCCAAATATTAGTGATCTTCGTAAAGATATTTTAGAAGAATCTCATCATTCTAAATTTACCATTCATCCCGGTAGTAGTAAAATGTACGCGGATATGAAGCGACTTTATTATTGGGAGGGAATGAAATCTGTTATTGCTAACTTTGTTAAGCGTTGCATGACTTGCCAACTCGTCAAGGCCGAGCACCAAAGGCCCGGTGGGTTATTGCAACCAGTAGAAATTCCAATCTGGAAGTGGGATCAAATTTCCATGGATTTTATTGACGGCCTTCCCCGTTCTCGTTCGGGTCATGATAGCTTATGGGTGATAGTTGATAGACTTACTAAATCCACCCATTTTATTCCCGTTCGGTCCAATCGGACCGTACCTCTTTTGGCCAAACTTTTTATTAAGAAATTGTTAAATTGCATGGAGTTCCTACTTCTATTGTCAGTGATCGTGATCCATTGTTTACTAGTGGATTTTGGAAGAGTATTCAAAAAGCTTTTGGGAACGAAGCTTAATTTTAGCACCGCTTATCATCCTCAGTCCGATGGACAAACTGAGCGTGTGAATCAAACTCTTGAAGATCTTCTTCGTGCATGTGTTCTTGATTTTGGTGGAAGTTGAGAAGATCATATTTCACTTGTTGAATTTTCCTATAATAATAGCTTCCAATCTAGTATTGGTATGGCACCTTTCGAGGCACTTTACGGAAGGCCATGCCTATCTCCTTCTTGTTGGCTTGAGGCCGGTGAGAGGCTGGTTTTAGGTCCAGATTTTATTCGTGATTCCACAGAAAAGATTGACCTTATTCGTCGTAGGATGAAAGAAGCCCAGAGTAGACAAAAATCCTATGCCGATAACCGGAGAAGGGAATTAGAATTTTCTGTGGGAGATCTTATGTTTATTCGTATTTCACCTATGAAGGGTGATGTACGTTTCAGTCGATCGGGAAAATTAGCACCTCGATATATTGGTCCATTTCCCATCGCCGAACGTATTGGTTCCGTGGCTTATCGCCTCTTATTACCGGCTCAGTTTTCTGCTATTCATGACGTGTTTCACGTTTCTCAATTACGGAAATGTCTTCGAGATTCCAATTCTATTCTTGAGCCCGGTGTTGTGGAAGAAATTGAAGTTTCGCCTAATTTAACTTATGAGCAGCATCGTATTCGAATTATTGCTTCGGAAGTTAAACGCCTTCGAAATAAAGATGTCCCACTTGTGAAAGTTCAATGGTCTTCAAATCCTAAAGATTTCTCTTGGGAATCTAAAGAGTTCATCGAGCGAACATATCCAGACTTACTTTCCCGTGCTCTTTAAGGTGAACCTTTTATTTCAAATTTCTTTTGTGATGAATATGCTCTCATGGTTGTTACTATATATCTTCTTCTTAAATATTGCGAGGACGCAATTTCCTTAATGAGGAGAGTCTGTAACAACCCGCATATTTATCGATTTTATATTTAAATATTTTATCGATTCTCGGAATTTAGTCCGAAAAGCTATTTTTTTGCATACGGTCGAATTAGGACTCGGAACCACTTCCATTGAGTTCAAAATGCCGTTTGCGATCTTTTTGAGTATAAACTTTGATATGTTTGGAGTTAGCGGAATTTTGCCACTTTTCACTTAGGGCTTTGGTTTGGGCTGAGCCCATTAACCCCACTTATTAACTCAGTCCCAACCCTCTCCTCTTCATTTACTTCCTTTCTATTTTCCTTATACTCAAGCTTTTACATCAATGGAGAGTGGAAAGGAAAATTAAAACTTAAGCCCTAGTTTTCTTTTGTAAATCAAGCTCTAGCTCCAAACTAATAGAAGAAACTTTGGTAAGCCTCTCTTCTTCTTCTCCAACTCATTCTTTTATCAATTTCAGAAATTCCTAAACCAAACTTTGGGAATGTTCTTCTTTTTGAGCATAGATTCAAGCTCATTTGGGTTGTGTGGAAGAGTGGTTGATTCTCCCTTTTGCTTTCAAGCTTCTTCTTCATTGTTTTTGTGAAAAGGTGAGATTTTTATCTCACATCTATGACTATAATTATCTTTGGTTGTTCGGTATGAATTCCTAACACCTCTTCATGTGAATTTGCTTTTGATTTGGATTGGTTTTGTGAATATTCAATTTTTGGGTTTTTAAGTCAAATTTGTGTGAAAATCCTTTTATGGATGTTTGATCATGCTTTTGATGATGCATCGAGGAGCATATAGGGTCAGGTTGCCGATTGGCATAAACCCTTAGAGCAAATGTTCGTCCGGTTGCATTTTGGAAGAGTTTTCTCTTCATTTGTATAGGCTGAAAAACAGCCCAGGCAAGATTCAGTCGACTGAAAAGTCTGTTCAGTCGACTGAACATGGAACCCGAAAGTTTCCAGGCATGATTCAGTCGACTGGGTCCTCTGTTCAGTCGACTGAACTTGGAAGCAGAAAGTTTCCTGAACCTGGAAAATTTTCAGGTACAGGGTCAGTCGACTGAAAACTCTGTTCAGTCGACTGAACCTGCTGTTTCAGTCCAGTTTGCCTTTTTGGATTGAATTTCCAATTTAAATCGATTCGTGATGATCCTATTTGTTGTTATCATTTATTATGACTTTGATGACTCCTTTTTAGGGATTTTTGAATATCCATTTCGATGGATTCTTTATCGATTTGTTTGGAATTTATTCACGTCTTCGTATGTGAATTTTGATGATCGATTGTTCAACTATCATCTTTGTGATTTGTCACCTCAAAATATACAAAGGTTTCAATACTAGTAGTAAATATCAAAACTCTTTCTTCAAATGATTTCAACACTATTTTATTACAAAGCTCGTTTTCTCAAACCGATTTCCAATCTACTAGCATATACAAACCTTTACCTCATTCGTATGAGAAATCTAATTAAACGGCTTAGTAAAACAAGTGGTATGAAACGCTTGCGTTTACTTCGTCGGTTAATTCTTGGACTTGTTCGATTGAATCTCTTGTGACAATTTTCTAGTGGAGATCTACAATTTGTTCGTAAATATTTAAGTTAAGCTAATGGTTATGGGACATGATGCTAAGCTCATATATTTACTAGCTTACTGTAATTGACACTTCTCGATGATCATGAGGATCATTTTTGTGATTTAGACTAGCAATTGTGCGATGTCTCTTTGTCTGCGAGGGAGACTAGACCCCATTTCTGTGTGATTTCGACTCACACATGTGGGGTAGGGCCCATGGTCTTCGGGCCGTTCGTGTGTTAAAAATTAATGGCTAGCTAACCATGAGATAGCGTCTCGTTCGTGTGATACATATGTTGGTGAGTTTTCATGCTCCCGTTCGTGTGATAGGCCTCTCCTCCCTTTTTATGATTTCTGGATTTCATGTGTTGATTTCTGGAAATTTTATGCTTCACCAATTTTAGTGATTTTCATTGATATGATTTATCAATTTTTGTGCATTGGTGAGTTCATGTGTCATTGACTTGTTGTGAATACAAGTTTTGGGTATGAAACCCTTTTTAGATCTTTGAGAAGATTCTTGTGATATTGATTAATCTTTTGTTGATTGTCATTTACATACTTATAGTAGTATGCCATTATGGATATTATATGTTTATGCCATATCTCTTATTCTATATCATGTCGTCTGATATTTATAGCTAGACTGATCCGTTTATTATTTTCTTATTAAATAATACTCGGTTCAGACCGTGATGTTACAGGTGCTTCTGCTTGACTGCACTTCTAGGATTATCTCCTTGACTTTTGGCTAACTACTTAGATTAGTAGATTTTGGATGTATACAGTTGAGATATAGACTCTATGATATATACTTATTCTTTTGTATAGCACATGTTGCTATTCTTTTGGGTTATTGTGGATCTTTCTGACCACTACTCTGACGTACACTTTTATGTGTTATATATTCATATCTTTTTCTGCCTTTGTGATATGGATGTCTGTGACTGTTTTGTGTTATGTTTATTTCTATATTTGTTTTCGAAGAGTATATATAACCACTGTATGATAGCTGTGAGTTTGTATCGGTATGTCGGATTTCCTCCTTAAATGAAATATGCTTTACTATCTGACATATCGGTGCTCGCACAAAGATATTACACGGATGGTCGCTCCTCAACAGCCTTATTCTTCGTGCTAGTTGACAGCATTACTCCGTAGTGTTCTTGGCTAGCGTGGGTATGGAGGTGGGGCGTCACATCCAGGTTCTCTGTCTTTCCAAAATCCAGGTGAGCAAACATCACCTTTTAAACCTTTGTATGTTTATATTTTTGTGGAATATGATGAATGATTAGAGTAATGCTATAGATATGTTTGCATGAATGAAAAATACGTCTGTATACATATGAAAATATTAGGGTGTAAGTCTCTTTCTTTGGTTACAGGTTTTCAACACCTATTTAAAGAAAAAGAAAAGTTCAAATCCCTGGAATTAAATTCGATATGTCATCATACAATCAATGATCGGTTAAAATCTTTAAAGATGAATTGTTTGTACAAGTGTGATATGATTTTTAAAAATAATTTCAAGTTTATTTATTTAGCAAACATTCAAAAGAATTGGAATTACAGTAACATATATTCAAGAACAGGAAAATCAATTATCACGAATTCAAATATGGATTCCATGAATCGATTCATAATAGGAAACAATGATTTTTGATAGTTATTTCAAGATTTTTAGATTTGAAAATAGAGCGAATTCTCGAGTTGATCAGAAAACCGTATTTCATCAATTTCTGATGATCAATATGGAGTGGAGGCTTGGGGTTGATGTCGGAAGTGGGATGAAGGATGGGAAGCGGAGGAAAAATAGTGCGAAGTTTTCTTGATGATCGGAGCGACCAGGCGACGCCATTTTAGGGTTTTAAACCTAGTTCTGCTCATCGTAGTTTTAAGGGAAATATTTTCTTCGTCGTGGAGCCGGAATGGATTGAACCTTGGAGGATTGAAGCATTGGCGTGTGTTGCATCTCTTGGAGGAGCGAAGTGGATTCCAGTGGTCAAAATCATCGGTGATGGATGTTTTTGCGATGAAGATTGGGTTTCCAAGTGAAGCTCGGTAGCTTATTCTCAATTTCAGGTTTGAATCAAGGTCTGGGTGGTCGGAATGAGTAGAGGAGGTCAACGATGATCTATGGATGACCACGGCGATTGTCAGAGGTTAGTCAGGCGGCTGTGCACGTGTACACATGAAAATGTGAATATGTGATTTTTGGTGAATTGAGGAAGAAGACATAGACTCGGGGACGAACTCGAAGAAAATCGCGAGATAACTCGAAGCAAGTGAAAGGTGGAGGAACCCGAAATTGAGCTCAGGTAAACATGCGTTTGGCTCGGGTTAATTGAAATCCAGTAGGGTTTAAAAATTTAAAATATTCCACCATTTCAAATATAGATTTAAATCCCAAATAAACTGTGACGCCCCACCTCTATACCCACGCTAGCCAAAGACACTACGAGGTAATGTCGTCAACTAGCACGGAGAATAAGGCTATTGAGGAGCGACCATCCGTGTAATTACTTTGTGTGAGCACCGATATGCCAGATAAAATTCAACATGCATTTCATCTCAAGAGGAAATCCGACATACCGACACAAACTCAAAGCTACTACACAGTGGCTATATATAATCTTCGGAGACAAATATAGAAATAAAAATAACATAAATCAGTCGCAGGCAATTCATATCACAAAGGCGGAAGTAGATATGAATATATAACCAACACATGAAAGTGTACATCAGAGTAGTGGCAAAAAGATCCACAATAATACAAAAGAATAGCAACACGTGCTATACAAAAGAATACAACTATGAGTCTATATCTCAAGTGTATACAACAAAAACTGCTAATCTAAATAGTTAGCCAAAAGTCAGCGTAATGAATCCCTGGGGAGAAGTCAAGAAGAAGCACCTGCAACATCTCGGACTGGCCCGAGTATTATTTATAAGAAAATAATAAACGGATCAGTCTATCTATAAATATCAGATGACATGATATAAAGTAAAGGATATGGCATAAACATATACTATCCATAAAGGCATACTACTATAAGCATGCAAATGATGATCAACAAAAGATCGTTCAATACACAAGAATCTTCACAAAGATCCAAAAAGGGTTTCATACCCAAAACTTGTATTCACAACAAGTCAATGACACACGAATTCACCAATGCACAAAAATTGATAAATCATATCAATGAAAATCACTAAAATTGGTGAAGCATAAATTCCAGAATTCAACACACGAAATCCAGAAATCATAAAAAGGGGGAGGCCTATCACACGAACGGGAGCATGAAAACTCACCAACATATGTATCACACGAACGAGACGCTATCTCATGGTAGCTAGCCATTAATTTTTGACACACGAACAGCCCGAAGACCCTGGGGCGCTACGCCACTTGTGTGAGTGGAAATCACACGGAAACGGGGTCTAGTCTAACCTTGAAAACAAAGAGACATCGCACAATTGCTAGTCTAAATCATAAAATGATCATCATGATCAAAGAGAAGTGTCAATTACAATAAGCTAGTAAATATATGAGTTTAGCTTCATGTCCCATAACCACTAGCTTAACTTAAATATTTACGAACAAATTGTAGATCTCCACTAGAAATTGTCACAAGAGATTCAATCGAACAAGTCCTAGAATTAACCGACGAAGTAAACGCAAGCGTTTCATACCACTTGTTTTACTAAGTCGTTTAATTAGATTTCTCATCCGAGTGAGGTGAAGGTTTGTATATAGTAGTAGATTGGAAAATGGTTTAAGAGAACGAGCTTTGTAATAAAATAGTGTGGAAATCATTTTGATGAAAGATTTTTGATATTTACTACTAGTATTGAAACCTTTATATTTTTAAAGTGACAAATCATAGAAATGATTGTAGAAACAATCAATCATCAAAATTCGCATTCAAAGACGTGAATAAAATCCAAAGAAATCGATACCGAATCCATCAAAATGGATATTCCCAAAAATCCCGATATAAAAGTCATCAAGTCCATAATAAATGATAATCGACAAATCGGAATCAACATAAATTGATTAAAGTTGGAACTCTCATGAAAATAGGCTAATAAGCAAAAGAGTGCAGATTCAGACGTCTGAAATCAAGGATTCAGACGTCTGAATTTGGAAAATAAAATATTTTCCAAAAACAGAATTCAGACGTCTGAATCCTTAATTTCAGACGTCTGAAATAGGAACTTTTTAGCCTATTTCCTTTCTGGTTCCAAACGAACCAATTCAGACGTCTGAAATCATATATTCAGACGTCTGAATCTGGGAATAGAAATCTTCCCAGAATAATATTCAGACGTCTGAATACTACGTTTCAGACGTCTGAAACTGGGGATCAGGGCATTCCCTGAACCTAGAGCAAAAATGGCCAAACGAATACCGGAAGCGATCGATCGAGCGACAACGACTAAGGATTTACGTGAAGCGACAACCCAGCCTTAACGGCTCTTCGATACGCCTCAAATATCAATGTCCAAATATCCATAAAAGGATTTTCATAGATTTTGATTTCAAAACATCAAAAATTGGAATATACACCAAATCAATCCAAACCAAAATCAATTGCACATGAATAAGTGTTAGGAATTCGTACCTAACAATCGAAGGTAATTATAGACAAAGATGTGAGATAAAAATCTCACCTTTGAACCCAAACAAATGAAGAAGAAGCTCTAAAGAAAAGGGAGAATCAAATACTCTTCAACACTGTTTGTGTCAAAATTGGGCACAACACTCTTCGGGAGTCGTTGAAGAGATAATAGTCAAGAATGCAAGTTCAAAACAGATATTATCTAACAAAAACTCCAATCAACAGTAAGGAAAATGCGTAGACAATCGATTTATAGTGGTTCGGCATGTTGCCTACGTCCACTGTGAAGTTCTTTGATATTTTATTGATTCTCTTTCAATGTTTACAAGTTGTTACAGCGATCAACAACAAGTTACAACTGGAAATTCGAAATCAACAATCAAGTTATGATATAGGATGATGGACATCTTGATCCGGCAGAGTTTGGGCGCCTCAGAGTCAGAAGATCCCTTTTCTGTTGGCCCTGGGGCTCTATTTATAGGCGTAGGCTGCTGGTATCTCGCTGAAAACTCGGGAGACCACGTCTGGCACGTGAGGGGGCCGACACACACGGTCTCAGGAAGTTTGGGCCCACTTCGGCATCGGTTCGAACTCCATTCGAACCGATCAAGAATTCATCCAATCGAGTTGAAATTTGGCGTGGACATTCTTCAACATGTACACAAGCTTCAGTGAAAATTTCGTGGCATTTGGATCAATAAGTTAGGAGATATGATGGATTCGAAATTGGGTTTTTGGCATAGCTGTCTGGTTCGAACCCATGTATTCGAAACGATGGTTTCGAATCCATCATGGCACGCGGCTTCGTGGTGACGTGGAGCGCAAACTTCGAATCGATCCGGACTTCACTCCGTGTTGATCGCTTCGACTCCATGTATCTCGGCGCATTCGAACCGATGGAAGACACGTCATCGTGGTTGGTTGACCCAGTGGGTTCGAACGAAGTTACACAGGATGGGTTCGAAGATGGTATTACAGATGGGTTCGAAGAAGGCCTCTGTGATGGGTTTGAACTTGTGTTCCTTGGATGCACATGAGCTTTGCAACCCCTCCGTGGATACGAGGCACATGGATTCGAACACGATGGAGTCGAAGGTAATGGGGTCGAAGGTGAGGCGCTTTGATGGTTTCGAAACCGATGGGTTCGATGTCCTTCGGTTCGAAGGTGATGGTTTCGAGTGGTGCATGATGATGGGTTCGAAGACACCCATCATGGTGGGTTCGAAACCAGCATGTTCCCTCCAAGTTGAACCGATCATAACTTGAGCATGCGAACTCGGATTGACTTGAAATTTGAAATGCTGACTCCTGTGGTCTTTCTTGCCGTGTCCTATCAATTGTAGCTCAATCTGGACTCAGATAAAATTCAGTGATATCCATGGCGAAAGGAAGTACGATCAACCTCTGAGGCGAACTGTCCTTCGTTTTCGATCAATCTTTTGGGTATCGCGGCTTTGCCAAAAAGCAGGATAACAAACACAACCCAAACGAGCTTAAATCTATGATAAAAAAGAAGAACATTTCCAAAGTTAGGTTTAGGAATTTCTGAAATTCAAGAGAGAAGGAGTTGGAGAAGATGAAGAGAAGGCATACCAATGGGTTCTTCTATTAGTTTGGAGCTAGAGTTTGATTTGCAAAAGAAAACTAGGGATTGAGTTTCAATTTCCCATTCCACTCTCCATTGTTATAAAAGCTTGAGGAAGTAAATGAAGAGGAGAGGGTTGGGACTGAATACATAAGTGGGGTTATTGGGCTCAGCCCAAACCAAAGCCCTAAGTAAAAAGTGGCAAAATTCCTCTAACCCCAAACATATCAAAGTTTATACTCAAAAAGATAGCAAACGACGTTTTGAACTCAATGGAAGTGGTCCCGAGTCCTAATTCGACCGTATGCAAAAAGTAGCTTCTCGGACTAAATTCC
Source organism: Allium cepa (assembly GCA_030765085.1). Classification (NCBI taxonomy): domain Eukaryota; kingdom Viridiplantae; phylum Streptophyta; class Magnoliopsida; order Asparagales; family Amaryllidaceae; genus Allium; species Allium cepa. Next base: position 604,427,969 of record CM060939.1, read on the forward strand.
GAGTATCGATAAAATATTTAAATAAAATATTTAAATATAAAATTAATAAATATGCGGGTTGTTACAGACTCCCCTCCTTAAAGAAATTGCATCCTCGCAATATTTAAGAAGAAGATATATAGTAACAACCACGAGAGCGTATTTAACACAAAAGAAATCTGAAATAAAAGGTTCACCTTAAAGAGCATGGGAAAGTAAGCCCGGATGTGTTCGCTCGATGAACTCTCTAGATTCCTATGAACAATCCTTAGGATTTGAAGACCATTGAACTTTCACAAGCGGGACATCTTTATTTCGAAGGCGTTTGACCTCCGAAGCAATAATTCGAATAGGATGCTGCTCATAAGTTAAATTAGGCGAAGCTTCAATCTCTTCCACAACACCGTACTCTAGAATAGAATCGGAATCTCGAAGACATTTCCGTAATTGAGAAATGTGAAACACGTCATGCATGGCAGAAAACTGAACTGGTAATGAAAGGCGATAAGCCATGGAACCAATACGTTCAGTGATAAGAAATGGCCCAATATATCGAGACGCTAACTTTCCCGATCGACTGAAACGTACAACACCTTTCATAGGTGAAACACGAATAAAAACAGAATCTCCCACCGAAAATTCTAACTTCCTTCTCCGGTTATCGGCATAGGATTTTTGTCTACTCTAGGCTTCTTTTATCCTATGTCGAATAAGGTAAATTTTCTTTGTGGAATCCCGAATAAAATCTGGACCTAAAACCAGCTTCTTACCGGCCTCAAGCCAACAAGAAGGAGATCGGCATGGCCTTCCATAGAGTGCCTCGAAAGGTGCCATACCAATACTAGATTGGAAGCTATTATTATAGGAAAATTCAACAAGAGGAATATGATCTTCCCAGCTTCCACCGAAATCAAGCACACAAGCATGAAGAAGATCTTCAAGAGTTTGATTCACACGCTCGGTTTGTCCATCAGACTGGGGGTGATAAGCGGTGCTAAAATTAAGCTTCGTTCCTAAAGCTTTTTGAAGACTCTTCCAAAATCCACTAGTAAACAATGGATCTCGATCACTAACAATAGAAGTAGGAACTCCATGTAATTTAACAATCTCTTTAACAAAGAGTTTGGCCAAAAGAGGAACGGTTCGGTTAGACCGAACGGGAATAAAATGGGCGGATTTAGTAAGTCTATCAACTATAACCCATAAGCTATCATGACCCGAACGAGAACGGGGAAGGCCATCTATAAAATCCATGGAAATTTGGTCCCACTTCCACATTGGAATTTCTAAAGGTTGCAATAACCCACTGGCCTTTGATGTTCGGCCTTAACGAGTTGGCAAGTCATGCAACAGTTAACGAAGTTAGCGATGTCAAGTTTCATCCCCTCCCAATAATAAAGTCGCTTCATATCCGCGTACATTTTACTGCTACCCGGGATGAATGGTAAATTTAGAACAATGGGAATCTTCTAAGATGTCTTTTCGAAGATCACTAATATTTGGCACGACAAGTCTACCAAATTTTCGAATGCCTCCACGAGAATCAATATCATAGTCTTTCAAAAATTCAATATTAATTTTATCCTTAAAATTTTGGCCAAGAAGAGCCAAGTCGGGATCTAGCCTTTGAGCTTCAAGAATGCGGTCTAAAAGAGAAGAATGAGCCTCAAGGCCACATAAAACAAGAGATGAACATAAATCGAAAACACGGTCTCGAATTTCGCAAGTGGATAAAACCTCGAGATCATTCCATTCGAATATCATCATGGAAACTACCGCTTGTTGCTTGCGACTAAGTGCATCGGCAACACGATTACCCTTACCGGGGGTATAAAGAATATCAAGATCATAAGGAGCAAGGAACTCGAGCCAACGTTGTTGACGCAAATTAAGTTCCTTTTGAGAAAATAAATACCTCAAAGACTTATGATCGGTATAAAGAAAAAATTTCTCTCCTAAAAGATAATGACGCGAAATCCGAAGAGCGAAAACAATAGCCGCGAGTTCTAAATCATGTGTGGCATATCTAGTCTCGGCCGGCTTCAATTGCCTAGAAGCATAAGCAATAACACGTTCTTTTTGCATAAGAACGGCACCCAAACCAACGTGACTAGCATCAGTATAAACAACAAAATTTTGATTCCCCTCGGGAATAACAAGAATAGGAGCGTCGGAAAGGAGTTCTTTCAATTTCTGGAAAGAAACTTCACATTTGTCCGACCAAATGTATTTCACTCCCTTCTTAGTCAAGCCAGTAAGGGGCACGACAATCTTAGAAAAGTCTTTAATGAAACGACGGTAATAACCCGCCAATCCGAGAAAACTACGAATCTCTGTCACACTCTCCGGTCTCTTCCAATCTTGAATCGCTTCAATCTTTGAAGGATCCACGAAAATTTCGGATTCGGAAATAATATGACCGAAAAACTTCACACGAGATTGCCAAAAGTGGCATTTAGAAAATTTAGCCTTTAATTGATTACTCCTAAGAGTTTCCAATACAATCCGAAGATGTTTCTCATGTTCCTCCTCGGTTTTTGAATACACAAGATATCTTCAATGAATATGAGAACAAACCGATCGAGGAAATCTTTGAAAACTCGATTCATAAGGTCAACGAAAGAAGCCGCAGCATTCGTTAAACCAAATGGCATAACAAGCCATTCATAAGATCCATAACGGGTACGGAATGATGTCAAAGGAATGCTATCCTCTGCTATACGAAGCTGATGAAAACCGGTAGCCAAGTCCAATTGTGAAAAGACTCTAGCACCGCTAGGTTGGTCAAATAGATCATCAATCCGAGGTAAAGGATATTTATTTTTGATAGTAAGATCATTAAGCTTGCGGTAGTAAACGCAAAGTCTAAGTGTACCATCGGATTTCTTCACGAAAATAGCCGAAGCTCCCCAAGGCGTGGAAATCGAGCGAATAAATTGCTTCGTCACCAATTCGGATAATTTTTTGCGCATCTCCTCATTCTCCTTATTAGACATGCGATAAGGAGGACGAGTAATAGGTTGAGCTCCAGGGATAAGATTAATTTTGAACTCTATTGCTCGCTTAGGTGGCAATCCTAAAACGGGCTCAAATATGTCGGAAAATTCATGAACAACGTGAATAAGAGCAATGACATCTTCCTCATCATCATTATCGTCATCACGAGGATTTAAAGAATATAAAGATGCAGTCAAAGAAGAATCCGAATCTTTAAGAATAATAGAAATCTGCTTTATAGATTGCGGGTGTCGGAGATAAATAGTCCGCTCGGGACATAGGATGTGAGCTTCATAACGGTTAAGCCAATCCATTCCCAAAATCATTCCAAAGCCTAAATAACGCATGACATGAAAATCGGCTAGGAAGGAAAAATCGCATAAAATAATCTTCACATCTTTACAAAGCAAACTAAGAGTTGCGGATCCACCAACCGGATTCACAATTCTTAATGAAGTCATTAAAGCAACAACACTTAAAGAAAAGGTATCGACAAGTTCCTTTGATATAAAAGAGTGGGATGCACCCGTATCAAAGAGAACTCGAATAGGTTGATCACGAAATATAGTAATACCATCAAGGATAGAATGAGATATACCTTGACCACGAGATGTGTTGCCAGGGGCTTGAGCAACATTTAACTTTCACTCCTTCCTATTTTGAAGTTTGGGACATACCTGCATAAAATGGTCCGGGCTTTTACAATAGCGACAACGACGGGGCTTTGAACACTTGTTCGCAAAATGGTCTCTGGAACCACAGTTAAAGCATTTCCCTTCAGTAGAGGAAAAAGTCTTCGCAGCAGGAGTTGCCTGTTTACCCTTTTTACTAGGATAAGGACCTTTGAATTTGTTTGGCCTCTTCTTGTTGTTGAAGTTTAGTTTGGAACCCACCACTTCAACATCACTTTCCCTATCCGCCTCTTCAAGACGAAGAGCGATATCAATGAGTTGGTCGAAGGGAACTTCTAATTTTAGGAGTAATGGCTTATTGAGATTTTTGTTTAAGCCATAGACAAATCTTTGGTTCTTCTTCAATGGGGTGTTGATGTATTCAACCCCATATTTGGAAAGTGACTCGAAGGATGCAACATAATCAATCACGGAGGCTTCACCTTAAACAAGGTCTATGAAACGTCGAGCCAATGTCACTTTCTCTGCTTCTCGCACGAATTTTAATTCGAAGCATTCCCGGAATTGCTCCCAAGTGAGATCCGCTTCATTAATCTCAGAAATAAGAAGTTCGTACCAGTTCAATGCTCTCTCTTGGAGAATACTGGAAGCCACCTGAATACGGTGAAGATCGACGAGATTCATGCGAATGAAGAATCGATCGCAGGTCCTTAACCAAGCCTGGACCTCGATGATAGTTTCAGAACCTTTAAATGGCTTCCCACCCAGGTTGGTGTAATCATTGCACAAACGTGCAAACCCAGATTTAGGTGAGTAGGTTCTGGATTAGAACCAGCTGCTTGAGCATTCGTGACAAGGTCAAGAAGTTGCTGGGTAGTCATAAAAACTCCATCTTGGGGTGGAGCACTAGATGGTCCAGCTCTGGAACGACCAGGTCTAACCATTTCTCTTCCTTAAGAAAGAAAGAAGAGAAAGAAGAAAAGTTAATCTCAAAATAAATATCAAGCAATCTTGATAGATAAAACAAGGAATCATAAAGAAAATAGGATGAATCGGTACGAAGACTCGAATTAAATCCTAAAGCACGACTCCTAAGAAAGACTTAGGACGATGATCCTTGTTATAATATTCCATATTGTTCCGAAGTTTGGCTTTGATACCAAGCTGTGACGCCCCACCTCTATACCCACGCTAGCCAAGGACATTACGGGGTAATGCCGTCAACTAGCGCGGAGAATAAGGCTGTTGAGGAGCGACCATCCGTGTAATTACTTTGTGCGAGCACCGATATGCCCGATAAAATTCAACATGCATTTCATATCAAGAGGAAATTCAACATACTGACACAAACTCAAAGCTACTACACAGTGGCTATATATAATCTTCGGAAATAAATATAGAAATAAACATAACATAAATCAGTCACAGGCAATTCATATCACAAAGGCGGAAATAGATATGAATATATAACTAACACATGAAAGTGTACATCAGAGTAGTGATTAAAAAGATCCACAATAATACAAAAGAATAACAACACGTGCTATACAAAAGAATACAACTATGAGTCTATATCTCAAGTGTATACAACAAAAACTGCTAATCTAAATAGTTAGCCAAAAGTCAGAGTAATGAATCCCTGGGGAGAAGTCAAGCAGAAGCACCTGCAACATCTCAGTCCGACCCGAGTATCATTTATAAGAAAATAATAAACGGATCAGTCTATCTATAAATATCAGATGACATGATATAAAGTAATGGATATGGCGTAAACATATAATATCCATAAAGGCATACTACTATAAGCATGCAAATGATGATCAACAAAAGATAGTTCAATACCACAAGAATCTTCACAAAGATCCAAAAAGGGTTTCATACCCAAAACTTGTATTCACAACAAGTCAATGACACACGAATTCACCAATGCACAAAAATTGATAAATCATATCAATGAAAATCACTAAAATTTGTGAAGCATAAATTCCAGAATTCAACACACGAAATCCAGGAATCATAAAAAGGGGGAAGCCTATCACACGAACGGGAGCATGAAAACTCACCAACATATGTATCACACGAACGAGACGCTATCTCATGGTAGCTAGCCATTAATTTTTGACACACGAACGGCCCGAAGACCCTGGGGCGCTACCCCACATGTGTGAGTGGAAATCACACAGAAACGGGGTCTAGTCTAACCTTGCAAACAAAGAGACATCGCATAATTTCTAGTCTAAATCATAAAATGATCGTCATGATCAAAGAGAAGTGTCAATTACAATAAGCTAGTAAATATATGAACTTAGCTTCATGTCCCATAACCACTAGCTTGACTTAAATATTTACGAACAAATTGTAGATCTCCACTAGAAAATTGTCACAAGAGATTCAATCGAACAAGTCCTAGAATTAACCGACGAAGTAAACACAAGCGTTTCATACCACTTGTTTTACTAAGTCGTTTAATTAGATTTCTCATCCGAGTGAGGTAAATGTTTGTATATAGTAGTAGATTGGAAAACGGTTTAAGAGAACGAGCTTTGTAATAAAATAGTGTGGAAATCATTTTGATGAAAGAGTTTTGATATTTACTACTAGTATTGAAACCTTTATATTTTTAAAGTGACAAATCATAGAAATGATTGTAGAAACAATTAATCATAAAAATTCACATTCAAAGACGTGAATAAAATCCAAAGAAATCGATACCGAATCCATCAAAATGGATATTCCCAAAAATCCCGATATAAAAGTCATCAAGTCCATAATAAATGATAATCGACAAATCGGAATCAACATAAATCGATTAAAGTTGGAACTCTCAAGCAAATAGGCTAATAGGCAAAAGAGTGCAGATTCAGATGTCTGAAATCAAGGATTCAGACGTCTGAATTTGGAAAATAAAATATTTTCCAAACACAGAATTCAGACGTCTGAATCCTTGATTTCAGACATCTGAAATAGGAACTTTTTAGCCTATTTCCTTTCTGGTTCCAAACGAACCAATTCAGACGTCTGAAATCATATATTCAGACGTCTGAATCTGGGAATAGAAATCTTCCCAGAAGAATATTCAGACGTCTGAATACTACGTTTCAGACGTCTGAAACTGGGGTTTAGGGCATTCCCTGAACCTAGACCAAAAATGGCCAAACGAATACCGGAAGCGATCGATCGAGCGACAATGACTAAGGATTTACACGAAGCGACAACCCAGCCTTAACGGCTCTTCGATACGCCTCAAATATCAATGTCCAAATATCCATAAAAGGATTTTCATAGATTTTGATTTCAAAACACCAAAAATTGGAATATACACCAAATCAATCCAAACCAAAATCAATTGCACAAGAATAAGTGTTAGGAATTCGTACCTAACAATCGAAGATAATTATAGACAAAGATGTGAGATAAAAATCTCACCTTTGAACCCATACAAATGAAGAAGAAGCTTGAAAGCAAAGGGAGAATCAACCACTCTTCAACACAACCCAAACGAGCTTAAATCTATGCTCAAAAAGAAGAACATTCCCAAAGTTAGGTTTAGGAATTTCTGAAATTCAAGAGAGAAGGAGTTGGAGAAGATGAAGAGAAGGCTTACCAATGGGATCTTCTATTAGTTTGGAGCTAGATTTTGATTTGCAAAAGAAAACTAGGGCATGAGTTTCAATTTCCCATTCCACTCTCCATTGTCATAAAAGCTTGAGGAAGTAAATGAAGAGGAGAGGGTTGGGACTGAATACATAAGTGGGGTTATTGGGATCAGCCCAAACCAAAGCCCTAAGTAAAAAGTGGCAAAATTCCTCTAACTCCAAACATATCAAAGTTTATACTCAAAAAGATCGCAAATGGCGTTTTGAACTCAATGGAAGTGGTCCTGAGTCCTAATTCGACCGTATGCAAAAAGTAGCTTCTCGGACTAAATTCCGAGTATCGATAAAATATTTAAATAAAATATTTAAATATAAAATTGATAAATATGCGGGTTGTTACATAAACCATTTCAAATATCAATTCCAAATATAGATTTAAATCCCAAATAAAACATTTCAATTAATATATTTCAAAGCTTTAAATATTCCACCATTTCAAAACTAATTATTTTATAATTTCATATATATCAAATTTAATTGCTATTATTTAGATTTGAAACATTTACTTAACAAATCCAATAATTTAAGTAAAACTTTTAACTTCAAACAACTGGATGTTCTTTCAATTTATTTAACTTGATAAATTCATTTATCTCAACTTTACATTCATTTAAATTACTTTAAACCGAATCAAGTTATAAGAATCATACCCTTTACAATCTCCATTTTTATTTAAACTTCAAATCAAATTCATTCAAGTACATTTCTTAAATAATTCAATTTAAACCAATTCCATATTTATCTTTCAACTTAATTTTATTTAAGTCATTTAAAACTCTATATATACAATATCTTAAATAGGTACTTAACCATATAGTATAAAACAATCAAACTTCATTTTAACTCATTTTTCTTTATCAATTTTATACATAGCTTAAATTCAAGAATTCAACTATATATATGCATATAAAATAGTATTTATATATTATCAAAAATTAATATTTATTAAACCACATATTTCTTTCCAAAACCATAGAAATCATTTCAAATGTTTTTATATATATAGACCGCGGTGCCTGTATATAATTTTCTATCCTATGGTCAAGTGATACGGATATTTATCATTTCAATCCGTAATTTAAAAATAAAATACGGTTATATATCATTTCAAACCGCAATCCCGAATGAAATGAAAATGCATAATAACTTGCAGTTTATTCAATATAAAATACAGCATCCATTCATCCAATGTCAACCATCAACCATTTATCACAGTCATCATCCAATTCAACACTAACATCAATATAGAATGGATAATAAACAACAGGTGTTAACTAGCAGTTTATATTTAATAATAAATTAGATAACTGTCGCGGCCTCGCCCAGGTGCACGCGCGCCAACCCCAAACGCCAACGACGAGCCCAAATTTTTTTACAGCCGCCGCCTTTCATTAGAAACCCTAGTTGAATTTTCTCCGTTGATCCGACCGTTGAAACGCCACATAGATCGACTCCCCTCAGTCCCCTCTGCAATACCCAGAAAGGGTTTCCCGATCAGACAAACTTCATCGTCGAGCGATGAACGGCCGAAAATGAATTTAGAAATTCTGGACAAACGATGCATCGAATCAGAAAATGAATTTCAGTTTTGAGATATGTATGTCGAGAGCTTCGATATATATTTTTTCTGAATTTTTCTGAGGAGTTTGGATTTTTGACTTTGATTTTGAACTGGAATTGGATCTGGAATTTTGTTGTCTGCCATTGAGGAGGAGGTGAAAAGGTATTGTATGCACGTACAAATGAGAATAGAGGTAGATTAGGGTTTGTAAACGGGTTTATGTAGGTAGGTCAGAAATTAGAATAGATTAATAAGGTTGGATATACGCGCTAACGACAAAGTGGCCCAAAAAGCCCGTTTCGCCTCCGGAATGAAATTGGGTCAACGCATATATCAAAATAGGTGTTTTGAAAATATTTTAAACGCGATGGAACAACTTTCAAGTCCAAATTCCATCGTATGAAGAAGTTATGCTAAAATCAATTTATTTCAAATTGATTCCAATTGATTTCAATTTCATTAATTTCAAGGCGTTTCGAGTCCGTACAATCAAACGACAAGTCCGATCGCTACGAAACTTGAAATCCTACAATAATTCACCGTTACGGATCCGATGTGGTTTCGTTGAAATCCGAGTCAGTGGCCAAAATGGTTATTTTTCCATTAATTAAATAAATTAATAATTAATTAATTAAATCAAATTTTCAATTTTATTTCGATAATTGACAAATTTCAACATTTTTAACTTCTTAATCATTTACAATGATTTAAACAAATTTAAATGTCAATTTAACGTTGATTCATTCATCAATTTCAGCGTTAACCTTCATTTTCCTTACATTTAGAAATTATAATTTAATTTACAATAATTCCAATTAATTTACTTTCATTCATTTGCAATTTCTTCAATTATTATAAATTAAATTTAGTAAATTGATATGTCTTGTTATCCATTCTTTTAAATCCAACCAATTGTCATAATAGGAAAAAAATTAACAATATTTCCAATAATTCCCTTAATTTACACTAACATAACATTAAATTAGATTTATTGCAATTGATTACCCGTTTTAATTTATTAGACTAAATAAATGGTTAACCTAATAATAATCATTACCATCAACGTTAAATTACACTTATAAGTTATCACTAACAGACAGGTGTTGAAATTGATTACATACACTGTTCTCACCCTATTTCATAAATTTTACACTAATTCACCAATTATAGTATTAATTTCATTTACTTAAAATAATCCCTCTATTATAAATTGTATCCCATTAATTTTTATATATTCCAATTAAACTGGTTAAATTCAATTCCAACCTTTAATTGAGTCTATTATTACTTAGTAATGCAGTTAACACCTGCCTCACATTTCATTCCATCAATATATTCAAATTTCCAACTTCCCTTTGTATTAACTATTTATTTCAAATATATTGAAGTTGTCAAATATATTCATTTATTATAATTAGAATCTCAATTAATTCATATATTCATACAATACTTACCTTTATTTACTTAAAATAAAATCTCATCCCAAATATAATAGTTACAACAAATTAATAGGACAATTAAATAGTAACTTACGACCGTTACTATTTCTTTGATTCACTAATTACAATTAATATCCTCAATAAATTCATTTACTTGGTCTCATGCATTCTATTACACCAATTTCCACCTTATAAATAAATTTTTCGTTACTATTTTAATTTGCATTCACTCTTTCCGTTATTATATTAATTGAATTCCATTCTAGTTAATATTTTTACTAATGATTCACTAATTCAACATTTCCATTTGTTTCTTATATTAAACTTATAACCAAGTAAGACAATTTACATTATTTTCATAATACTAATTCCATTCAATTTCCATTAACTATCTATTATTTCCTTGGTAAATCCAATATTTCATCTATTTTATTATATTCAATTCTTAGCCTAGTATAACAACTTAAATTACTTTAATTATTTGTAATTTCATTTCAACTATTAATACTTAGCTTAAATTTCCATGGTTGCATTCCATTTGTAACATTTGCTTCATTATAAATTATAAAATTGGTATTTCTTTCTAAATTAACTTTCAAAATCTTAATTAAATTAACCAATTTATTTACCAAAATTCACGGGTCGTTACATAATATCTATTAATTAGGATTAGAAATTTATTCATAAGTAATTAATCTGGCTTAAAATTAATCAGATGTTAATTGATCTTACTTATGGATGTTTGGATTCTATTGGATGTTGAATTGTTTGATATCCCTGATATGTGATGCTTTGTGATATGAATTATTCTGATTTGAGCTATGAACTATGATGTAATTTATTTATCTATGATGAATTTATATTATTTATCTGTGAATCTGTGAATGAAGGTAAGCGTTATAAGAATATACGGCTTATCGATATTGCGGTGCTTGGATTGTGATTATTGATGATGTTGCACTATTGTGTAGAACCCCTGGACTACACCATACGCACACAAATATGGATTGCACAGGGAAATTGGTTAATTCATAGATATTTGAATTTAATATTATGAAATGGTTTTAAAATTTGAACTTTAAATCTGAATGGTTTTGGAAATGGAATTGGGTTGAATATGAAAAGCTTTTGAAAAGGAAGTTTGAAATTGAAATATAGTTTGAATATAATATATCTTGTTTGAGTTTGAAATTGTTTTGGAAATTTGGTTTGAAAGGTTTATACAAGTTATACCATATATATGGATTTTAGACCATTTTTGAAGTATATTAAAAGTATTATTTTGAGAATTTAAATTTGACCCAAGTTTATACTTGAAAGGCTTTAACTTGCACAAATGTAATTGGATTTTCCCGAAACGAAAACTCTTGGTTTTCAAATAATAATAGCTTCCATATTAAGAAAGGATTTCCAGTTTTTGTTGAAAGGATTTTAAGTTTGAAATGAAAATAGTTTTAAAAGCTACGAATGAATCTTTATTAAAGACTGGTGAACTTTGTTTTCAAATTTAAGAGGATCTTAAAGGTGTATCTTTTGTATAAAAGATTTGGAATTGAAATAGTTTTGAAAAGCTATGAATGAATCTTTGTGAAAGATTGGTGAACTTTGTGAAGTGAATCTTTTTGTTTAAAGATTTGAAAATGGTAATTTGTTTAAACCATTTGAAAGAAAGGTTTTGGGCTTTAAGTTGTGGCTTAACAAAGATCCTACTATATCCATATGCTTTTTAAATTAAGCGCTCATTATTCTGTTTAGTCGGGAGAGGACTATATGTCATATAACCCATTTCGAACAATGATATGACGTTATGGATCACATTTGAAGACCGGTGTTGAAGACCGCATATTTTTGAAAGCGAAAGGATGACCTATCGAATGTCTCTGCACCAAATGGCCCCGGTATAGAGATTTGATCACCCTTTGTGATGAGGAAGCCGGACTTGATTAGAGATTATCCGGATTGCAAGGGCTTCTTTGAAGTGCCTTCTGTTTTATTCGAACCCGGAACAGACTTGTATGGATGTATGGCTAGAGTTACACTTTGAGATGTAAAGCTGGTTTCTATCAAATACATTTCTGTTTGGTGGCGGAGAATTTATTCTCTTAGCTTAACACCCTTCTCTGAGAAGTATGAGCTTAGAGGTTATATAGTTGACGGTTACTAGTGATACATTCCCAATTTGGTAATGTGGCATACGAAGTGCTGCCGATCATTTGTTGATCAAAGCATGGCTTTTGTGCTAAGCGTAGCTTTGTGGACGAGACTTCATTGAACCTCACAACCTGGTAATGGTCGAAACAGGAATCGTTGCAGCAAGGTTATTTGGGGGTAGCTATAACGATCCGCAAATCCGTACCCTTTGAGTCGACACTGTTCTCCATCACTTAACTCAAGATGAACGGAAATACGAACCATTTGGGTTAAAGAAGAAGAGGTAGAAGAAGAACATAGAAACAACATTAGAATCTAACCATCGCAGCGGAATAAAATATAATAGATAATAACAGATCTTTACACAAAAGAAAACTATATCTGTTTTTATACATACATCACCAGAATACATCATCAGAGTTCAACAACATCAATAACATACGACTGGACAATCATATAAATTTGTCCTCAAAACTGAATACATAGCGGAATAATAATCAAGTATGGAAGTACGTATCGCCATCCAGCTCCTCAGCATCCTTTCCCGTGATCTATAATACTCGGTCTGACCCGAGCATTATAGTTAAATATCACCCGAGTCAGTCTGGAAAACTAGCGTGAGAAAATCACACTCAATTTGATTATTGAAGTTCCAAAATCCTTTTGAAAACAAAAGCATCTCGTAAGACCACGCCACAAATAAACATGTTGGGTTTTTACCTTACGATGGCTAAAACATTTCTTATAAAATCCTCTGATATTATAATAGTGCCTATATATAAGTACTTATTCAAATAGGAGAAATTGTTATATTTATTAAATTCCAGCTAATAGGTATATAAACAAAACCGTATAGGCACGTAGGGAGAATGGATTTTCAACTAATGAATAGGCATTGGGGTACCACCTGTCACATTACGTGGCCTAGATCACCGTAACGAGGATTACTCCCAATCCCCTGCAACACAAGACCGGGACTACCCCTTACTGGATAATCCCGGGTAAGATCACCCCACGGTTGGGATCAGCAACCGCACCACTAAGCCGAATAAAAAGGGACATCTAGACAGGGATGACCTCACCCTAATGGGCGCTACCCACCTTGCCTTGCTGCATAACCCCTGATTTTCGGTCATTCTCGGTTGATGAGGCTTGAGGCTAAGCGTTACCTTTTTAGAACATATCACTTAGAATGCTCACCGTCCACATGACGATGTTCCGAAAGCATTCATCCATACAAGTCCATCCCGGGTTCGAACGGAACCGAAGGCACTACTCCTACTACATCCATTTTGGAATCATTCTCAGGATTAGTAGCGACTAGCCCTTGCACTTCATTGCTCCATCTTTGAATCCAAACCCGTCTTCCTCACGAAAACGTACAAACCAGATCGAAGTGATTTTCAGGAAATAAATCTCGATCCAGGTCTCTTCGAAATGATCAGCGCATTGGCCAATATTGATAGTCGATTATTTAACTATCAATTAGCATTCACAACAACCATCCAACATAAATAATTTCACCGAATTATTTATTAACCTCAAAATATCTTTACAAGATATATTTCCATTTTCAACCCTTTTTTAAAACAGTTTTCCAACCCTACTCTTCTCATGGAATGAATTCTAAAATATTTATTTCCACTGAAAACACCAAGCACAAAAACTTTAGATTTCGAAAATAATTCAAAAATACTTTATTATAAAATATACTTTAACATTTAAATTGAAAACTACTTCAGTGCTTTATTAAAATATATACTTTAGGAATATTTAAAATGAGGCTACTTTATAAAATGTAAAACTAGATTTTCTCTTTTAAAACAAAATACTCAGTCACCTTTGAATAATTACTACGATAATAGATTTAAAAAAAATACTTACTTCAGAATTTAAACATTTAGAAATAATAAATTTTCTAAAACATACTTCTTAAAACAACTTTAAAATTTAAACTTATACTTAAAAATTTGCTTTGAAAACATACTTGGCTATCCAGGAAAATACACTTCTCTTTCACATCCTTTAAAAATAAATCACTATTTATTTTTAACCAAATTTACTCATTGCTTAAATAAATTCCCACCGTGAATTTATTCTTTCAAATATCCACTGATACATTACTTCACTTTTTATAAACCCAGTTTATAAATTTCATAGTCACACTCTATTTTAAATTTCCATTTTCAAACACTTAAATCAATTTCCAAACTGATTTCCAATTTACTCCATTTTGAAATAAATTCCTTTACTTACTCATTTATTTCAAAATCCATTAACTTCAAATTTTATTACTTCATTATGATTTAAAATCTTTTAACTGAAAATACCAATTTCGGATTTCCCCAAATTCCTTCTTTATCTTTTCCAATAATTTAAATCTTAAAATTTAAAATAAATGCTTTATTTTTTTTAAATAATAACACTTAAGTTTTAAATTCATTATCTTCATGTTTATTCAAAATCCTCTTTCCATACACGGAATTTATTTATTAAAATTTTAAAATCACTTTAACTTTTTCAAATATATTCTTAAATTTATTCAAATTCTCTATAATTATTTTACTTAAAACTTCAATCTTTCATTTTCTTTCCAAAAATCCAATTTATATATTTTGATAACTAAGTGTACCGAAATATATTCAAGCAAATCATAGCGATCAATATTCCAGTTATCAATATAATTCATCACAGAATATCAAATATTCATAACACAGAATATTAAATAATCTAAATAATTTTGAGGAATCCAGTTGGATCCCTCCAACCTGTTTCCCTGCATCCACAGATGTTAGCACAATACCAATTCCACTTCGAGGTGGAATATCACGGTATATGGGATTAATATAATATCATCCGCTATTATGCGGCGCATATGGTCTCATCCGCTATATAATGCGGGTAATCAATCACTCCAATATATACTACATACTACTATATATAATATAGCACATCAAATCAATTCAATCATTCAACCAATTATTTAAATTTAACCATTTAAATTTAAATAACCCATATGAGTGAGATTAACTCACCTTTTATTTTGCTGTTTCCTATCCATTCCAAACTGGCTTGCTTCCGTGATTTAAAACTTTGTATAAACATTATATAATTTATTAATAATTTAATTAACTTAATAATCAATCTCCGTGTAGAAATTTAAATTGGCAAATGATTTAATTAAACTATTAATTTCCCCTTTGATAAATTTAATTTATCCATACTTTTATTTAGGCTAATTTTTCCTATCATAAATAAAATTTTAAATAACCAAAAAAGAATTTAAATAAGTGGATTGACAAGTTAATCTCTCTAATACATATTTTAAAAAATATACCAGTAAGTGAAAATATATGTGCTTATATTTATTTTCTTTTTGAACTACACACACACAGATATATATATATATATATATATATATATATATATAATAGTCTATAGAGATTCAAAAATCAATTTTTTTATATACATCCTTTAAACATTAAAAATTCCCATATATATTAAATCAAGGTAAACTTAGAAATAAAAACAGCTTAACAGGTCAAGCTTACCTTACTGTAAAACTCCTTTAATATATATACATATATTTACTTTACTGTAATTATTTTTATTTTTATAAGTCTCTGGATTCATAAAACATCTAAACCCTTATCATTAACTTAGATAAATCATAAATGTAAACTAAGTTAACCTCAATATATATACATATATATATATATATATATATATATATATATATATATATACATTGAAAAAAGTTTGTATATACCTTACACTGAACTCTGACACACAACTCGATAGAGACATCTAACCACGCGGCCTCCACACTTGCCTTCAGATGCAAACATACGTGGGCTCATGATGATCGAAGCCTGCAGTTGAAGTTGTAAACATCTCGCCTTCCAGATCTTGCTCCATCACGCCACCGCCATCTGACTCGCGAAACCCCAACTTGCTCAATCATTCCATGCCATCGCGACTCCCCAGGCATCCAACCCTGGTCGAGTTCGAACTCTTCCCAGCTCCCCTTCGATTCCTAGAAGTTCGAGACCCCAGCATTGCCCTTCCAAGCTAGTGCGATCGCAGCACATACAGCCCTCCAAGACATCGTCGTGATAACCCTTCAATTCTTTGCACGCGAGCTCTAGATTTTGAGCGATTCAAGAACGCATCGCCCTTTTTTTTCTAACGTTGATTTACGATTTCGAACCCTCCTCCCCTCTTAATTTTTGAAACGAACTGAAGAGAGAATGGGGAAACGAGATTCGGTATGAAGGCTAGAGAGGGAGACGAAGATGTAGTTTAAATTGGGGATGACTTCTTGAGTATGAGTGTTTATTGATAAAAATATCTTTGACTAGTTGACTTCCAATTTTTATTATATTATAAAACTTCCAAAATGTCTCGTTAATTGCTACTTAAAATTTGGAACTCCTCTTAAGGAGTGCCGCTAGGCGTTTATATATCGTACGCTCACACCGCAACTCCGATCACTATGAAATTTGAAATCCGATAATAGTACAATACTTCAGATCCATTGGAACTGGTTTCGTCGAATTCTGAGACTGTGCCTCGGAAGGCTATTTTTAAATTCAATTTAAACTATAAAATTTTAAAACTGAACAAACCACTTTTAAATTCAATTTTAACACTTTTACTATTTTCAGTATTATCAATATAAATTTTACAAGCCTTCAAATCATTTTTAACAAGCTAAAAATCCCAGATTTCATATTTTACCCAACTTCCAATTATTAAATTCAATAATTTAATTATCAAACAAATAGTGATATTTGGGATTCAAGTTAAAAGTAACCTTAAAATATTTAAAATCAATTAAATATTCCAATTTCAAATGCTCAAATATTCCGGGTCGTCACATTCCTCCCCCCTTAAAAGAATTTCGTCCCTGAAATTACTAGTTAGGAAGAATGGTCCAATACCCGTTTACTTTTTCCAAAACCAACAATTCAACATCCTGCCAACTATCTTTTTATAGAAGACCCATTATCATTCTTACTAACTTCCCAAACTCTCCTATAGTTTATAGACAATACTATTTGCTCAATCATTCAAATTTCAATTTAAAACCTAATTTTGAATTATCAAAATTTTCTCAAAAATTTTCTAACTCTCTAAATTTTCAAAAAATTTCGCGAGCATCCCTTTTGCGCGGCTAGCTCGGAACAACTACAAAATGCCTCTACGGGCTCCCAATTCCCAAAAGAAAACAAAACGCCCAGCGGCTAAATCAAAAACCCAATCAAATTTCATACAGAAATTTAAACACATACCTTTTTGTTGAGCAATTCAAATTTATCGTCTGAAATCAAAACAATTTTCCCTTCTCCTTTATAATACCTGTATATCCTACATAGCAATAATATCCAATCACAACATTCAAAATCATTTTATTGATTGCTTTACAAAATTTCAATATCTATTCATTCAAGCCCGTACGATGTACCTATATCATTCGTACGCAATACCGAATCCGATCGCTTACTCGATCACACAATTTCACTTCCGAACTAGTATCGTCCACCCGACTTCCTAGTGCGGACTTAGATCTGGTTTCTTGATCAGAAACCGTCATTCTCCTTGCATAGTCATAACTATGATAGAGAATTTATCCAATTATTATAAATTAAATCCAGTAAATTGATACATCTTGTTATCCGTTCTTTGAAATCCAACCAATTGTCATAATAGGGAAAAAAATTAACAATATTTCCAATAATTCCCTTAATTTACACTAACATAACATTAAATTAGATTTACTGCAATTGATTACCCATTTTAATTTATTAGACTAAATAAATGGTTAACTTAATAATAATCATTACCATCAATGTTAAATTACACTTATAAGTTATCACTAACAGACAGGTGTTGAAATTGATTACATACACTGTTCTCACCCTATTTCATAAATTTTACACTAATTCACCAATTATATTATTTATTTCATTTACTTAAAATAATCTCTCTATTATAAATTGAATCCAATTAATTTTTATATATTCCAATTAAACTGGTTAGATTCAATTCCAACCTTTTAATTGAGTCTATTATTACTTAGTAATGCAGTTAACACCTGCCTCACATTTCATTCCATCAATATATTCAAATTTTCAACTTCTCTTTGTATTAAGTATTATTTTCAAATATATTGAAGTTGTCAAATATATTCATTTATTATAATTAGAATCTCAATTAATTCATATATTCATACAATACTTACCTTTATTTACTTAAAATAAAATCTCATTCCCAAATATAACAGTTACAACAAATTAATAGGACAATTAAATAGTAACTTACGACCGTTACTATTTCTTTGATTCATTAATTACAATTAATACCCTCAATAAATTCATTTACTTGGTCTCATGCATTCTATTACACCAATTTCCACCTTATAAATAAATTTTTCATTACTATTTTAATTTGCATTCACTCTTTCCGTTATTATATTAATTGAATTCCATTCTAGTTAAAAATTTTAGTAATGATTCACTAATTCAACATTTCCATTTGTTGCTTATATTAAACTTATAACCAAGTAAGACAATTTACATTATTTTCATAATACTAATTCCATTCAATTTCCATTCACTATCTATTATTTCCTTGGTAAATCCAATATTTCATCTATTTTCTTATATTCAATTCTTAGCCTAGTATAACAATTTAAATTACTTCAATTATTCGTAATTTCATTTCAACTGTTAATACTTAGTTTAAATTTCCATGGTTGCATTCCATTTGTAACATTTGCTTCATTATAAATTATAAATTTTTTATTTCTTTCTAAATTAACTTTCAAAATCTTAATTAAATTAACCAATTTATTTACCAAAGTTTACGGGTCGTTACACTCTCCCCCACTCAAAACTTTTCATCCTCGAAAAGGAAAAGAAGAAAAAAGAAAGAATTAAATAGACAATATATCTTATTCAAAAAGATTTACTTTATAAACAAATAATTTACCAAATTTATCACTTTAAATAAAATATACCCATTTATAACAACTAAATCTTTTTGTACTCAAATTAATAAAGTTTGGAAAACATTTTCAAAATATTTTCTAAGTCCAAAATTTGCGGAAAATTTCGGTAGAGTCTCCTTTGTACAGAGAAAATATAATATCAAATATAACAATATATACATATATTTTCCAAAATAATATATATCCCAACACGGGAAAACTATAATATAATAGCGCTATAAATCGTAATCCGAAAATGTACCTATTTGTCGGGCAATTAACGCTTAATTATGAAACCAAAAGCAATAGCAATTGCTTTCATAACCTGTATTTCACTTATATAATCCAAAAGGGTTAACCATTATATAATATGAAATATTTAAGTTGTTTTAAATCACCACAAATAAATCAATCAACCATCACTTGCAACAAGCATACAACCATCACATAAAATCAACACGCATCAACCATTCATTCATATCAAACAAGACAAATAGTTGTTCGGGCTCAAAACTTTAAATTGTACGGAAAGAAAAATAAACTACTAAGCGTACCCTTCACTCAATAGTCTTAGGTGACACTAAATAGATTATTCATACCTTCCAAATAAATTTAAAGTATCCTTGCCCAAACTACCATAGACCTAAATAAACAACAATTCCAAACAACAAATAAAATTTATTTCTTTTTTATATTTCATTTCTTACATTTGTTGTTTGATTTTCTTTTTATCCCTATAATGATTTATCTTTAAATTTACATTTATTTCTTGCAAAATTTCATTTTTATATATTCATATCAAATAGTTTTCTTTTATTTGCATTACATTCATATATTTTCTCAATTTCATTTATTTACACTACTTACCTTCATTTATCAATAAGATTCATGTTCTATTCAATGGTTTAGCATTTGTACTCATTTACTTAAGTTTCTAATTGCTTACTTACAATACTTACTTTCTACCGTATTTTATTATAGTACATTTCAATTATAACTTAAGTTCATAACCCCTATAACATCAAATTCTTATTTACTAAAGAAATTCATTGAACACTTTCATTGCTTCAAATTTTTACTTGCATAATATTCTATTACAGTTTCTTATTAAACATTGTAACTTTTATTATTTGGTAAGTTATATTTATATGCTTTTAAGAATGCAATTGAAAGTTACACAAGTTTATTTTATTTCTTTTAATTAATTCATTGTTTAATAAATTTCATATTTTGTTTTATAGGTTACAATTTCAACCTTCTTTTAATTTCTTTTATAACTTAGCATTAAATCTATTATTTCATTATTAGGCTTCAATTATTAATTAAATTCCATTTCACTAAAGCAATTGAAACCATTTATTAATGGAACTTAAGAATTTAAATTCCGGGTTAAATTTCAAATCATTTTAAAATAATAGATAAATGTATACTTATAACTTATATATTTAATTATATTTAAAACAATTTAATATTAACAAAAACTATTTTTTAAATCAAATAAATATGTAAGAAAACTACTACAATGACTTCCAACTTCGAAACTCGAAAATGAATGTCGATGATGCGGCCGCCATCACCGAAATTATTTTCCAACGACAGAGAGGGAAGTACAGAATTTTTTTCTTCCAAAATTTCTTTAAAACAATTTTTTTAATTCTTATCGAAATATTTATATCAAAAAATACTCCTAAATACTATTATTATTATATTCCAAAATCATTGAAAGAATTTTCAAAACCCAGGAACTTAGATTCTAAATTTCTGATTTGATTTATTTTATTTTCAGTCTTATTTCAACTATTATTTATAAATTTCATTACCTAACAACCAATATTATACAACCAAATGTAACCTTTATAAAAAATTACTTTATATATATAGAAAATATAATAGGAAAAATTATTTCATTCACCTATATTAAAACCAAATATTATGTCGGTCTATCCTATTAAGTGTTTAGAAATCCCTATTGATGTCATAGCGTCCCATGCACCAACCAAAATTTATAAATACAAAACGGAACAAATTAAGACAATATTAAAACCTTTTTATAACATTAACAAATACGCTCTCATATATATATATATATATATACACACACACACACTCAACGACTCCCATAGCGTATTACTACCTTATTAATAAAGAGTCTGACCCCACAAAGCTAAGGTTTATCGCTAAACCAAAGCTCCGATACCAGATGTAACGTCCCGCCTTTTCGCACACTTTAAATCGACACACGTTCCAATTCAAACCATACGCAAGGGCGGATTGTTATGGGGTAAATAAGAAAACCAAGAAAGAAATAAAAACAAAACAGAATCTCACAGCGGAAGGAAAAATATAATAATTAAATATACAGTTCATGAAACTATTTTTCAAAATATTTAATTATGCTTACAATATATATCAGAGTTATACATACCATAGAATATCAATAATGCAGCGGAATACAATAGTGTAGTGGAATAATATAGTAGATAATAGTACTACTAATTGTCGTCTTCTTCCTCCAGAATAAAATCTTCAAATCCTGAAACGCTCGGACTGACCCGAGCGAATTGAAAAGACAAAACACTCGAGTCAGAACTAAAAGATCTTATGTACATTAAATTAACTGAAATAAATATGAGTGTAATGGCGTCGGAGATGTTTACGGGATTTGACATCTCCTATCCAGTGTCTAACGTGAGTGTAGTAACTCAAGAGACGCTCAAGATTCACATCTCCTAAGGATCCGTTAAACTATTTACTGTTAGCACCAAAATTGGTCACTAACACCCTTAGAAAGATTTTGTAGAGAGATTAATAAAGAAAGTAAATTAAAACAGAGAATAGAGTGTAAATTTAAATGCAGAGAACAAGAATACCAAATTTATAGTAGTTCGGCGTAACTGCCTACATCCACTTTGAAGTTGATTTCCATTGATTTCCTTGATGGGTGATTACAGATACAATCCTTTTTTTGTTACTAGAATACAATTGCAAAGTACAAGAAATAAGTCTAGAATGAGTCTTGAAAATGGCAGAGTCTCCCAGTGTTCTCTAAAATCTCCCCTTTTTCTGTGCCCCTGCCCCTCTATTTATAGACAAAGGTGGGTTGGACTTCCCCGGTGGGCCTGGTAGCTGAATAACTCGGTCCAAATAAGACATGCCTTGTACGCCGAACCGAGCAGGCCGAACGGTCGACTGTCGATCCATTCTCTTTATGCCGAACGACACGTTTGTTGTGGGGAAGAGTAGGCCGAGCAGTGATCGGACCGGGCGTGCTGGGGAGAATGCCGAACGGTCCTTGATTGCCGAACGTCTCGGGAGGCCGAATGAGAATGCCGAGTCCTCATGGATACCGGTCGCTCCTTGAAACCGAACGGTATAATGCCGAACGGCCTGGGTGCCGAACGAGGCGCTTGATGTTCGAACGCAATCTTGACCGAATGAGCCTTTAGCCAAATGATGCTTTTGGCCGAACAAGGCCCTTGGCCGAGCGAGGCCTTTGGCCGAACACTTCTGAATGACGTTTTCAAAGAGATGTCGGACGAACCAGTTGGGCCGAGTAGTGGGTATGCCGAGCGTTATGGTGCCGAACCACTTAAAGACCGAGCGATTTTTCTGTCCGGACGTTCCATCTTGGACCGAACAATAGGGGAGGCCGAGTACTAAGTTGCCTGGCCAATTCCTTGGGAAACACTTGCCCCCAAAGTGTATCGAGTGACCGAACGTGATACGCTTTGTATTACATATCCTTCACGCTTCGCTCCGAACCTTGGATCATTACTCTTGGGGGTTGTATAATTCTCCTGGCCGAACGCAGCGTCGAACGCCGAACGATCCACGTTACACCGAGTGACTTCGTATGCCGAACAACCCAGCCGAAGACGAGTGCCGAACGTTCCATGTTAGCCCAGGCCGAACGAACCGAAATAGCCGAACGATATTGCCTTGACCGGTAGAACCGGTCATAGTCTCTTCAACTTCTCCTTCTCCCTTATAAAACCCAACATCCTCTTCTTCCTCCTTTTTTCCTACTTTCACTTCTGCAACCTTGAACTTTCAAACCACCCCTGTCATCATATTCAACAGTCCTCCCAATCCTTTATAAAGCTCGATCCACGAACTAGGTAAAATCCCTTTATCCGACTCCTTTCCCTGATTAAAAAGGTCTTGATTAGTAGCCCAAGTCCATAGATCAGAATTGTGGTCGGAAGGGCTACGTGGGTGGAGGACCCAAACTCCGATTAGGATATCTCCAAGGCCAAACGATGTGAGGTAGGGAGAAGTGGTCAGGGATGATAATTCGTAGGGGTTGTGTAGGCGAGATACTGTGGTTCGGCACGGTTCCCTCGTGTCGAACGAGGTTTGGGAAAAAGAATGGTGGAGGAGAGGAAAAATCGAAGGCCGTGCCGAGCGTTGAAGCTCGACATAACCATCGTTCGGTACGGCACACCATAGGCCGAATGATGGGATGGAAGGTTAGGGAGGAAACATGAGTTATTGGGGAGGCTGAGTGTTGTTTCGGCCGAATGGTGTTTTGGCCGAACGATACTCTACCGAGCGCTAACCAGTACGAACTGTAGTTAGGCCGAACGATACTCTGCCGAACCATCCCAAGGCCGAACACTCGTACATCGAACAACGGATAAATGCCAGACCAAACATGCCGAACAATGTCACGGCCGAACAAAACATAAATGCCGACCATATTCTATTGGCCGAACATAACTTAAACTGATCAAACAATTGCCTTGCCCAATTTCATAACTGAACAAGGACAGAAACTCCAGCATACTTGTATATCGAACTAATTTGGACTGATAACCTTCCTAGAAGATATAAACCTGAACTTAATTCGATGTAATCAGATAACTTCCTCTAACGTTTTCTGAACCTGAAGCTGTAATCGCCGTAAGGAAGGCTTTTGGAGATGGTCAGCGATGACGGTCTTCGAAGGCGATGATTTTAAGCTTAGTTTTATATCAGTAATCTTGCGACTTCCAAATTTTCAATTCTTATACACGATTGATTGCACTAATTCACTCACCACGTGGGGGGATTATTCGTGTTGTTAATTCTGACATCGATCATTTTTCAAGTATAGTTCACACAGGTGCTCTGCAGGATCGATTTCCATCAAAAAATGTCTAAAGAATCTAGTTCCGCCACAATCTCGGATAGACCCGGGCCGTCTTCCAAACAAAGGGACGTGGACACTTCTAATCCGTCGACATCTCAC
Source organism: Allium cepa (assembly GCA_030765085.1). Classification (NCBI taxonomy): domain Eukaryota; kingdom Viridiplantae; phylum Streptophyta; class Magnoliopsida; order Asparagales; family Amaryllidaceae; genus Allium; species Allium cepa. The sequence goes on from CM060939.1 coordinate 604,452,605, forward strand.
GCTCATGATTTTGCTCCTGACACCCTGGAGTCTATAATTCTCTTGGATGATCCGATCGATTCACAGGCTTCGAAGATTAACGAAGCCGCGCTCCGGTGAATATGTTCGATCCACGCAATTCCTTTCGCCGACGTGTTGGTTTCATCGGGCCATGATCGTCCACACCTGCCCCCAGTTGGATACACCGCCTGCAATAAGTTAATGTGCTGGGTGGGCAGCATGCCCCCATTCAATTTATTTCTTCGGGATGTGTTGCAATACATAGACGTCGCCCTGTCGCAGCTGCACCCAAACGGTCATGCGTTCATTTATGGGACCTACCTCCTTTTTATGGCCGTCTTCTCCAGGCCTCCAACTCCCGGCGACATCAGATATATTTATATGATCAAGAAGCGGAGAGATAGCCCCTCCTTCGTGTTCCTCGAGCCGCACCAGAAGTGCCAAATTCTAACCGGAACGTGGAGCAAGTTTTCCCTGTACAAACAGGAATGGTTCTACGTGCACTGCCCCCCGGTTTCGCGAGGAGATGGATTGAAGGAAGCAAGTCTTCTTCTTAGAGCGATGCTCATATTTCGGTTGAGGCAATGCTTTTTCTAACTCTTGTTTTATTTTTTTAGATATCAACCCACATCCTGAGGGTCGCGGCTATTCCGAGGCTATTGAGGCTATTAGGGCCCTTCCCGCCGAGGAATGAGACATCCGAACCCTCATTTCAAACGACTCACTGTCAAGGTTCGGGCTGTTAGCAGAAGGCCGTCAGGTGAGCCTTCCTGAAGGCGTCTTCATCCCCAAGCCCACATCCGGTAAAGGGAAAAAATTGGCTGAATCATCGTCACGCCACACCCCCGGTGCACATGAGGAGGGGGAAATCAGAGAGGGTGAAGCACCCGAAACACAAGGTGAGAATGTGGGTCCTACTCAGGATCCGCTGGTCGAAGTGCACGATATTGAAACGTCATCTTCCCCTTCAAAGGGGAAAAAGATGTTGACATATAAGATTAGAAAGGAGAAGGTTGGTGGAACTTCAAAAGTTACGCTCATCCCAGCAGAGAAGGAGGCTTCTTCACAGCATGTTGAAAGTTCACTAAAGGGCCTGTCGAACCTCTCCATTCCGGAAGATCTGCTCAACTATGATTTTGGCGATCCGGAGGCGTTCAAGTTCCATTCGCCCCTCAGAGGCGATGTGGGCATTCCGATCCAAAGTCAGGGAGAGAAAACTCCTGTTAGTAAGGCTATTGGTCCGTCGGGGGGAAACACTAGGACACACACGAACATTTGCACTTCAATTCGCACTTAAATTTTTGTTGTCACATCTCTCCTTGCTAACTCGTTGTTATTTGAATTTCGTGCAGGTGACATGGGACGCTCGCACGGATTCGATCGTCTCCGTGGTTCTTCTATTTTTCATCCATTCGGACGGGACTCGGGTCCCGAGAGACGTCGAGATAGAGATGGTGATGGTGGTGGGGACCGTCATTCTCGGGACTCATCATCTCAGAAGAAACCATATTACCAGCCCAAGCATCACCGACACCCCCTTCTCATTCGGGGCAAAGCAAGGATCAGCCTAGTTACAAGGGGTCATAGTCTGATATCCCCCGAGATCAACGCTCTGATTCTTCTTTCGCTCGACAGTCCCGAGATTCTCATAGAAGGGGCGAACTTGCAAAGCCGTCTCCTCCTGCTCCTGCATCGAATCCCACAGTATCAGAGAGACTGAGCGAGCTCAAGGCCACATTTCCCAAGATTTGCTTCGATGGGTTGAAGTTCCTTCCGGCGATTCATCCTATACCCAAAGATGTTAAGCAGAACTCCATTGCCTGTACCAATGACATCTATGTTCAACATGACGCGTTCGTCCATCTAGCTGAGAAACTTTCCGAAGTCTCTGTGGAGCGCTAGCATGAAATAGACCATTTGAAACTTGAGGCTACCCACGATAAAAACATCATTAAGTCCCAAGACGAAAAAATCGCCACTTATAAATCTGAACTCGAGGCCGCCCATCGGAGTGCCAGGGATACTGCTGAGGCCGTCACTTGCTTGGAATCAACTCATAAGAAAGAGCTTGACGAGGCGGTTCAACGATGTGGGGCTTTGGCCTTGGAAAAAGACTCCGTTCAAAAGGAGAGGGATGCGCTCAGCACTCGGGTCAAGGAACTTGAAGAGCTTCTTCGCATAGAGAGAGGAGAAAGCGGCTGCCCAAGAAGAGTCATAGCGATACTGTGACGAGATTGTCGCCACCCGACTTTTAAAAGAACAACTTGAGGGCGAGCTTTCCAGGGTTGAGATGTTAAAGAGTGAGGCCCGTGAAGAGGGCAAGAAGACGGCGTTGACGGACATCGATTCCCATCTTGAGGCATCCAGGGAGGAAGGTAGAGAAGAGATCAAAACCGTGTTCAACCCTCTCATTGCTAAATTCAACGCCCGCGTTCTCATGAACCGTGACTTAACTTTTTTGGACGATGGCTATCTTGAATCGTTGCTCGAGGCGTGGGAAACCTTGATTCAGATCAGGAAGGCCGAGCGCGGTGTCGAGGAGGTTGACGAGGAGGATTTGATGAAAGAATTTCTGAAGGGACATGAGCCTTCGGACCTATCAGCGGCCAAGGCCCTTTATTGCAAAGGCTCCCACTCTAGAAAAGGGAAAGAAGTTGTCGCTGGTCCATCCAGGGTCGAATCTCCTGTTCACGTGCTATCCCAGCCGACCGGTCGGCCGATACTCGATCCCTTCAAATAGCACATTGGTTATGATCCGGAAGCCCCCGGCCTAGGCGTTCATGTTTTGTCTCCTATCCCGGAGGGCGTAACTCCTTTGACGGGAGAGAGTTTACCAGGGCCTGGTAGATAACCTTATACTTTGATATTTTGAAAGTCGTCATTCTTTGTGAAGTACTATTGCATTCTAATGCTCATCTTTTCTGATTTTGTGCAGGTCGTTCCGACCCCGATCCCACTCCGAGGAGCGATGTCGCCAAGGAGGTGGAAAAGTCCGGTGTCGGGGCGCTTGATGAAGGCAAGTCCGATTCCTTCTCTGGGAGTTATGAAATAGAAGTCACAGGCGCCTCTGAGCATACATCTGAATTGAGCATGAAGGAGCGGCTCGAAAAAGAGAAAAGAGATACAGCCAAGGTCAAGGTTGAGCCGTGTGAGGTGGACCTGGACAATCCCTTGAACAAGCCATTAAAGGTCATCCTTTCTGGCAGGTCCAAGCCCTCGGACGTTCCCCCTACTTCTTCAGTTGTTACTCCTCCATCAAAGAAAGATTCCAAGGGTAAACGCTCTAGGGAAGAGTCGTCCGGGAAGAAGTTGAAGAAGCACAAGAAATGACTACTGTCCTCGTTCAGCGAGAGTCAATTTAAGTCGTGTAATGATTTTTTTGTAATTTTTGTAGATAGACTGTTGGCTCCGAATTTTGGAGTACTTGTAGCAGATACCTTTCCTGAATAGAGTTTAATTTCCTTGTATGTCTTTTCAAAAGATTCTTATCATTCGGTTTTCCTTGTGATCGTGATTCGAATACATGCTGTTGTGCATACCATAGACTTCTTGGTTTGTCTTCACACTGCCCGTTGATTCTCTAAGAGTTATTTGTTTTCCTCCCATGCTTCAAGCACTTAGAATTATTTTTTAATCTGCACAACGGGAACTTGGAATATTCCAGTCCGCATTCTAGGGACTTGGAGAATTTTTATCGTTTATACTCGAGTCCACGCTCCGGGGACTTCGAGTACTCCAGTCCGCATTTCGGGGACTTAGAGTATTCCAGTCCGCACTCCGGGGACTTGGAGATTTTTATTCGTTTATACTCGAGTCCGAGCTCCGGGGACTTAGAGTACTTCAGTCCGCACTCCAGGGACTTGGAGATTTTTACTCGTTTATAACCGAGTTCGTGCTCCAGGGACTTAGAGTACTACAGTCCGCACTCCGGGGACTTGGAGATTTTTACTAGTTTATACTCGAGCCCGCGCTTCGAGGACTTAGAGTACTCCAGTCCGCACTCCGGGAACTTGGAGATTTTTATTCGTTTATACTCGAGTCCACGCTCCGGGGACTTAGAGTACTCCAGCCCGCACTCCGAGGACTTGGAGATTTTTATTCGTTTATACTCGAGTCCGCGCTCCGGGACTTAGAGTACTCCAGTCCGCACTCCGGGGACTTCGAGAATTTACTCGTTTATACTCGAGTCCATGCTCCGGGACTTAGAGTACTCCAGCCCGCACTCCGGGGACTTGGAGATTTTTATTCGTTTATACTCGAGTCCACGCTCGGGGGACTTAGAGTACTCCAGCCCACACTCCGGAGACTTGGAGATTTTTATTCATTTATACTCGACTCCGCTCTCCGGGGACTTAGAGTACTCCAGTCCGCACACCGGGGACTTGGAGATTTTTACTCGTTTATACTCGAGCCCGTGCTCCGGGGACTTAGAGTACTCCATTCCGCGCTCCGAGGACTTGGAGATTTTTATTCGTTTATACTCGAGTCCACGCTCCGGGGACTTAGAGTACTCCAGTTTGCACTCCGGGGACTTGGAGATTTTTATTCGTTTATACTCGAGTCCACGCTCCGGGGACTTAGAGTACTCCAACCCACACTCCGGGGACTTGGAGATTCGTTTATACTCGAGTCCGCACTCCGGGGACTTAGAGTACTCCAGTCCGCACTCCGGGGACTTGGAGATTTTTACTCGTTTATTGCGTTCGTACGCCAGCCAGAATAATATAATTTTAATCGCTTGCCACAGGACTATCTTACGCAGAAACATTAATCATTCATAAAAAAGATGGCTTCAAGCCTTTATTAATGAGAGCAAGCTAAATTGTTTTATTACATGCCAAGAACTAGAAATGAAAACGTACTAGAAATAAATGCAACTACGGCATGAAGGAAATAGACTAAGTGTAATAACATCGCAAGTGCTCGTTGTTCCACGCTCGGGGGAGTGTCGCTCCATCGACGGTCGCTAGCTTGAAAGTTCCTTCTCCAAGCCTCCGTACGATCACGTACGGAACTTCCCATGCAGGGTACATATGAGATGGGGCTGGAAAAACTCGTTTCAAAATGAGGTCTCCCACGTCAAAGATTCTCGGTTGGAATTTTTCGTTATAATATCTGGCGACCCGATGTCTGTATGAGGCCGCTCTCAAATCGGCTTCTTCGCGTTTTTCATCAATAAAGTCCAATGATTCCAATAAGAGATCCCGGTTCGACGTAGGGTCGTAGCGAGTTACCCGATGAGATGGAACTTCAAGTTCCATGGGATGACAGCTTCCGTGCCATATGCCAATGCAAATGGAGTGTGGCCAGTCGCGGTCTTGTGGGTAGTTCTATAGGCCCAAAGCGCCGTCGGGAGCTCATCTACCCACTTGCCTCTAGCCTTTTCCAAACGCTTTTTCAATATGGACTTGATTATTTTGTTTACGGCTTCTACCTGTCCATTCGCCTTCGGGTGAGCGACTACTGCAAACATTTTCTTGATGCCATACTTCTGACAAAATTCTTTGAACTCCTTGCTTTCGAATTGAGTTCCATTATCTGTTATGATGGTTCGTGGAAGGCCAAAACGGCATATGTAATTCGTACAACGAAATTAATGACTTTCTTGGTTGTGATCGTGGCCAAAGGTTCCGCCTCTGCCCACTTGGTGAAGTAATTGACCGCTACTATTGCGTATATCGCACCTCCTTTGGCTATGGGTAAAGAGCCAATTAGGTCAATCACCTACATTGCAAATGGCCAGGGACTAACCATTTGTGTGAGTTCCGTTGGTGGTGCTCTTGGAATTTTTGCGTATATCTGGCATTTGTCACACTTTCTCACATAGTCTGCAGCGTCCCGATTCACGGTTGGCCAATAGTATCCATAGAGGAGGATCTTCTTTGCTAATGTGTGCCCCCCAGTATGGTCGCCGCACTCTCCTTCATGGAATTCCTTTATTACTCGTTTTATCTCATCATGGGCCACGCCGGAGTAAGGGGGTCGAGAATCCCCTCCGATACATTATCCCATCCTGTATTACATAACGTGAAGCTTTACGGAGGACTTGGTGTCTTTCGCTTCTCTTTTCAGGCAAATCCCCTAGTAGCAGGTACTGCTTGATTGGGGTCAACCACAATTCCTTCTCAAGTTCGGTTTCTAACACGAAATCTATCTCCATCACGTCTATACTCGGAGCATGGAGGGTCTCAACAGCCAACAATCCCATTTTCTGTGCATCGCCAGTGCTCGCAAATTTTGCCAACGAATCGGCTTCTCTGTTTCGTTTTCGTGGGATGTGTGAGATGCCGTAGTATTCTAGACACGCCAGCAGCTCTTGAACCCAAGCAAGGTAAGAAGCAAGTCTCTGTCCCTTTGCTTGATAGTCTCCCCGCACCTATTATACTACCAGATGCGAGTCACAGAAGATTTCGAGTGACTTCACTGCCAATTCGATAACAAGTCTCAAGCCAGCAATCAATGCTTCATATTCGGCTTCGTTATTTGTTGCTGCAAACTCGAACTTCAAAGCATAGCAGATTGATCGGTCTTCAGGAGTTACGAGGATTATACCTGCCCCCGAGCAACGGTCGTTAGATGCCCCATCAATGTACATCTTCCATCGAACGGGGGGTATGGTTCAGTGATTACTAGGTTCATCTAGCACAGTGAATTCAGCAATGAAGTCGGCTAGAGCTTGTCCTCGTATGGCCCTCCATGGCAAATAGGTAATATCGAACCGACTTAACTCAATATTCCATTTCAGCATCCTTCCGGAAGTTTCCAGTCGTTGGAGTACCTGTCGCAAGGGTTGGTCAGTGTATACACCGATTGAGTGTGCCTGAAAGTAGGGGCGAAGCTTGCGTGATGCGATCACCAAGCAATAGGCTAGTTTTTCAATCTTTTAATAATTTCTTTCCGCCCTTGTCAAGCGCTTACTGACATAGTAAACCGGCTTCTGGATCCGGCCTTCCTCGCGGACCAAGGCTGTACTGATAGCGTGCTGGGATACCGCCAAGTACACATGCAACGTTTCGTGGTCTATCGGCTTGGACAGTACGGGGGGACTTTCCAAGTGCCTTATCAGAGCCCGGAATGCTTCCTCACAATCGGATGTCCATTCGAAATTTCTCTTTTCTTTCTTTATAATGTCGAAGAAGGGGATACACTTGTCTGTAGCCCTGGATATGAATCGACTTAGCGCAGCCACTTTTCCATTCAGTCTTTGCACCTGCTTTATGGTTCTGGGTACTTGTATATCTCGGATAGCCTGGATCTTCTGGGTTAGCCTTTATTCCCCGGGCATTCACAATGAATCCCAGAAACTTTCCTGATGCTACGCTGAATGAACACTTCAACGGATTGATCTTCATTCCATAATGCCTGAATATGTCAAACATCTCCGTTAGGTCTCGGACGTGGTCGTTCGACTGCCGTGACTTCACTAGCATGTCATCCACATAGACTTCCATTGTTTTACCAATCTGGTCTTTGAACATTCGATTCACCAGGCGTTGATAAGTCGCTCTTGCGTTCTTCAATCCGAATGGCATTACTACATAGCAATACAATCCCACGTTTGTGACAAAGTTGGTGTGTTCTTGGTCCGGGATATGCATCGGAATTTGATTGTAACCAGAGTACGCGTCCATAAATGATAGTAACTCATGTCCGGCAGTTGAGTCGACGTGTTGGTCAATCCTTGGCAACGGGAAACTATCCTTCGGGCATGCATTGTTTAAGTCGGAGTAATCAACACAAGTACTCCATTTTCCATTTGCTTTATTTACAACACCGGGTTAGATACCTATTCAGGGTAGAGGGCGTCGCGGACGAACCCGTTGGTTTTGAGTTTGTCCACCTGCTCTTTGAGAGCCGCGGACCTCTCTGGGTCCATACCTCTCCTTTTATGTTTCACAGGAACATGTCTCGGGTGTATGTTCAACATATGACTCGCGATTGCAGGATAAATCCCGCATATATCAGAATGCGTCCAAGCAAATACATCAAGGTTTGCTCGGAGGAAGTCAGTAAGATTCTCAGCTGCCACGAGGTCGAGCTGTGATCCTATTTTAAGAACTCGTGATGGGTCGCTGCGGCTAACTGAGATGTCGATGGTTAGTTCAGCCGGTGCCGCATTTGTTTCCCTAGGTTCCCCATCATCGTCTCTCGGATCTATGTCTCTATGGACCCGAGAATGCCGCCCAAGCCAGGGCTGGGGCGCTAGTTGTCAATTGTCAGAACCTTGGATACGGACAGGGCTGTCCACAACCTTTCCTTTCTCCCTACGTCGTGCCTCCCTAAGCTCAGCTACATAGCATGCACGGCCGGTTGCTTGGTCGCTGTGTACCACTCCAACCCCCTTGTCTGTTAGAAATTTTAACGTCAAACACTAAGGGGCCAAAGCTGCCCTAAATTCCGCCACGGCTGGACGGCCCTGGAATACATTGTACAGGGAATCAATGTCCAGTACTATGAACGGTAGGATTCGCACCCTTCTGCGTTCACCTTGTCCCAGTTCAACTGGTAACTCCACATATCCCATTGCATCAGTTGCTGCGCCATTAAAGCCATCGATTCTGGCCTTGGATGGTTTCAAATCCTTGGTCTCCAGCTTCATTTGGTCGTATGCCTTCCAAAAGATGATGTTAACGGAACTTCCGCAATCGATTAGAATTCTCTTTATAAATGTCGGCCCTATGGTCGCAGATATGACCATTGGGTCAATGGTAGGAGCCTCTACCTTATCCGCATCTATGTTCCTGAATACGATATTGTCATTCATCGTGCGCTGCTGCTTTGCAGGAGTCCCATCTTCCACATTCGAACAACACTCGTACTCCGCATGTCTTAAGGAGTTAGCAATCGCTCCATCTCCTTCCAATTCTTGTCTGCAGGTTGAAATCCGCCAGCAATCGTGTTAATAACCAATCTACCCACAGTCCGAATAGGTTGTTCTGGTTGGTGTGGGGCTGGCCCACGTCTAGGGTCTGATGTTTCTTGCCTGGCATCCTGTGGGTCTTTGACAAATTCTTGTAGCTTCTTCTGTCTAATTAGTTTTTCTATGGCGTCATGGAGGTGTCTGCACTCCTCTGTGTTGTGCCCATAAGACTCGTGAAAACGGCAATACTTCCCAGTCCGCTTCTGTTCTTCTGTCGATTCCTTTGGACGTGGCTTTCTATACTAGAAAGTGTTGCAAGTTGACAGATAGATGTTCTCAAGAGATGCATTCAACGGGGTGTATTCATTGTATGTTGGGATTCTTGATCTCGATTTCCCTGTCTCTTTTTTCTTTCCAGGGTTTCCACCCCCGGATCCTTTAGACTTCCCGGGCTTGTTCTGGATGTCAACTTGAGTTTTTCCAGGGTTATTTCCGGTTTGCTTCACGACAGCGTTACTTTTCACAGACTCTTGAACGGGCCCTGACGCCTTGTCTCGCCTTTTCCACCGAGCTTCCTCCCTTCTTATGAACTGATGAGCTTTCGAATAAAAACGTTCCAGCGTAGCTGGGGGCTTCCCCGCCAACCAATCTCCAAATTCAGAATCCGGATCCACTCCATGCATTACTGCCATCAAAATCGCGTGGTCATTAGGATTGCTCACCTCGGTAGCAGAAACATGAAACCTTTGCAGGTATGCTTTCAATGACTCTCCTAGAGTTTGAGTTACACTTGATAAGGACATCATGTCCTTTGGATGAGTGGTGTGTATCCTGAATTGTTCTACGAATTTTATTGCTAATTCATCGAAGCTGGATATAGATAGTGGCGGAAATCGAGTGAACCACATGGTGGCTATTCCGGACAAGGTGATTGGGAAACACCTACACTTGGTTGCGTCATTAGCTCTTACGGAATCCATAATCCATCTGTACCTCATCACATGCTGCCTGGGGTCAGTCTTCCCTTCGTAGGGGGGAATGGCGGGCATGCTGAACTTTCTTGGGTATTCGGCCTGTAGATGGTATCCGTAAAGGGAGTATGACTCTTAGACACTCCCCAATCTTCATTAGTTAGACCTTGGTTTTCTTTCATCAACTGCCTGACCATAGCCTTCAAATCCGGGGTTTGTACGGAAGATGGGGGGTTGGGTTCCATTCCACGGGACCGCGCAGGTTGATATCCCGTCTGATTTAGGTCTTGGTCTCTACTAGATCGATCAGTAGCACCTGCACGTGCATCTTCATCCTTACGGCGTCTACGCCTAGGAGGTTCATCGGCAGAAGTCGAGCTATCATCTTCGGAGTAAGGAATAGGGCTTCCTCCAGCATTCTGATGCTGCTGCTGAGTAAGCTGAGTCATGAGGTCAGCGTTGGCTTGCATTTGCTCAGCAAGTTGCTTTCTACTTTCCTTAAGTTCTCTTATCAGGTCATTGAATTCTGCTCGGGAAACAACTTCTGCTTGGTTTTGGTGGGAGGGCCCTAAACCCCGAATCGCTTGCTGATTGCTAGTTCCCAGTTGTTAAACACTAGCAGTTTCGTGGGCATCTGGATTTTGAGAGGCTGATCTAGTTCGTGGTCTTCCCATGGTAGAGTTGTTGGTTGTAACTCTGAATAGAATCAACAGATGCCTTATAGATGATTATGGATCTCCTTCGGGGGATTTATGTAATCCAGTAGCTGCAAAGTAGATCCTAATAGCCTGAGAATTCAAGTTCTCGGTGAAAGCACGAAAATGTTAGCACCAAAATTGGTAACTAACACCCTTAGAAAGATTTTGTAGAGAGATTAATGAATAAAGTAAATTAAAACAGAGAATAGAGTGTAAATTTATATGCAGAGAACAAGAACACCAAATTTATAGTGGTTCGGCGTAACTGCCTACATCCACTTTGAAGTTGATTTCCATTGATTTCCTTAATGGGTGATTACAGATACAATCCGTTTTTTATTACTAGAATACAATTTCAAAGTAAAAGAAATAAGTCTGGAATGAGTCTTGAAAATGGAAGAGTCTTCCCAGTGTTCTCTAAAATCTCCCCTTTTCCTGTGCCCCTGCCCCTCTATTTATAGACAAAGGTGGGTTGGACTTCCCTGGTGGGCCTGGTAGCTGAATAACTCGGTCCAAATAGGACAAGCCATGTACGTCGAACCGAGTAGGCCGAACGGTCGAGTGCCGATCCATTCTCTTTATGCCAAACGACACATTTGTTGTGGGGAAGAGTAGGCCGAGCAGTGATTGGACCGGGCGTGTTGGGGAGAATGCCGAACGGTCCTTGATTGCCGAACCATCCTTGATTGCCGAACGTCTCGGGAGGCCGAATGAGAATGCCGAGTCCTCATGGATACCGGTCGCTCCTTGAAACCAAACGGTATAATGCCGAACGGCCTAGGTGCCGAACGAGGGGCTTGATGTTCGAACGCAATCTAGACCGAACGAGCCTTTGGCCGAACGATGCTTTTGGCCGAACAAGGCCCTTGGCTGAGCGAGGCCTTTGGCTGAGCACTTCTGAATGACGTTTGCAAAGAGATGCCGGACGAACCAGTTGGGCCGAGAAGTGGGTATGCCGAGTGTTATGGTGCCGAACCACTTAAAGGCCGAGCGAGTTTTCTGTCCGGACGGTCCATCTTGGACTGAACGATAGGGGAGGCCGAGTATTAAGTTGCCCAGCCAATTCCTTGGGAAACACTTACTATGTAGTAATATTTCACTATTATAATAGTGTCTATTAGTAAAATACACTTACTTTTTTCTTAGCATTAAGGGGTTACCCATATAGCCCTTAACACGTAATAGTCCTAGTAGTCCATCCAATTTCATGGTCCCTCCTGATCGGGAAGCCACCAAAGGATACCACACGGGCTACGGGAGAAATCCAAACTCGTACAAGGCGCGATAGGGTAGGTGACATGGCACAACTAGGCAATGCCAGGGTAGATATACCAATTACGCTTCCGGGTCGGTGGTAACGCGTAGCGCGCAGCTACCGCTCACCTCGAGCCACACCCCTGAATAAAAAAAATAAAAAGTGGCCACCGATTTAATCCAAAAGTCAAAGTATAATATCGAAGGGATGTGTCCGATCAAAAGTGCTACCTCAATTAACCCGTCGATCACTCCTGTTTTAGCCACCTTATGCCAACTCGCAGGAGTTGGATCCATGTATTTACCTCAAAGGAAACGCTGCCACCATCCTACTTCATTCTGGAATCTCCACCGCATACACGGTTGTTAAAGTGATTTTCGGAGTTGGCAGAGAGTATGACAACTTCCAATCCCGGTCTCTTTAACAACCAAACGTTATTATAACACCACGGTCTTTTCAAAGTAGTTTATACTTTAAAACCAGAATATAATATCCCTTTTCAAAACCATATAAATACGATATCATTTTCGTTTTAAAAACCAAATCAATTTGATATCATTCATAAACCCAAATCAGTATAATATCATTTTTATTTAAAATATATCCTTTTTCTAAAATCACAGCACTTCCAAAGTATAACATTTAGAACCAAAACTCTTGAATATAATACTTTCAAATTATAATACCTTGAAAATCATAACTTTGAAACATACTACACCACTTAAATGGTTTAAATATTAAATTACTCTATATAATAAAATAACTTCTTCACCTTCACAAATCAATTCCAAATATAGATTTAAATCCCAAATAAACCATTTCAAATCATATATTTTAAAGCTTTAAATATTCCACCATTTCAAAACTAATTCTTTGATAATTTCATACATATCAAATTTAATTGCTATTATTTAGATTTGAAACGTTTACTTAACAATTCCAATATAATTTAAGTAAAACTTTTAACTTCAAACAACCGGATGTTCTTTCAATTTATTTAACTTGATAAATTCATTTATCTCAACTTTACATTCATTTAAATTACTTTAAACCAAATCAAGTTATAAGAATCATACCCTTTACAATCTCCATTTTTATTTAAATTTCAAATCAGATTTGTTCAAGTACAATTCTTAAATAATTCAATTTAAACCAATTCCATATTTATCTTTCAACTTAATTTTATTTAAGTCATTTAAAAATCTATATATACAATATCTTAAATAGGTACTTAACCATATAGTATAAAACAATCAAACTTCATTTTAACTCATTTTTCTTTATCAATTTTATACATAGCTTAAATTCAAGAATTCAACTATATATATGCATATAAAATAGTATTTATATATTATCAAAAATTAATATTTATTAAACCACATATTTCTTTCCAAAACCATAGAAATCATTTCAAATGTTTTTATATATATAGACCGCGGTGCCTGTATATAATTTTCTATCCTATGGTCAAGTGATACGGATATTTATCATTTCAATCCGTAATTTAAAAATAAAATACGGTTATATATCATTTCAAACCGCAATTCCAAATGAAATAAAAATGCATAATAACTTGCAGTTTATTCAATATAAAATACAGCATCCATTCATCCAATATCAACCATCAACCATTTATCATAATCATCATCCAATTCAACAATAACATCAATATAGAACGGATAATAAACAACAGGTATTAACTAGCAGTTTATATTTAATAATAAATTAGATAACTATTTAACTGGCAATTCATGCAATAATAAGCAAATAATAATTTAGCTGGCAATTTATATGCAATGAATAATTAAATAAAAATTTAATTTAATAAATGCAATTTAACCGAGAGGATGATTAAAATACGCCAAACAATCATAGATAAATTTTAAATCACATCAAAATTTAATTTAACAAACATAAGAAATTTTAGAAGTTATGAGTGGGTTAAAACACTCACCTTTTGAATTTAAACCCAAAAATTTGACAGTCTCAGAATTCATCCAAACCCACGTCAAAATGTTCGGAATTTCGATACGATCCTAACAAAAAAACCGCGCATGAATTGGTGTTCGTATGTGAAAGATATAGCGATAAATCATTTGAAACAAAAATTAAATTAAACAAAATAAACTCACCCTTTTCCTTACCATTGCCACGTCACTAACACCCTCCCTCCTCATGCAACAGACACTTGGCTACAGGAAAGAAGCACTCAACGCTATAGGAAAGAAGCACGCAACCCACATTTTTTTGAAACCGAACCCAAGACGTACGCCGCCGCCGCTGCCGACCTGAACACCGCCGCCAAGGCCGTCCAGGCCTCGCCCAGGTGCACGCGCGCCAACGCCAACGACGAGCCCAAATCTTTTTGCAGCCACCGCCTTTCGTTAGGAACCCTAGTTGAATTTTCACCGTCGATCCGATCGTCGAAACGCCACACTAACCACATAGATCGACTCCCCTCAGTCCCCTTTGCAATACTCAGAAAGGGTTTCCCGATCAGACAAAGTTCATCGTCGAGCGATGAACGGCCGAAAATGGATTTAGAAATTCTGGACAAACAATGCATCGAATCAGAAAACGAATTTTAGTTTTGAGTTGCGTATATCGAGAGCCTCGATATATATTTTTTCTGAATTTTTCTGAGGAGTTTGGATTTTCGACTTTGATTTTGAACTGGAATTGGATCTGGAATTTTGTTGTCTGCCATTGAGGAGGAGGTGAAATGGGATTGTATGCACGTACAAATGAGAATAGAGGTAGATTAGGGTTTATAACCGGGTTTATATAGGTAGGTCAGAAATTAGAATAGATGGATAAGGTTGGGTATACGTGCTAACGACAAAGTGGCCCAAAAAGCCCGTTTCGCCTACGAAACAAAATTGGGTCAACCCATATATCAAAATAGGTATTTTAAAATATTTTAAATGCGATGGAACAAGTTTCAAGTCCAAATTCCATCGTATGAAGAAGTTATGCTAAAATCAATTTAATTCAAATTGATTTCAATTGATTTCAATTTCATTAATTTCAAAGCGTTTCGAGCCCGTACGATCAAACGACAAGTCCGATCGCTATGAAACTTGAAAGCCTATAATAATTCACCGTTACGGATCCATTGAAATTGGTTTCGTTGGAATTTTGAGTCAGTGGCCAAAATGGTTATTTTTCCGTTAATTAAATAAATTAATAATTAATTAATTAAATCAAAATTTTAATTTTATTTCGATAATTGACAAATTTCAACATTTTTAACTTCTTAATCATTTACAATGATTTAAACAAATTTAAATGCCAATTTAACGTTGATTCATTCATCAATTTCAGCGTTAACCTTCATTTTCCTTACATTTAGAAATTATAATTTAATTTACAATAATTCCAATTAATTTACTTTCATTCATTTGCAATTTCTTCAATTATTATAAATTAAATTTAGTAAATTGATATGTCTTGTTATCCATTCTTTTAAATCCAACCAATTGTCATAATAGGAAAAAAATTAACAATATTTCCAATAATTCCCTTAATTTACACTAACATAACATTAAATTAGATTTATTGCAATTGATTACCCGTTTTAATTTATTAGACTAAATAAATGGTTAACCTAATAATAATCATTACCATCAACGTTAAATTACACTTATAAGTTATCACTAACAGACAGGTGTTGAAATTGATTACATACACTGTTCTCACCCTATTTCATAAATTTTACACTAATTCACCAATTATATTATTAATTTCATTTACTTAAAATAATCCCTCTATTATAAATTGTATCCCATTAATTTTTATATATTCCAATTAAACTGGTTAAATTCAATTCCAACCTTTAATTGAGTCTATTATTACTTAGTAATGCAGTTAACACCTGCCTCACATTTCATTCCATCAATATATTCAAATTTCCAACTTCCCTTTGTATTAACTATTTATTTCAAATATATTGAAGTTGTCAAATATATTCATTTATTATAATTAGAATCTCAATTAATTCATATATTCATACAATACTTACCTTTATTTACTTAAAATAAAATCTCATCCCAAATATAATAGTTACAACAAATTAATAGGACAATTAAATAGTAACTTACGACCGTTACTATTTCTTTGATTCACTAATTACAATTAATATCCTCAATAAATTCATTTACTTGGTCTCATGCATTCTATTACACCAATTTCCACCTTATAAATAAATTTTTCGTTACTATTTTAATTTGCATTCACTCTTTCCGTTATTATATTAATTGAATTCCATTCTAGTTAATATTTTTACTAATGATTCACTAATTCAACATTTCCATTTGTTGCTTATATTAAACTTATAACCAAGTAAGACAATTTACATTATTTTCATAATACTAATTCCATTCAATTTCCATTAACTATCTATTATTTCCTTGGTAAATCCAATATTTCATCTATTTTATTATATTCAATTCTTAGCCTAGTATAACAACTTAAATTACTTTAATTATTCGTAATTTCATTTCAACTATTAATACTTAGCTTAAATTTCCATGGTTGCATTCCATTTGTAACATTTGCTTCATTATAAATTATAAAATTGGTATTTCTTTCTAAATTAACTTTCAAAATCTTAATTAAATTAACCAATTTATTTACCAAAATTCACGGGTCGTTACATAATATCTATTAATTAGGATTAGAAATTTATTCATAAGTAATTAATCTGGCTTAAAATTAATCAGATGTTAATTGATCTTACTTATGGATGTTTGGATTCTATTGGATGTTGAATTGTTTGATATCCCTGATATGTGATGCTTTGTGATATGAATTATTCTGATTTGAGCTATGAACTATGATGTAATTTATTTATCTATGATGAATTTATATTATTTATCTGTGAATCTGTGAATGAAGGTAAGCGTTATAAGAATATACGGCTTATCGATATTGCGGTGCTTGGATTGTGATTATTGATGATGTTGCACTATTGTGTAGAACCCCTGGACTACACCATACGCACACAAATATGGATTGCACAGGGAAATTGGTTAAGTCATAGATATTTGAATTTAATATTATGAAATGGTTTTAAAATTTGAACTTTAAATCTGAATGGTTTTGGAAATGGAATTGGGTTGAATATGAAAAGCTTTTGAAAAGGAAGTTTGAAATTGAAATATAGTTTGAATATAATATATCTTGTTTGAGTTTGAAATTGTTTTGGAAATTTGGTTTGAAAGGTTTATACAAGTTATACCATATATATGGATTTTAGACCATTTTTGAAGTATATTAAAAGTATTATTTTGAGAATTTAAATTTGACCCAAGTTTATACTTGAAAGGCTTTAACTTGCACAAATGTAATCGGATTTTCCCGAAACGAAAACTCTTGGTTTTCAAATAATAATAGCTTCCATATTAAGAAAGGATTTCCAATTTTTGTTGAAAGGATTTTAAGTTTGAAGTGAAAATAGTTTTAAAAGCTACGAATGAATCTTTATTAAAGACTGGTGAACTTTGTTTTCAAATTTAAGAGGATCTTAAAGGTGTATCTTTTGTATAAAAGATTTGGAATTGAAATAGTTTTGAAAAGCTATGAATGAATCTTTGTGAAAGATTGGTGAACTTTGTGAAGTGAATCTTTTTGTTTAAAGATTTGAAAATGGTAATTTGTTTAAACCATTTGAAAGAAAGGTTTTGGGCTTTAAGTTGTGGCTTAACAAAGATCCTACTATATCCATATGCTTTTTAAATTAAGCGCTCATTATTCTGTTTAGTCGGGAGAGGACTATATGTCATATAACCCATTTCGAACAATGATATGACGTTATGGATCACATTTGAAGACCGGTGTTGAAGACCGCATATTTTTGAAAGCGAAAGGATGACCTATCGAATGTCTCTGCACCAAATGGCCCCGGTATAGAGATTTGATCACCCTTTGTGATGAGGAAGCCGGACGTGATTAGAGATTATCCGGATTGCAAGGGCTTCTTTGAAGTGCCTTCTGTTTTATTCGAACCCGGAACAGACTTGTATGGATGTATGGCTAGAGTTACACTTTGAGATGTAAAGCTGGTTTCTATCAAATACATTTCTGTTTGGTGGCGGAGAATTTATTCTCTTAGCTTAACACCCTTCTCTGAGAAGTATGAGCTTAGAGGTTATATAGTTGACGGTTACTAGTGATACATTCCCAATTTGGTAATGTGGCATACGAAGTGCTGCCGATCATTTGTTGATCAAAGCATGGCTTTTGTGCTAAGCGTAGCTTTGTGGACGAGACTTCATTGAACCTCACAACCTGGTAATGGTCGAAACAGGAATCGTTGCAGCAAGGTTATTTGGGGGTAGCTATAACGATCCGCAAATCCGTACCCTTTGAGTCGACACTGTTCTCCATCACTTAACTCAAGATGAACGGAAATACGAACCATTTGGGTTAAAGAAGAAGAGGTAGAAGAAGAAAATAGAAACAACATTAGAATCTAACCATCGCAGCGGAATAAAATATAATAGATAATAACAGATCTTTACACAAAAGAAAACTATATCTGTTTTTATACATACATCACCAGAATACATCATCAGAGTTCAACAACATCAATAACATACGACTGGACAATCATATAAATTTGTCCTCAAAACTGAATACATAGCGGAATAATAATCAAGTATGGAAGTACGTATCGCCATCCAGCTCCTCAGCATCCTTTCCCGTGATCTATAATACTCGGTCTGACCCGAGCATTATAGTTAAATATCACCCGAGTCAGTCTGGAAAACTAGCGTGAGAAAATCACACTCAATTTGATTATTGAAGTTCCAAAATCCTTTTGAAAACAAAAGCATCTCGTAAGACCACGCCACAAATAAACATGTTGGGTTTTTACCTTACGATGGCTAAAACATTTCTTATAAAATCCTCTGATATTATAATAGTGCCTATATATAAGTACTTATTCAAATAGGAGAAATTGTTATATTTATTAAATTCCAGCTAATAGGTATATAAACAAAACCGTATAGGCACGTAGGGAGAATGGATTTTCAACTAATGAATAGGCATTGGGGTACCACCTGTCACATTACGTGGCCTAGATCACCGTAACGAGGATTACTCCCAATCCCCTGCAACACAAGACCGGGACTACCCCTTACTGGATAATCCCGGGTAAGATCACCCCACGGTTGGGATCAGCAACCGCACCACTAAGCCGAATAAAAAGGGACATCTAGACAGGGATGACCTCACCCTAATGGGCGCTACCCACCTTGCCTTGCTGCATAACCCCTGATTTTCGGTCATTCTCGGTTGATGAGGCTTGAGGCTAAGCGTTACCTTTTTAGAACATATCACTTAGAATGCTCACCGTCCACATGACGATGTTCCGAAAGCATTCATCCATACAAGTCCATCCCGGGTTCGAACGGAACCGAAGGCACTACTCCTACTACATCCATTTTGGAATCATTCTCAGGATTAGTAGCGACTAGCCCTTGCACTTCATTGCTCCATCTTTGAATCCAAACCCGTCTTCCTCACGAAAACGTACAAACCAGATCGAAGTGATTTTCAGGAAATAAATCTCGATCCAGGTCTCTTCGAAATGATCAGCGCATTGGCCAATATTGATAGTCGATTATTTAACTATCAATTAGCATTCACAACAACCATCCAACATAAATAATTTCACCGAATTATTTATTAACCTCAAAATATCTTTACAAGATATATTTCCATTTTCAACCCTTTTTTAAAACAGTTTTCCAACCCTACTCTTCTCATGGAATGAATTCTAAAATATTTATTTCCACTGAAAACACCAAGCACAAAAACTTTAGATTTCGAAAATAATTCAAAAATACTTTATTATAAAATATACTTTAACATTTAAATTGAAAACTACTTCAGTGCTTTATTAAAATATATACTTTAGGAATATTTAAAATGAGGCTACTTTATAAAATGTAAAACTAGATTTTCTCTTTTAAAACAAAATACTCAGTCACCTTTGAATAATTACTACGATAATAGATTTAAAAAAAAATACTTACTTCAGAATTTAAACATTTAGAAATAATAAATTTTCTAAAACATACTTCTTAAAACAACTTTAAAATTTAAACTTATACTTAAAAATTTGCTTTGAAAACATACTTGGCTATCCAGGAAAATACACTTCTCTTTCACATCCTTTAAAAATAAATCACTATTTATTTTTAACCAAATTTACTCATTGCTTAAATAAATTCCCACCGTGAATTTATTCTTTCAAATATCCACTGATACATTACTTCACTTTTTATAAACCCAGTTTATAAATTTCATAGTCACACTCTATTTTAAATTTCCATTTTCAAACACTTAAATCAATTTCCAAACTGATTTCCAATTTACTCCATTTTGAAATAAATTCCTTTACTTACTCATTTATTTCAAAATCCATTAACTTCAAATTTTATTACTTCATTATGATTTAAAATCTTTTAACTGAAAATACCAATTTCGGATTTCCCCAAATTCCTTCTTTATCTTTTCCAATAATTTAAATCTTAAAATTTAAAATAAATGCTTTATTTTTTTTAAATAATAACACTTAAGTTTTAAATTCATTATCTTCATGTTTATTCAAAATCCTCTTTCCATACACGGAATTTATTTATTAAAATTTTAAAATCACTTTAACTTTTTCAAATATATTCTTAAATTTATTCAAATTCTCTATAATTATTTTACTTAAAACTTCAATCTTTCATTTTCTTTCCAAAAATCCAATTTATATATTTTGATAACTAAGTGTACCGAAATATATTCAAGCAAATCATAGCGATCAATATTCCAGTTATCAATATAATTCATCACAGAATATCAAATATTCATAACACAGAATATTAAATAATCTAAATAATTTTGAGGAATCCAGTTGGATCCCTCCAACCTGTTTCCCTGCATCCACAGATGTTAGCACAATACCAATTCCACTTCGAGGTGGAATATCGCGGTATATGGGATTAATATAATATCATCCGCTATTATGCGGCGCATATGGTCTCATCCGCTATATAATGCGGGTAATCAATCACTCCAATATATACTACATACTACTATATATAATATAGCACATCAAATCAATTCAATCATTCAACCAATTATTTAAATTTAACCATTTAAATTTAAATAACCCATATGAGTGAGATTAACTCACCTTTTATTTTGCTGTTTCCTATCCATTCCAAACTGGCTTGCTTCCGTGATTTAAAACTTTGTATAAACATTATATAATTTATTAATAATTTAATTAACTTAATAATCAATCTCCGTGTAGAAATTTAAATTGGCAAATGATTTAATTAAACTATTAATTTCCCCTTTGATAAATTTAATTTATCCATACTTTTATTTAGGCTAATTTTTCCTATCATAAATAAAATTTTAAATAACCAAAAAAGAATTTAAATAAGTGGATTGACAAGTTAATCTCTCTAATACATATTTTAAAAAATATACCAGTAAGTGAAAATATATGTGCTTATATTTATTTTCTTTTTGAACTACACACACACAGATATATATATATATATATATATATATAATAGTCTATAGAGATTCAAAAATCAATTTTTTTATATACATCCTTTAAACATTAAAAATTCCCATATATATTAAATCAAGGTAAACTTAGAAATAAAAACAGCTTAACAGGTCAAGCTTACCTTACTGTAAAACTCCTTTAATATATATACATATATTTACTTTACTGTAATTATTTTTATTTTTATAAGTCTCTGGATTCATAAAACATCTAAACCCTTATCATTAACTTAGATAAATCATAAATGTAAACTAAGTTAACCTCAATATATATATATATATATATATATATATATACATTGAAAAAAGTTTGTATATACCTTACACTGAACTCTGACACACAACTCGATAGAGACATCTAACCACGCGGCCTCCACACTTGCCTTCAGATGCAAACATACGTGGGCTCATGATGATCGAAGCCTGCAGTTGAAGTTGTAAACATCTCGCCTTCCAGATCTTGCTCCATCACGCCACCGCCATCTGACTCGCGAAACCCCAACTTGCTCAATCATTCCATGCCATCGCGACTCCCCAGGCATCCAACCCTGGTCGAGTTCGAACTCTTCCCAGCTCCCCTTTGATTCCTAGAAGTTCGAGACCCCAGCATTGCCCTTCCAAGCTAGTGCGATCGCAGCACATACAGCCCTCCAAGACATCGTCGTGATAACCCTTCAATTCTTTGCACGCGAGCTCTAGATTTTGAGCGATTCAAGAACGCATCGCCCTTTTTTTTCTAACGTTGATTTACGATTTCGAACCCTCCTCCCCTCTTAATTTTTGAAACGAACTGAAGAGAGAATGGGGAAACGAGATTCGGTATGAAGGCTAGAGAGGGAGACGAAGATGTAGTTTAAATTGGGTATGGCTTCTTGAGTATGAGTGTTTATTGATAAAAATATCTTTGACTAGTTGACTTCCAATTTTTATTATATTATAAAACTTCCAAAATGTCTCGTTAATTGCTACTTAAAATTTGGAACTCCTCTTAAGGAGTGCCGCTAGGCGTTTATATATCGTACGCTCACACCGCAACTCCGATCACTATGAAATTTGAAATCCGATAATAGTATAATACTTCAGATCCATTGGAACTGGTTTCGTCGAATTCTGAGACTGTGCCTCGGAAGGCTATTTTTAAATTCAATTTAAACTATAAAATTTTAAAACTGAACAAACCACTTTTAAATTCAATTTTAACACTTTTACTATTTTCAGTATTATCAATATAAATTTTACAAGCCTTCAAATCATTTTTAACAAGCTAAAAATCCCAGATTTCATATTTTACCCAACTTCCAATTATTAAATTCAATAATTTAATTATCAAACAAATAGTGATATTTGGGATTCAAGTTAAAAGTAACCTTAAAATATTTAAAATCAATTAAATATTCCAATTTCAAATGCTCAAATATTCCGGGTCGTCACATTCCTCCCCCCTTAAAAGAATTTCGTCCCTGAAATTACTAGTTAGGAAGAATGGTCCAATACCCGTTTACTTTTTCCAAAACCAACAATTCAACATCCTGCCAACTATCTTTTTATAGAAGACCCATTATCATTCTTACTAACTTCCCAAACTCTCCTATAGTTTATAGACAATACTATTTGCTCAATCATTCAAATTTCAATTTAAAACCTAATTTTGAATTATCAAAATTTTCTCAAAAATTTTCTAACTCTCTAAATTTTCAAAAAATTTCGCGAGCATCCCTTTTGCGCGGCTAGCTCGGAACAACTACAAAATGCCTCTACGGGCTCCCAATTCCCAAAAGAAAACAAAACGCCCAGCGGCTAAATCAAAAACCCAATCAAATTTCATACAGAAATTTAAACACATACCTTTTTGTTGAGCAATTCAAATTTATCGTCTGAAATCAAAACAATTTTCCCTTCTCCTTTATAATACCTGTATATCCTACATAGCAATAATATCCAATCACAACATTCAAAATCATTTTATTGATTGCTTTACAAAATTTCAATATCAATTCATTCAAGCCCGTACGATGTACCTATATCATTCGTACGCAATACCGAATCCGATCGCTTACTCGATCACACAATTTCACTTCCGAACTAGTATCGTCCACCCGACTTCCTAGTGCGGACTTAGATCTGGTTTCTTGATCAGAAACCGTCATTCTCCTTGCATAGTCATAACTATGATAGAGAATTTCCAGAATCAATCAAAATCCATATTCAGGGTTCGCGGTTGAAATAGAGTGAAAAATCCTAACTCGGATCGATGTAACTGTCTCGAAATTCTATGCTCGAATCTGGATCAAATTGTTATGCGAATAAAAACAATATACGTACATCTTACGTATTTATCTCAATTGATTATCAACTAAATCAATTCTCTTTATTCACACATTACTTTGATTTCTATTCATTTAGCCACAATTATTCCATTTCACAACTTTACTTAATCTCTATTCAAAATTTACTTAGTATATTTCTAATACCAAACTTACGCATTCACCATTCATTTCTTAAGTTCAATATAAATATTTTATGCACTTTTAATATTTATTTTTATTTCACCACTTTAGTTTATATCTATTTCTATTTAAATTGGTTCTCCCATTTCCATATGAATTCAATTTAACTTTCATTTAAAAATTGAACTCTATTTACTTTTATCTCAATTCATATTCAATTAATTATCTCCTTAATTAGTCTCATTACTAATTTATTTAAATCTCAAATAAAAGTTTATATGCAAACTTTTACATCCTTTAGTTCCTACTAAACAATTAGTTACAATCTCGATTTCCAAAATCCCTTATCTTAATTCCAATACGATATCGTTTTGTTGCTAATGAAAATTTTTCCAAAAAATTTCAAAAACTTACTAACTTCCAAAATTTTCGAAAATTTTTGGCAGAGTCTCCTTTGTACGGAGGAGCTTTTGCAATTTGACAAGAGATATAAATATATATACATCGACCCACACGGTCGGAAAAACAAAAAAGTTCATATTTTCTATTTTTATTGCGTAGGCGTGCCTTTATTTAGTATTTTTAAGCAAGCGACTTATTATTTTAGCAATTAGCGGGTCCAAGTCCAGCCAAACGGCTTCACGGGTGCCTGTACTTACTCAATTTAAATATGTAAGTGCCAAAATCATGTAACTTAACAACATTTTACATTTTTAACTAGCAAACATACGAGTTTCTATAAGCTATGCAGGTTAAACAATATTTATAAGCAACTTATAGGGTTCCAACATTAATTTTAATTGTTTACAACCAATTCGTATACAACTTCATTCAATTTAAATGGTTTGTAACTCATTTGCTTACATTCAATTCATTTTTCACCCAAACAACTCATATTTATTTCAATTGATTCCAAAAATCAATTTTATTTACCTCTACAAATTCATAGAATTTTTATTTACTTCTGTTTAAGTCGAACGACTAATTTATTGTATGCAATTTGACGATATTCACTTAATAGAATATCCATTTTAGTTTTTATCCACATCCAATCGATTCCAACTCATTTTATATTTAATTCCAATTCCATAACAACTTTAATTCATGTTTAATTCACTTACAATTCCAAGTTGAATTTTTACTTATAACTCGGGTTTCATTTCAAACCCGTCATTAAATCAAATTTCAACTTTTATTTTACCCAACTAGTGTTCTATTTCCATATTAAATAATTAATTATCCAATTAGCTCACTTCCAATTTACAATTCAACCTTTGATTTTTATTTTCAAAAATCACTTTGTTACTTTACTTGAGTTCAATCTAATTTATAATTCGAGTTTAGATTTTTATTTCACTTTCCAAAATACCAAATACATTTTATTTTAGCTTACTCCTTCCAACATCCAATTTTAGTTCATTTACTTACAATTATAAATTCATTTGTTCATTCACAAATTTATTTTCAACCAATAAATTCTATTTCCAAACATTAGTTCTTTTTAGTCCATTTGAACTAATTCTACACTTCATTTTACACAATTTCAAATCAAACATTACCCAATATTCAAATTTCATTTTTAACTAATAAATTTTATTTCATTTACTTATTTCCTTTAGCCTACTTAGATTTATTTCCTCACATTCACTTTTTATTTAACTTGGTTTAGTTACATTCTAATTTAATTCAAATTTTAAGTTTCTATAAGTACTCCGATTTGTTTACCTTCTGTTTGCTAATTTCTTTTAACTCACTTAAATTAATGGGCTTACATTTTAACTTATTTTCGTTTTCTTTCTCACTTCAATTTTTTAACCCTTCTCCAAGTTGAATTTTCTATTCTAAACAACTATTCAAAACCTTTTTTTTAAGTATCCAAACTTATTTACCATTCCATAAACATTTTTAATAAGTTTCCAGAGTTTCATCCAAACATTTCAACCCAACTCCAGAGTTTAAACCATTACTAAAATGTCCAAAATCCAATTTTGAAAATGTATATATCTAAATCAAACTAGTGCTTTTCATTTTCAAAATCAAACCCAATTTCGCAAATAAACATTAATCCAAAACATCCAGGTAGTAATCCCCCTCTTGGAAACTCGAATATAAACACCGATGATGTCGCGATCATCATCAGAATTATTTCCCAGTGACCGAAAAGAGCTCAATGTCTTTATCTTCCTAAAATCCCTTCATATACTTTTAAATCCCAAATCTCACCAGATTTCCAATCCAATTCAAAATATTTTCGAATAATAATCCTATTATTCCTCCCCAAAATCTTTGAAAATCATTTTCAACCCCAATGGAATTAAACTTTTCCCCAAAATTTCAAATTCCAAATCCATCCAATTATTCAAACATTACTCTTGAATTTTCATCACAATTTATTTCCAAATATTTCTCTGGAATTTTTATTTCATCTTAAATTATAAATCACATTTATAATTCACATTTATAAATTTCATTTTGTTAATGAATTTATTCCTTAACCTTTGGTTAAAATTTTAATCCTTTATTCAACTTTCACTTAACAATGATAATAAATTAATATTATCATTCCAAACAACCAAGCATCCATATATAACCATAATAATAGACGGAAAATCATTTCCTTTATATACAAAAATAATTTGGGTAAAATTATTTCATTTACCCTGTTTAAAACAATACTGTATCGGTTTATCTTGTTTAAGAGTTTAGAAACCCTTATCATGACATGGCGTCCCACATATCGACCAGAATCCATAAACACTCAACCGATAAGTCAATACAATATAAAACAAATTTGTATTCACTAACAAATACGCGCTCATATCTATTAATACTCTCAAACTCATTCTAGAGTACAACGGACTCTATTTAATGAGTAATCCCTACTAGAGCCAAGGTTATCACCAGCCTGGCTCTAATACCAACTGCAACGACCCGCAAATCCGTACCCCTTGAGTCGACACTATTCTTCATTAGTTAACTCAAGATGAACGGAAATACGAACCATTTGGGTTAAAGAAGAAGAGGTAGAAGAAGAAAATAGAAACAACATCAGAATCTAACCATCGCAGCGGAATAAAATATAATAGATAATAACAGATATTTACACAAAAGAAAACTATATCTGTTTTTATATATACATCACCAGAATACATCATCAGAGTTCAACAACATCAATAACATACAACTGGACAATCATATAAATTTGTCCTCAAAATTGAATACACAACGGAATAATAATCAAGTACGGAAGTACGTATCGCCATCCAGCTCCTCGACATCCTTTCCTATGATCCATAATACTCGTTCTGACCCAAGCATTATAGTTAAATAACACCCGAGTCAGTCTAGAAAACCAACATGAGAAAATCACACTCAATTTGATTATTAAAATTTCAAAATCCTTTTGAAAACAAAAGCATCTCGTAAGACCACGCCACAAATAAACATGTCGGTTTTCTACCTTAGTATAGTTAAAACATTTCTTATAAATCCTCCGATATTATAATAGTGTCTATATACAAGTACTTATTGAAATAGCCGAAATTGTTACATTTATTAAATTCCAGCTAATAGGTATACAAACAAAACCGTAAAGGCACGTAGGGAGAATGAATTTCCAACTAATGACTAGACACTAGGGTACCACCTATCACATTACGTGGCCTAGATAACCGTACCGAGGATTACTTCCAATCCCCTGCAACACAAGACCGGGACTACCCCTTACTGGATAATCCCGAGTAAGATCACCCCATGGTTGGGATCAGCAACCGCACCACTAAGCCGAATAAAAAGGGACATCTAGACAGGGATGACCTCACCCTAATGGGCGCTACCCACCTAGCCTTGCTGCATAACCCCTGATTTTCAGTCATTCCCGGTTGATGAGGCTTGAGGCTAAGCGTTACCTTTTTAGAAGATATCACTTAGAATGCTCACCGTCCACCTGACGATGTTTTAAAAGCATTCATCCATACAAGTCCGTCCCGGGTTCGAACGGAACCGAAGGCACTACTCCTACTACATCCATTTTGGAATCATCCTCAGGATTAGTAGCGACTAGCCCTTGCACTTCACTGCTCCATCTTCGAATCCAAACTCGTCTTCCTCACGAAAATGTACAAACCGGATCGAAGTGGTTTTTAAGAAATTGATCCCGATTCCGGCCTCTTTGAAACGATCAGTGCATTGGCCAATATTGATAGTCGGTTATTTAACTATCAATTAACATTCACAACAACCATCCAACATAGATAATTTCACCTAATTATTTATTAACCTCAAAATAACTTTGCAAGATATATTTCCATTTTCAACCCTTTTTGAAAACAGTTTTCCAACCCAACTCTTCTCATGGAATGAATTCCCAAATATTTATTTCCACTGAAAACACCAAGCATAAAAACTTTAGATTTTGAAAATAATTCAAAAATACTTTATTATAAAATATACTTTAACATTTAAATTTAAAACTACTTCAATACTTCATTAAAATATATACTTTAGGAATATTTAAAATGAGGCTACTTTATAAAATATAAAATTAGATTTTCTCTTTTGAAACAAAATACCCAGTCACCTTTAAATAATTACTGCAATAAAAAATTAAAAAAATATACTTACATCAGAATTTAAACATTTAGAAATAATAAATTTTCTAAAACATACTTCTTAAAACAACTTTAAACTTTCAACTTATACTTAAAAATTTGCTTTAAAAACGTACTTGGCTATCCAGGAAAATACACTTCTCTTTCACATCCTTTAAAAGTAAATCACTATTTATTTTTAACCAAATTTACTCATTGCTTAAATAAATTCCCACCATGAATTTATTATTCTAAATATCCACTGATATATTACTTCACTTTTTATAAACCTAGTTTACAAATTTCATAGTCACACTCTCCTTTAAATTTCCAATTTCAAATACTTAAATCAATTTCCAAATTGATTTCTAATTTACTCCATTCCGAAATAAATTCCTTTACTTACTCATTTATTTCAAAATCCATTAACTTCAAATTTTATTACTTCATTATGATTTAAAATCTTTTAATTGGAAATACCAATTTCAGATTTCCCCAAATTCCTTCTTTATCTTTTCCGATAATTTAAATCTAAAATTTAAAATAAATGCTTTATTTTTTTTAAATAATAACACTTAAGTTTTAAATTTGTTATCTTCCTGTTTATTCAAAATCCTCTTTCCATACACGGAATTTATTTATTAAAATTTTTAAATCACTTTTACTTTTTCAAATTCATTCTTAAACTTATTCAAATTCTCTATAATTATTTTACTTACAACTTCACTCTTTTATTTTCTTTCCAAAAATCCAATTTATATATTTTGATAACTCAGTGTACCGAAATATATTCAAGCAAACCATAACATTCAATATTCCAGTTATCAATATAATTCATCATAGAATATAAAATATTTATAACACAGAATATTAAATAATCTAAATAACTTTGAGGAATCCAGTTGGATCCCTCCAACCTGTTTCCCTGCATCCACAGATGTTAGCACAATACCAATTCCACTTCGAGGTGGAATATCGCGGTATATGGGATTGATATAATATCATCCGCTATTATGCGGCACATAGGGTCTCATCCGCTATATAATGCGGGAAATCAATCACTCCAATATACATTATATACTACTATATATAATATAGCACATCAAATCAATTCAATCATTCAATCAATAATTTAAATTTAACCATTTAAATTTAAATAACTCAGATGAGTGAGATTAACTCACCTTTTATTTTGTTGTTTCCAATCCATTCCAAACTGGCTTACTTCCGTGATTTAAAACCTTGTATAAATATTATATAATTTATTATTAATTAATTATAATTTAATTAACTTAATAATCAATCTCCATGTAGAAATTATAATTGGCAAATGATTTAATTAAACTATTAATTGCCCCTTTGATAAATTTAACTTACCCATACTTTTATTTAAGCTAATTTTTCCTATCATAAATAAATTTTTACGTTACCAAAAATAAATTTAAATAAGTGGGTTGACAAATTAATCTCTCTAATACATATTTTTAAAAAAATATACCAGTAACTGAAAATATATATCCATATATTTATTTTCTTTTTGAACTACACACATATATATATATATATATATATATATATATATAATATTCTGTAGAGATTCAAAAATCCAACTTTTTTTATATACATCCTTTAAACATTAAAAATTCCTATATATATTAAATCAAGGTTAACTTAGAAATAAAAACAGCTTAACAGGTCAAGCTTGCCTTACTGTAAAACTCCTTTAATATGTATACATATATTTACTTTACTGTAATTATTTTTTTTTTACAAGTCTCTGGATTAGATAAAACATCTAAACACCTATAATTAACTTAGATAAATCATAAATGTAAACTAAGTTAACCTCAATATATATATATATATTGAAAAAAGTTTGTATATACCTCACACTGAACTTTGACACACAACTCGACAGAGACATCTAACCACGCGGCCTCCACACTAGCCTTCAGATGCAAACGTATGTGGGCTCGTGATGATCGAAGCCTGTAGTTGAAGTCGTGAACATCTAGCCTTCCAGATCTTTCTCCATCACGTCGCCGCCATCTGACTCGCGAAACCCTAACTTGCTCAATCATTCCATGCCGTCGCGACTCCCCAGGCATCCAACCCTGGTTGAGTTCGAACTCGTGCCCAGCTCCCATTCAATTCCTAGAAGTTCGAGACCCCAGCATCGCCCCTCCTAGCCAGTGCGATTGTGGCACATACAACCCTCCAAGACATCGTCGCGATAACCCTTCAATTCGTCGCGCGCGAGCTCCAGATTTTGAGCGATTCAAGAACGCGTCGCTCTTTTTTTCCAACGTTGATTTACGATTTCGAACACTCCTCCCCTCTTAATTTGTGAAACGAACTGAAGAGAGAATGGGGAAATGAGATTCGGTATGAAGGCTAGAGAGGGAGACAAAGACATAGTTTAAATTAGGGATGGATTTTTGAGTACGAGTGTTTATTTATAAAAATATCTTTGACTAGTTGACTTCCAATTTTTATTATATTATAAAACTTCCATAATGTCTCGTTAATTGCTACTTAAAATTTCGAACTCCTCTTAAGGAGTGCCACTAGGCGTTTATATATCGTACGCTCACACCACAACTCTGATCACTATGAAATTTGAAATCCGATAATAGTACAATATTTCAGATCCAATGGAACTGGTTTCGTCGAATTCCGAGACTGTGCCTCGGAAGGCTATTTTTATATTCAATTTAAACTATAAAATTGTAAAACTAAACAAACCACTTTTAAATTCAATTTTAACACTTTACTATTTTTAGTATTATAGATATAAATTTTACAAGCCTTCAAATCATTTTTAACAAGCTAAAGATCCCAGATTTCATATTTTACCCAACTTCCAATTATTAAATTCAATAATTTAATTATCAAATAAATAGTGATATTTGGGATTCAAGTTAAAATTAACCTTTTAAATATTTAAAATCAATTAAATATTCCAATTTCAAATGCTCAAAAATTTCGAGTCGTCACAGTAGTGCCCCTTGAGAGTATGTCCATTTTCTTCTGGATAAAAGGTGGTATCATGGTATGGAGCCGAGATACTTAACCTATATGGTTTTTGCAAACTTATTTCTTTGTGGTTGTTGGTGTTGAGAGCTCTCGGATAAATGTTGATAACGACCGGGGGATGACACACTCGTGTCAGTAGTTACCTAGTTACAGAGGTAACCTGCCCTTGTGTTGGCAGAGATCCGGTTAGGTTCTCGGGGTCGTCCCTCCAGAGGCGTACCCATTCGGTGTAGGAAGTTCCTTTGCCTGACCATTGTTGAAAATCGAATCATCCAATACGCGCCTTGTATGGTTTTAGTTGTAGAACCTGCCATCTAATATGATAGCTATAGTAGGCATACTATAATGGTACGTATGCTGGCTAAGATTAATATTATACTTGCAAATGTTTTCCGCTATGCGATAATAATAATATCAAAAGGATTTCGCGTATCAAGCATGTTTGACTATCATAAGGAGAAATCTTCTCCAATTGTGCGCTTGCATTGTGTGCGTGGCGGGAGGCCTTATGGTAGTTTCATTTTCCAAAAAGCATTGCGGATTTCTTTTTAATTTTTTTGTTTTGTTTTGTTGAAGTTAAATTATTTTTGTTTGCTCACACCGGTCCCATAACTGACCTGGAGTTTATTGTTCCCTTCTAAACTCTAGGTGTAACAGCCCGCAAATCCGTACCCCTTGAGTCAACACTATTCTACAAGAATCAACTCACGTTGTACAGAAATACGAACCATTTGGGTTAAAGAAGAAGAGGCAGAAGAAGATAATAGAAATCAACATCAGAATCTAACCATCGCAGCGGAATAAAATATAATAGATAATAATGATCTTTACTCAAAAATCAAATATCTCTATTTATATATTACATCATCTGAGTACATCAATCACAGCTCAACATCAATATCATACAAGTGGATACACAACAACTCAACATAGCGGAATATATGTATATAAACAAGTACGGGAGTACGTATCGCCATCTTGCTCGTCTCCTGAGCTCCACAGCATCATATCCTGGATGCTATAATACTCGGTCTGACCCGAGCATTACAGTTAAATAATACCCGAGTCAGTCTGGAATACCAGCGTGAGAAAACCACACTCAATTGATTATTAAAGTTTCAAAAATTCTTTGAAAACAAAAGCATCTCGTAAGACCACGCCACAAATAAACATGTCGGGTTTTTACCTTACGATAGCTAAAATGATTTTTATAGAAATCCTCTGATATTATAATAGGGTCTATATACAAATACTTATAAAATAGCCGAAATTGTTACATGATTAAATTCCAGCTACTAGCCACAGAGTGGGTAATACAAACAAAACTCGTACAAGGCTCGTAGGGAGAATGGATTTCCAACTAATGACTAGGCACTGGGGTACCACCTGTCATAGTACGGGGCCTAGATCACCGTACCGAGGAGTACGCCCGCTCCCCTGCAACACAAGGCCGGGACTACCCCTTACTGGATAATCCCGAGTGAGATCACCCCGCGGTTGGGATCAGCAACCGCCCACTAAGACGAAATAAAAAGGGACATCTAGACTGGAATGACCTCACCCTGCTTGGGTGCTACCCACCTAGCCTTGCTGCATAACCCCTGATTTTCAGTCATTCCCATTTGATGAGGCTTGAGGCTAAGCGTTACCTTTTAAAAACATATCCCTTAGAATGCCCATCGTCCACCTGACGATGTTTCGCAAGCATTTATCCATACAAGTCCGTCCCGGGTTCGAACGGAACCGAATGCACTATTCCTACTACATCCATTTGGAAATATCCTCAGGATTAGTAGCGACTAGCCCTTGCACTTCACTACTCCATCTTCGAATCCAAAATCATTTTTCATGAAACGTACGAACCGGATCGAAGTGGTTTTCGAGAAATAAATCACGATCCCGGTCTCTTCGAAACGATCAACGCATTTTTGTCCAATATTGATAGTCGGTGATTTAACTATCAATTTATATTCACAACATCCATCAACCAATAAATAATTTCCCAAATTATTTATAATCTTCAAAAATATCTTCACAAGATATATTTTCACTTTTCAAACTCCTTGAAAACAGTTTTCAAAACTATCCGCCTTCTCAGAATAAATTTCAAGCATTTTTATTTCATTTGGAATCACCAAGCACAAAACTAGATTTTTCTAAATTAATTTAAAACACTTTACCTTTAAAATATACTTTAAAGCATACAAGTTAATATTTCTTTAATAATTTGTTGAAAATACATACTATATAAATATTTGAAAATAAAGTTACTTAGTAAAATATAAAACTAGATTTACACTTTCTAAAACAAAATACTAAGTCATTCTTTAAATAATTATTGCTATAATAGATTAAAAGAAAAGATTAAAGGAAAATACTTATTTTAGGCTTTAAATAATAGAAATAATAAATTTTACAAAAACTGTTTTCTTTAAAAACAACTTTAAAACATTTAATTTACATTTAAAAATTTACTTTTTAAAAAAAACATGTAATTGGCTATCCAGGAAGGATTTCCAACCTCAATTACTTAAATCAATTTTCCGAATTGATTCCCACTTTATTCCATTGGAATTAAATTTCTTTACTTATCAGTTTATCTCAAAGTTCATAAATTTTGGACTTTATTTTTATTATTTTTATTTTCCCTTTGATTTATATCATTTAACTGAAATATACCAATTTCAGCTTCTTCCCAATTCTTCTGTGAGCTTTTCAATAAATTGAATCTTAAATTTTAAATAAATGTTTTATTCTTTTTAAAATAATAACACTAAAATTTACAATCCATTAATCTTCTAATTTTTCAAATGTCCCTTACTAAACCTATGCTTTATTTATTAGAATTTTAAAAGCACTTTATTTCTTTTCCAATTCATTCTTAAATTTATTCAAGTTTCCATAATTATTTTACTTACAATTTCACTTCTTTTATTTTCATTCCCAAACTCAAATTATATATACTTGGTAATTCATTATTGCCTGATTATAAAAATCAAGTCATAGCATTCAATGTTTCCACATAATTCATTACAGGATATCAAATATTCAGAACAGAGAATATTAAATAATTAAATAAAGTTGAGGGGTCCAGTTGGATCCCTCCAACCTGTTTTCCCTGCATCCACAGACGTTAGCACAATAATAAGCCAATTCCAAAATTACCATACTACGGCACTTCAATGAATTTCAACCATTTAAACAATTATTTATATTTAATTATTTAAACTTGAATTTAAATGAACAGAGTGAGATTAACTCCTTCGATTTTCCGTTGCAATCAATCCTATCTCAACTTGTTATTCCGTGATTTTAACCTTGTACAAACCATTATACGATTTATTAATATTCGAAATATAAATCGAACCCTTAATTTCCATTCAAATTTAATTTTGAACTAACTTCCTTTATTACATTATTTAAAAATAGTAAGTTTAAACATGTATCTTTATTTATCTTTTCTTTTGAAACCACATATATTTTATAAACTAATCGATACAGATTTTAAAAATCAAATTTTATATAAACTCAAACACTTAAAAAAGCCTCCATTTTCACAAATCTTATCTCTTTACATATATCTATTGTTTTAAATATGTATGTGAATATATATATATATATAAAATTAAAACAGAATTATTTTTTTATACCTTACTGTGATTATATTTTCATATATTTTTTTCTGCTTGTATACAAAATATATCTACTGACCCATGTAAATGCATAATCATCCAATTATTTTATCTTTATTTTCAAATATAAAAAAATCGAAAACTGTAATACCTCACTGCTTGGTCGAAACCCGTATGCCCTTAAAATCACCGCAGTACACTCAAATGCTTCCCCTGAGTCATCACTAATCGAATGCCATTCCCACAAACCTCCAACGAAGATCGCGACCTCCATCAGACACCATCCTGAGCACCATAACTCTTCACGAACATCGCGCCTCCATCCAAAGTCGATACGGCAATCGAAACCACGGTGAAGTCCCAAGGTTCGTTCAAACCCGAACCCTAATTATCGCACTCAACCTGCTCGCCTCGACTCTGCCCGTAGTTTCCAGAATTTCAAAACCCCTTCACGACTCTCGCTCTCTCCCTTGCACCGGCCTTCAAATCGAAATCGTGGCCTACCCAGAGATCGAGCAAGAAAAGGGACGAAGTAAATCTATTTTTTGAGGGTCGATTTCACTCTCTGGCTACTCCCATTTCTTTATTATTATTATTTTCTTTTGGGTTAGAACGATTTCAGAGTGTAAAGTTTATAGTATTTATTTATTCGTTCCTTTCGGCAGAAGCCTTTTATTTCCTTTGAATACGTCTGCAATATTAAAGAAAGAATGGGGGAACAAGAAAAGACATTAGCGTGAAAGATGGAGGCCACAGTAATTCGCAGAGGAGACCAAAACTTTTAAAATGAAGGAATGTCGACTATTTCAAAAAGAAGGACAAAGAAAGTTTTCTATTAATTGAAGAAGGAATAAGGGCTTGTTATACGAGATGATATCGATTTGGGGAAAAAGGACTCGCTCGGCTTCAGAAGAAGGAACGAGAAGTGTACGATGGAGGATAAGGGTAGCGTGTTAAAATGAATATGAGATGGCGTATACAAGAAGTTTGACCAATTAAATTAAATTTCACTAGATTATTATCAATTAAGTTTCCAGCGCGTTTATAAATCGTACGCTCACATAACAACTCCAAAAACTACGAAATTTGAAATCCGATAATAATATAATATTACAGATCCAATGGAACTAGTTTCGTCGAATTCCGAGACTGTGTTTCGAAAGACTATTTTTAAATTCAATTTAAAGGATAAAATTTTAAAACTGAACAAATCACTGTTAAATTTAATTTTAACACTTCTATTCTCTTCACTATTATCAATATAAATTTTACAAGCCTTTAAACTACTTTTAACAGGCTTAAAATCTCAGATTTCATATTTTATCCAATTTAAAATTATTTAATTCAATAGTTTAATTATCAAATAAATTGTGATATTCGTAATTCAAGTTAAAATTATCCTGTTGAATATTTAAAATCAATTAAATATTCCGATTTTAAATGCTCCAAAAATTCCGGGTCGTCACAATCCTCCCCCCTTAAAAGAATTTTGTCCCCGAAATTACTAATTAGGAAAAATGGTCCAATACCCGTTACTGCTTCTCCAAAACCAACAATTTAACATTCTACCAACTATCTTTTTATAACAGATCATTATCATTCTTATTAACTTCTCTACTCTCCCATAGTTTGCAAACAATCCCATTTGCCCAAACATTCAAGTTTTGATTTTAAAATCAATTTTGAACTATCAAAATTTTCTCAAAAATTTTCTAACTCTTTAAATTTTCGAAAAATTTCGCCAGCGTCTCCTTTGCGCGGCTAGCTCGGTACAACTACAAAATGGCTTACGGCCTCCCAAATCCAAAAAGAAAACAAAAAGCCAAGTGGCTCGATCCAAAAACCCAATCCAATTTCATACCAAATTTAAATACATACCTTTTTGTTGGCAATTCAATTTATCATCTGAAATCAAAACCAATTTTCCTTTTTCTTTTTATAATACGTGCACATCCTGTTTAGTACCAATATCCAATCACAATATCCCCAAAACATTTTATCGACTTCCACACATAATGTCAATATCTATTCATTCTAATATTATCTTAGAATATATTTGTAGTATCAATTTCCAATTAAGAATTGACCATTCCTTACTTAGGTTAACATAAGCATTTTATATGTTTCTTATATTTATTTTCACTTTACCACTTTAGTTAATATCTATTTATATTCAAATTGATTTCCACATTACATATAAATTTTATTTACTTTTAACTTTGAACATTTAATTTTATTTTTCATTTATAACTAATTTATGTCATTTCAATTAGCTTCATTTACTAATTTATTACAACTTCCAATTTGAATTTGTTTGTCGTTAACAAAATTTTCCAAAATTTTCAAAAATTTTCAAACCCCCAAATTTCGGAAAATATTTGGCAGAGTCCCCTTTGTACGGGGGAGCTTTTGCAATTTGACAAAAGAGCTAAATATATATATATACATCGACCCACCCGGTCGGAAAAACCAAAAACAGTTCATATTTCCTATTTTTATTGCGTAGGCGTACCTTATTTAGCATTTTCAGCAAGCAGCTTATTATTTTTAGCAAATAGCACAACCAAATCCAGCCACACGGCTTCCAGGTACCTGTACTTACTCAATTTAAACATGTAAGTGCCACATATATGCAGTTTAACTATATTTCACTTAGTTGCAATGGTTAAAACATATGAATTCTAAAAGAAATGCACATCAAACATTTTCCGTAAGCAATTTATACAATTTTCATACTAATTCAACTGTTTCAATTAATTTACAAACCATTTTCATTCAATTTGAATGGTTTAAAACTCAATCGCTTACATTTAATTTATTTTTAAGCAAACCGAACTCATATTTAATCCAATTATACTCAAATTCAATTTATTTTACTCCTATCCATCCAAGGCATTTTAATAACTTCTATTTACATTCAATAACAATTTGTTCTTTGCAATTTGACGAGATCTATGTGAATAAATAAGCACTTGAGTTTTATAATCAATTTAAATTGACTCCGACTCAACTTACACTTAATTCTATTCCATTTCGGATTTATTCACAATCTGTATATTCTCAATTTCATTGCATTTAAAGTCGAATCAATTCACTTACATTTTATTTTATTAACCAAACTAGTTCATTCAAAACCATTAACGAGGTTGGTTCATCTTCCTTACCAATTAAATTTCCTTTTTATTTCTACTTATTTGGATTTTATTCGCAATTTATACCATTACTATTTTAATCCAATTTCATTTCTTTTTATACATTTTCGATTATATTTAATTTGTTAACACCTGAAGTTAAATTTTAATTTATGACTCAAGTTCTGAATCCATTATCCATTTCCAATTTACCACCCAATTTTATGAATTCACATTCAACTTCATTCTCAATTACTTTTACTTCATCAACAATTTAAGTCGAATTTAATTTATAACTTGAGTTTATTTCCAAACTTCATCATAAACTCACAATTCAACTTTATTAACTAATTTATTATATAATTAGTTCTTCCCCTGGTTAAAATTCAACATTTGATTTTTTAATTCCAAATGTCGCTTCATTTAATTTGCTTGGTTAAATTTATTTAATAATTCAAGTTTGGATTTCTTTTCATTATCCAAAACATCAAACAATATTTATTTTGGATTTTCTATTCCACTTTCAAAATTTATAAGTCACAACTTATTATTTACACAATTCCAACCATTATAGGCTTGAATATATTATTCTTTTATTTTAACTCAAGCCTTATGCTTTTTTATATCCCAAGCATATTTTTATTCCATGCAATTTAATTCTGATTCCTTTATAAGTTATTCTAATTTATTTACTTCAATTCCAATCCTTATTCAATTTATTTCCCATTCGTTCAGGTAAGAATTTAATTCCATTCATTAATTCAATTGAATTGTCATCCCAATTCAATTTTACTTTAACTCAAATTTATTTAACTCAATTCGATTTCAACTTGATTCGAATACAAGTGGATATTATTTTCAGCCTATTCAATTTATTTCAATCCAGTTAAATTTTTATTTCCCATCCAAGTTAATTTCATTTTTAACTTTTCACTTTAAATTAAATTCCCAACATCCAAAGCTTATACTTCCTTGATTTTAAAAACCATCTCAATTTATAAGCTTACAACTATCTCATCAGGACTTTTAAACCCCCGGCTTTGGTTTCAAAACATTTTGAAATCTCCAACATCTCAAATCACATTTCTCAACATTCATACCATTCCTGGTTTATCCCCAACAAATTTCCTTTGAAATTTCAAAAATAACTAGGTTTTCCTAAACAAATCAATTTGGCAGCAATCTGTCACTTAGAAGCTCGAAAATGAACATCGATGATGCTGCAGTCATCACCAAAGTTATTTTCCAGCTACTGAAGTGAATTCAATCCTATATCTATTCTTAAAATTTATTTGAAACAATTTCCTTTCAGAAATACCCCAAAAACAACAATGCTACTATTTATCTTCAAAATACTTCCAAAATCTCCGGGGTTTTAAAGTTTCAAATTCTATTTTAATTCAAATTTTAACTATAATGCATTTGTATAGTATATGCTTATACAAATTTCCATTTGATTATATTTCAATTAATAATTTACATTTATAATTCATATTTACAAATTTTATTTCATAATTGAATGTATCTCCTTAATCTTTGGTCGTATTTACAATTTCTAGTTAAATTTCCACTCAAAATGATAATAATTTAAATATAATCATTTCTAACATCCAAGCAACCATATATTAGCTAAAATAGTTTACAAAAACTTTCCTTTATATCAAAATATATTTTTGGGTAAAATTATTTCATTCACCCATATTTAAAACAATACCGTGTCGATTGTTTTATTCAAGTGTTTAGAAACCCCTTCGATACAGTTGTCCAGACTGTGCCGACGAAGGTTCATATGCCACTCAATAAACCAATCAACACAATATTAAAATAATTTATATTCACTAACAAATACGCGCTCATATCTATTAATACGCTCAAACTCATTCTAGAGTACTACGGACTCTAATTTACATGAGTAATTTCCCACCAGAGCCAAGGTTATCACCAACCTCGCTCTGATACCAACTGTAACAGCCCGCAAATCCGTACCCCTTGAGTCAACACTATTCTACAACAATCAACTCAAGTTGTACAGAAATACGAACCATTTGGGTTAAAGAAGAAGAGGTAGAAGAAGATAATAGAAATCAACATCAGAATCTAACCATCGCAGCGGAATAAAATATAATAGATAATAATGATCTTTACTCAAAAATCAAATATCTCTATTTATATATTACATCATCTGAGTACATCAATCACAACTCAACATCAATATCATACAAGTGGATACACAACAACTGAACACAGCGGAATATATGTATATAAACAAGTACGAAAGTACGTATCGCCATCTTGCTCGTCTCCTAAGCTCCACAGCATCATATCCTGTATGCTATAATACTCGGTCTGACCCGAGCATTACAGTTAAATAATAGCCGAGTCAGTCTGGAATACGAGCGTGAGAAAACCACACTCAATTGATTATTAAAGTTTCAAAAATTCTTTGAAAACAAAAGCATCTCGTAAGACCACGCCACAAATAAACATGTCGGGTTTTTACCTTACGATAGCTAAAACGATTTTTATAGAAATCCTCTGATATTATAATAGGGTCTATATACAAATACTTATAAAATAGCCGAAATTGTTACATGATTAAATTCCAGCTACTAGCCACAGAGTGGGTAATACAAACAAAACTCATACAAGGCTCGTAGGGAGAATGGATTTCCAACTAATGACTAGGCACTGGGGTACCACCTGTCACAGTACGGGGCCTAGATCACCGTACCGAGGAGTACGCCCGCTCCCCTACAACACAAGGCCAGGACTACCCCTTACTGGATAATCCCGAGTGAGATCACCCCGCGGTTGGGATCAGCAACCGCCCACTAAGCCGAAATAAAAAGGGACACTAGACTGGAATGACCTCACCCTGCTTGGGTGCTACCCATCTAGCCTTGCTGCATAACCCTTGATTTTCAGTCATTCCCATTTGATGAGGCTTGAGGCTAAGCGTTACCTTTTAAGAACATATCCCTTAGAATGCCCATCGTCCACCTGACGATGTTTCGCAAGCATTCATCTATACAAGTCCGTCCCGGGTTCGAATGGAACCGAAGGCACTATTCCTACTACATCCATTTGGAAATATCCTCAGGATTAGTAGCGACTAGCCCTTGCACTTCACTACTTCATCTTCGAATCCAAAATCGTTTTTCACGAAATGTACAAACCGGATCGAAGTGGTTTTCGAGAAATAAATCTCGATCCTGGTCTCTTCGAAACAATCAACGCATTTTTGTCCAATATTGATAGTCGGTGATTTAACTATCAATTTATATTCACAACATCCATCAACCAATAAATAATTTCCCAAATTATTTATAATCTTCAAAAATATCTTCACAAGATATATTTTCACTATTCAAACTCCTTGAAAACAGTTTTCAAAACTATCCGCCCTCTTAGAATAAATTTCAAGCATTTTTATTGCATCTAGAATCACCTAGCACAAAACTAGATTTTTCTAAATTAATTCAAAACACTTTACCTTTAAAAATATACTTTAAAGCATACAAGTTAAAATTTCCTTAATAAATTGTTGAAAATACATACTATATAAATATTTGAAAATAAAGTTACTTAATAAAATATAAAACTAGATTTACACTTTCTAAAACAAAATACTAAGTCATTCTTTAAATAATTATTTCTATAATAGATTAAAAGAAAAGATTAATAGAAAATACTTATTTTAGCCTTTAAATAATAGAAATAATAAATTTTACAAAAACTGTTTTCTTTAAAAACAACTTTAAAATATTTAATTTACATTTAAAAATTTACTTTTCAAAAATACATGTACTTGGCTATCCAGGAAGGATTTCCAACCTTAATTACTTAAATAAATTTTCCAATTTGATTTCCACTTTATTCCATTGGAATTAAATTTCTTTACTTATCAGTTTATCTCAAAGTTCATAAATTTTGGACTTTATTTTTATTATTTTTATTTTCCCTTTGATTTTATATCATTTCGCTGAAATATACCAATTTCAGCTTCTTCCCAATTCTTCTGTATTCTTTTCAATAAATTGAATCTTAAATTTTAAATAAATGTTTTATTCTTTTTAAAATAATAACACTAAAATTTACAATTCATTAATCTTCTAATTTTTCAAATGTCCTTTACTAAACCTAAGCTTTATTTATTAGAATTTTAAAAGCACTTTATTTCTTTTCCAATTAATTCTTAAATTTATTCAAGTTTCCATAATTATTTTACTAACAATTTCACTTCTTTTATTTTCATTCCCAAACTCAAATTATATGTACTTGATAATTCATTACTGTCTGATTATAACAATCAAGTCATAGCATTCAATATTTCCACATAATTCATTACAGGATATCAAATATTCAGAATAGAGAATATTAAATAATTAAATAAAGTTGAGGGGTCCAGTTGGATCCCTCCAACCTATTTTCCCTGCATCCACAGACGTTAGCACAATAATAAGCCAATTCCAAAATTACCATACTACGGCACTTCAATGAATTTCAACCATTTAAACAATTATTTGTATTTAATCATTTAAACTTGAATTTAAATGAACTGAGTGAGATTAACTCACCTTCGATTTTCCGTTGCAATCCATCCTATC
Source organism: Allium cepa (assembly GCA_030765085.1). Taxonomy (NCBI): domain Eukaryota; kingdom Viridiplantae; phylum Streptophyta; class Magnoliopsida; order Asparagales; family Amaryllidaceae; genus Allium; species Allium cepa. The sequence goes on from CM060939.1 coordinate 604,495,410, forward strand.
TCAACTTGTTATTCTGTGATTTTAACATTGTACAAACCATTATACGATTTATTAATATTCGAAATATAAATCGAACCCTTAATTTCCATTCAAATTTAATTTTGAACTAACTTCCTTTATTACATTATTTAAAAATAGTAAGTTTAAACATGTATCTTTATTTATCTTTTCTTTTGAAACCACATATATTTTATAAACTAATCGATACAGATTTTAAAAATCAAATTTTACATAAACTCAAACACTTAAAAAAAACTCCATTTTCACAAATCTTATCTCTTTACCTATATCTACTGTTTTAAATATGTATGTGAATATATATATATATATATATTAAATTAAAACAGAATTATTTTTTTATACCTTACTGTGATTATATTTTCATATATTTTTTTCTGCTTGTATACAAAATATATTTACTGTCCCATGTAAATGCGTAATCATCCATTTATTTTATCTTTATTTTCAAATTAAAAAAATCGAAAACTGCAATACCTTACTGCTTGTTCAAAACCCCTATGCCCCCAAAATCACCGCAGTACACTCAAATGCTTCCCCTGAGTCATCACTAATCGAATGCCATTCCCATAAACCTCCAACGAAGATCGCGACCTCCATCAGACACCATCCCGAGCACCACAATTCTTCACGAACATCGCGCCTCCACCCAAAGTCGATACGGCAATCGAAACCACGGTGAAGTCCCAAGGTTCGTTCAAACCTGAACCCTAATTATCGCACTCAACCTGCTCGCCTCGACTCTGCCCGCAGTTTCGAGAATTTCAAAACCCCTTCACGACTCTCGCTCTCTCCCTTGCACCGGCCTTCAAATCGAAATCGTGGCCTACCCAGAGATCGAGCAAGAAAAGGGACGAAGTAAATCTGTTTTTGAGGGTCGATTTCACTCTCTGGCTTCTCCCATTTCTTTATTATTATTTTTTCTTTTGGGTTAGAACGATTTCAGAGTGTAAAGTTTATAGTATTTATTTATTCGTTCCTTTCGGCAGAAGCCTTTTATTTCCTTTGAATACGTCTGCAATATTAAAGAAAGAATGGGGGAACAAGAAAAGACATTAGCGTGAAAGATGGAGGCCACAGTAATTCGCAGAGGAGACCAAAACTTTTGAAATGAAGGAATGTCGGCTGTTTTAAAAAGAAGGACAAAGAAAGTTTTCTATTAATCGAAGAAGGAATAAGGGCTTGTTATACGAGATGATATCGATTTGGGGAAAAAGGACTCGCTCGGCTTCAGAAGAAGGAACGAGAAGTGTACGATGGAGGATAAGGGTAGCATGTTAAAACGAATATGAGATGGCGTACACAAGAAGTTTGACCAATTAAATTAAATTTCACTAGATTATTATCAATTAAATTTCCAGCGCGTTTATAAATCGTACGCTCACATAACAACTCCAAAAACTACGAAATTTGAAATCCGATAATAATACAATATTACGGATCTAATGGAACTAGTTTCGTCGAGTTCCGAGACTGTGTTTCGGAAGACTATTTTTAAATTCAATTTAAACGATAAAATTTTAAAACTGAACAAATCACTGTTAAATTTAAGTTTAACACTTCTATTCTCTTCACTATTATCAGTCTAAATTTTACAAGCCTTTAAATTATTTTTAACAGGCTTAAAATCTCAGATTTCATATTTTATCAAATTTCAAATTATTTAATTCAATAGTTTAATTATCAAATAAATTGTGATATTCGTAATTCAAGTTAAAATTATCCTATTGAATATTTAAAATCAATTAAATATTCCGATTTTAAATGCTCCAAAAATTCCGGGTCGTCACACTGGGTGCCCATAATTTTCCACATGGGCAGCCCAGATTTAGGATTTTCAGATAATCAAATTGTAGGTGTAGATTCGATAGCATTCAATCTTTGGATATTGGCAATCACATTTGGATCGAGTTGCTTCACTACGGCATGGATGGTGATTCTCACGTTCTTGTTTGGAGTCTTTCTAGTTTTGGAGCTTTGGAAATGGAGTCGCTAGATGTTGGATTCTAGCTTTCTCACTTAGGATTCTATTGGAGTTATCTTTTCGCTGTTGTATATCTTTTGGCTCTGTTATTTATATTCAATTATATCATTGTTGTACCGAATATTGTATATCAACGATATATTCATTTTCTTCCACTGTGTTGTTTACTTAATGTGTTATAAGATCCATCCGAACTAGAGTTTGCCATTTGAATCTGCGGCATTCGAATACGGGTGAAGTATGGATGTCGATTTTCGGGCGTCAGATTTTGGGTCGTGACATATACACTACAAAAAGACAGAAATTACTGGTCTCTAATTAAAAATCGATTAAAGACCATAAAATTCAGTCTTTAAAACTTTAATGTAGTGACAGATTTTCAGTTTTTAATCAGTTTGTAAAATTTGATACTGAATAAAGACCAAATTTCAATCTTTAATTCAGTTTTTAACTCGGTCTCTAATCAGTTTCAAAATAAAAAGATTTTATATGATTATGTAGAGCATATACACACACATAAATTTATATGTGTGCATGTAGTTCGTAACGCGGTATTACATCATACACAAATATTTCTTCCATTTTTTAGGCCCGATATCATTAGAAATGTTGGTATTATCAATTAAGAAATTAGGCTTTAGGCTTCTAAGCACACAGTAATAAATTTCTAGGATAATCCTTCAATATAATGAATTTGAAGATAAAAGGTAAATGATTATATATATTTTTCAAATAAAAATGATAAATGATAAATAATAAAAGAAACATCATTCTTCTAAAGGAAAACGATAAATGATAGACGCGATGAAGTCGAATCCTTGTGGCTACAATTAATCAAAGTTTAAAAAATGGATATCAGGAACCTTAAAATGCTCGTGATTTCATATGCCAAAACTAATATACCAGCGCAAAAAAATGAAACATTTGTAAAGGAAAAATTAGGTAGAGAACTAATGTTTCCACATATATATTTTCGGTTTCTATTGGAACTCCGGTTTCATTTTTATGTCTTATAATATGCATGATCGATGATATTTTGTTGATGTGTAGCCAAGTCAAAACATTTATAATTTGGTTGCTAGCGGTAGCCTAGGAACTAATTTAACAAACTTCTATATTTGAATATTTATTAAATGATGTAGATAGGAATCGATATCGATGCCTCTAAAGAAATAATTTGGAAACATCTCATTATTTCATATGAGGCATTTAATAATATTTCTAATTTTGAGTCAATTTGACATGTCTAACAAAAAGTAATCGCATATCATAAATAAAAGAATGAAGTTGAGGCGAAAGCGCAAGGGACGACAAAAAAATATCGTACACGATCGTCGAGCCCAACTCGTCCATCCTATGTCGACCCGGAGTAACACCATGTCGATCCGAAGCAACACCATGCCGACCCGAAGTAGAAACCGAAGTGAACCATATGCCAGTCCAAAGTAGAACCTGAAGCAACTCTATACCGATCCGGAGCAACACCATGCTGACCCAAAGTAGAACTCGACGCGAACCCTATGCTGACCCAAAGTAGAACCCGAAGCGACTCTATGCTAACCCAAAGTCAGCAAATAACCTACTACATCCCTATAATTGAACTCCGATGTAACGATCCGTAATTTTGGTCGTTTAATTTTGAACATTTAATTTACTATAAATATTTAATTTGAATTATTAATTGATTTTGAATATGAAAGAATTTCTGAAATGGTTTAGAATTCCATATATAGCAATTTATTTGATTTGGTAAAATAGTAAATTGATATTTAAAATTGGGTAAAAATGGGAATGTGGAGTCAGTTACGAATAAAAATGATTTCCAAGTTGATTTAAAATTCTATTTGGATTTGGATCATGATATTGGACCTTTGAATGGAATTAAAAGTCGATAAATTAGAGTTTGGAATCTATATATTAATTTAATGGTGGAATTAACGTATAATAATAGTGTAAATAATTGAATTTTGATTTAATATAAATCAGAATGATTTCTAATATGGATATAAATTCTATTTGAAATATGATTGAGTTAGTAAGTTTTAAAAATTGAAATTTTAAATGATTTCGATGATTTTGAAAATCGCTCGATTTAATCGACGGGTTAAAAATAGCCTTCCGAGGCACGGTCTTGGAATTCAATGAAACCAGTTCCATTAGATTCGTAATAGTGTATTATTATCGGATTTCAAGTTTTGTAATGTTCGGAATTATCGTTTGGTCGTACGGGATAGAAACGTGTTGAAATAAATATCGAAAATTCAATATTTTAATTCGATTCGAAAAGCTATGTTCAATATACAATCGAATTAGGCATCGCAACACATTCCATTATGTTTAGAATAGGGGTAAAACATTTTAAACACCAAGTGGCACGCTTCTTTTGGAGTTCGTCCGAAAAATCAAGTAAATTGTGAAAATAATATTAAATTAATGCTTATATACGTATATAAATACGTTGCAATAGTAAATCCTAACACTTTAAACGCAACCGCCACCTCATTAATTTTTAGTGGCCGAAATTTAATCTTGTTCCACCTCAATTTTCTCAAAATCCATCGATAATTAGAGAAAATTTTCAACTGGAAAGATGACGAGCTCATGGAGCTCGACCAGTTCAACGGTGGTGATCGTCTCTAGTTCATCGAGGAAGCGGCAAATAGACGAGATAGACGGTGCGTTCGAGGGGTGATTTCGTGGTGAGGAAAGGACCGTGTGGTATGTGGTTTCTAGCGTTGGTGGAGTGGGAGTAGGCGCACCTTTCGGTGGTCCCTGATCGATCTTTCGATGATCGAGGTGAGAGCGGCACGCTTGGGAGGTCGGCGATGTTGGGTTTCGTTCAGCAGGTTGAATGAGAGGGAAGAGTATGAGGTGCGGCCAAGATTTGGAAATTCGAATGTATGGCCATGATTTTTCTCTGGTATAAAATTGATTTTTGTAAATTTATTTACAAATAAAATTTGGGTAATCTTTAAAATAGCATAACTATTTCATACGAGGTCGAAATCGAATGAAACAAGGGCGCCAAAATCGCAGCGAAGAATGCTATGCACTGGAGCAAATATAATGTCGATTGGAATCAGCTAAAATTTTAAGTTAAATCAAACGTGTTCGATTTAATTTGAAATTTGAACGATTGACGAATTGAAAACTCAAAGTGAGTTAGTCTCGATTAATTTTGGACTGCTAGATTTAATTTTAAATAGTTAAAATTAATTAATGATTGATTGGTTAAATTGATAAGTTATTATCAATTGGATGTGATATTATATACACTAGTAAGTATATATTGGAGTGATTGATACTCCCGCATATATATAGCGGATGGGAACCTATGCACCCTGCATAATAGCGGATGACTCCATATACCGCGATATTCCGCCTCGAAGTGGAATTGGTATTTTTATGTTGTGCTAAAATCTGTGGATGTAGGGAAAAGGTTGGTGGGATCCAACTGGATTCTTCAAAAATGTTGAATTTAATTCCATATACGGTCATATATGTTTTGTTGGATAATCGGTGATAGATTATTGTATGATTTGAATTGATTGGATGCTATGGTAGGTTGTCTTAGATTTTTGTATTTTTAAACACCAATAATACATGTTTTGAATTGGAAAAGAAGTTTAAAGGGATTTTTGAAGTAAAAATTTATATAGAAATTTGGGTTAATTGATTCAATGAAATAAAATGTTTTGGAAATTGTACTTAACAAATTCAGGATATTGTAAACAGGGGTTTTGGAATAAAAGTATATAAAATGGATTTTTAAATATTAAATGCTTAAGTGGTACTTGTTAAAATATAAAGGTTTAAAAATTTAGATTTTAAATATTTTTGGAAAGAAAGAAGTGAAACTGGGAATAAGTATAAAATTGGTTATACAGGATTCAAGCAAGGTTTCCAAATTTACGAAGTGAAATTAGAATCAAGAAAATTAGGCTTTTTTTAAAAAGAGGATTTTTAACTATTAACTTGGTACTTTTAAAGGTGTTAAAAATATTCAAGAAATTAGTTATTAAATATTTTAAATTGTTTGAAGCATATTTAATTATTAATTAGCAACCTTTAAATGAGTGTTAAGGATTTATTATTATTTAAGCATTAGTTAGCATTATTATTTTTAAAGGTAAATTATTAAATATTAATATGGCTTTATATAATAACTTTTACTTAAATATAATTGCCTAGATTAAACTTGGAAATTTATTTTTGAAACTTGTAAACATTTTTTGAGAAATTGTTTAAATAAAGTTTCGGAAAGTAATTATATACTCGCATGGCGTAATCGGACGCAGTGAGAGCCTGCAGTTAAGTTTTAGATTTCTCTAGGATAGAGACGTAACCATTATGCCGTGAATCCATGGTTTGATGCCGTAGTGGTACTTTCCATACTATTTTAAAAGGGTTTTCAAACGTTTTTGAAAAAGATACTTTGTGAATATACTGAATCCGATAAGATAAGTACATGATCTTTGATAAAGTGATTTAATTTATTTAAAATTTAAATTAAATAAGACTTGGTATTTTTAGTGAAAATGTAATATTTGGTTGAATGATTGTTTATTTTATAGTTAGATAACTGACTATCAAATCAGGACCTAAATATAACTTTGGAAATATCAAGGAGAAATATAGGAATTATATGGTATAATTACCGTTCGAGGTGCTATATTGTGCGTGTAAACTCGTTTCGTTCTTCTAGGATGATGATAAGGAAATCCCTCCACTAATGATTAGGAGGTGATCTCCGATCTTATTTTCGTCTATTTATTTCCAAAAGAACCGGGGTTGAGTTTACTGAAAAATAGCGAATGTTGTTTCGAAGAGACCGGAATCGGATTTGTTATTCGAAAACCACTTCGATCCAACGAGTACGTTTTCGAAATGAAGACAAGAGAATGGAGTCAAAGATGGAGCAATAAAGTGCAAGGGCTAATCGCTACTAATCCTGAGGGTGATTTCAAAATGGATGTGGTTGGAATAGTGCATTCGGTTCAGTTCGGACCCATAATGGACTTGTATGGATGAATGCTATCAGTACAATGTCATTGGAGGACGATGAGCATTCTAAGTGAATATTTCTAAAAAGGTAATCGTTACATCTAGCCTCATCAACCGAGAATGACTGAAAAGCAGGGGAGATGCAGCAAGGTTAAGTGGGTAGCACCCAATTAGGGTATGTTTATCATCTTTCTAGATAGGATATTATTACTATGATTATGAAAGGAGCTCGGAAAAGGGTAGGAACACCCGGGGTGATAGCATATTCGGTCTATCCAGGTCAGGGATAGTTCGGTCTTGTGTAGCAGGGGATCCCGGCGTGGTCCTTGGTACACTGTTCTAGACGTGTACAGTGACAGGCGATACCCCAGTGCCTAGTCATTTGTATGGAATCCATTCTCCAATACGTGCCTTTATGGTTTTGATTGTAGAACCTAGTATGCTAGAACTTAATTATTGTAACAATTTGAGCTATTTGAATAAGTGTTTGTGCTTAGACACTATGATAATATCATAGGATTTAATATGAAATGTTTTGGTTATCCTACGATAAAAACCCGTCTTGTTTATTTGTGGTGTGATCTTACGAGATACCTTTGATTTTCAGCGAATGTTGATAATTTCAATAATTCAAATTGAGTGCATTTTTCTCATGTTGGTTTTCCAGACTGACTCGGGTGTTATTTTATTATAATGCTCGGGTCAGACTGAGTATTCCAGGTTACGATGCTATGGAGCTCAGGAGACGAGTTGGTGACCGGGATGTATTCTTGTACTTGTTTATTTTCCGCTGCAATGTTTTGGTTGAAATTACTAGCAGTTGTGAGGGTTGTTTGTTATAACTGTCCAGGCTGGAATTATTGATTTGTGTACTCTGATGTGAGATATGTATAGTTTGATTTGTGTAAAGACATATTGATATTAAATATTACTCAGTCCACTGTGAGATTCTATTTTTGTTTAGTTCTTCTTTCTTCTACCTACTTTCTTTCCCTCAACAATCTTTCTTTTCGGCACTCGATCGTTGGGCATGTTATACGATAAGAAAAATTATGTCAATTTTTCGAGGGTCAAGATGGGTAGGTCGTGAGAGTTGGTATCGAAGCTTAGCTTGGCGATATACCTAGGCTTTGGTGGGGATTATTCATTAGAGATAGAGTCAATAACACTCTAGAATGAGATGGGTCTATTAATAGATTTAAGCACGTAATTGTTAGTTAATATAAAATGTTTTTATATTTAGTTGACTTATCAGTTGAATGTTTATGATTTCTGGTTGGTACGGGAAGTACAACCGTATCGATAGGGGTTTCTAAACTCCAAAGCAAGGTAAGCCGATATAGTATTGTTTTAAAGTAGGTGAAAGAAATAATTTTACCCAAAATAATATTTTGATATAAAGGAATTGATATTTTTAAATTATTATAATGTATATGCTTGGAATGTTTGGTTGTTAATATTATAATCAAAATAGAGTATAAAACTATTTGAAATGGTTTTATGTATAACCAAATAGAAATTTACAAGTATGATTTATACAAAGAATTTATAACTAGAATTGGATTCAAACCAGAATATAAAACCCGAAAATTTTGGAAAATGTTTTAAACTAGGTTTGGAATAAATGTTTAATAATTTTTAAATCTTAGAGATTTTTGGAAATGTCTTCCAAAGTGTTTGAAAGGGAGGATGGTGATAGTATTTTGGAAAATGTTGTTGGAATAAAAATTGTTTTAAAATGGACTTTTGGAAATACAAAAAGCACTGAACTCACTTCAGTCGTTGGAAAATAATCCTGGTGATGGTAGCCACATATCGGTATTCATTTTCGAGTTTCTAAGTGATGAATTGCTACCGTGGTGATTGGCTATGAAATTTTGCTTTGGACTTGTTTGATAGACAAATTTTGTTTTAGAAGTTCCAAAAGGAAATTGTTTTGGGTAAAATCAAGGTTTTTTGAAAATCCAAAAGCATGATTTGATATACTAAGTGATATATACGTATATGATTTCAAAAAGATTTGAAATAAAACCGAGTGATTGAATTCACAGATTTCCATTTAAACGACTTATGAAGTCAGGATAAAATCAGTCATTGAACCTATAATTTAAGGTTGGTATAAATATGAAATAAAAATAAAAAATTTAATCCTGGAATTAAAATTTAACTTGGGTAAGTAAAGTGAACAAGATAGGTTGGAATCTAACTTAAAATAAGTTAAATAAAATTGAAATTGGATTTGAATTGAATTGGATATTAAGATGAAATATAGAATAATTATATAATTATAAGTTATAATTATTGAATGGAATGGATACACTTAAGTTATTAAGTGATATATATAATCCAGAGTTATGATTTTAAAATGTAAATGGACTCAAGTGAGTAAAGTGGGATTTTATGCGAATAAGTTTTTGAGCTTATGAATTGAGAAATGAAATGGGAAAAACCTAAACTAAAATAGTGATACTATAGTAAAGAAATGGAAATTCATAAAAATTGAATTTTAAATGAAGGGTGAATTGAAGTTGAGTAAATTGAATGTAAATGTGAATTGTGTAGTGTTTATATAACTATATGTTATAAATATTGAATGTGAGTAAACTTAAGTGGGGAAAATTCAAGAAATTGTGAATTAATAAGTTACATAACTTATTAGACCGAGGAAGTGGAAAAGTATAACCAAGTTAAAATGGTTAAGCAATTGATAACAAGAAAATGAATTCAATTTAAGAGTAAATGAATTGAATATGATTTCGGAATATGGATTGGATAAGTTTAGATGTGAACTTAAGTTTTAAAGTTGAATATAACTTAAGAGGAATGTTTATAGTAAACCTTAGAAATAATTTTGTGAAATGGCTTATAAACAAATTAGCATGAAATGAAATGTTGTTCACTATAAAATGAAGTGATAGCACTATGTGAATAAAATGAAGTGAATGGCACTATGTGAATTAAATGAAGTGAATGGAAAAGATGTAATATAAGTTGGGAGCAAACTAAATAGGAATGCAAGTGCATGAACCATGTTGTGATATAATGAATTGTTCGAAAATCGATTTATATGAAATGATCCCCAAGTGATAGTATAAATTGGATATACTAAGTAAATGGAAGTGAGTAAATTGAATGAATCAGTATAGAAGGTATTAGGATGTGATTACCATGGAAACTAAACTTAAGTGATTATTTATGGAATGATCCATTAATAAAATTAACATGCATTGGAAGGTTGTCAATGTGAAATAAAGCAAACAAGATTTTGTGGATAACACGAATGGGAACCAATGGGAAAATAGATGAATTGATTTAAAATCAATTTAAATGGATCATTTGAAGCTTAATAAGATGAATATGAATATAATAAGTGGGAATGTGAATAGAATGAAGCTGAATGGAATAAAGTTAAAAATTTAATAAGTGGTATGGAAGTTAGAAAATTTGATTTAGAGTCAATTTCAAAAGGGAATAAATTGAAGTTGACAAAATGGATTTGCATATAATAGGAGTGAATAATGAAAGGATTGCAAATGAATTGATTCTGAATCAATTTGAAACCGAATAAAAGTAAATTTTATGCAAGTAAAGCACATATAAATCGATTTGGAATATATATGAGTTGTTCCTTGTAAATATGAACTGAATATAATAAATTTGGTTGTAAATCATTTCGAATCGAATGAAATGATATATGAATCCATGGAAAGAAAATTAAATTGGTGTTGGAACCTTAAAATTGCTTGTGATATATGATTGACATATGGGTTATAAAGTTTATATCTTTGGCTAGTTAAATAAATGAATGTTATTAAAATTTTATGATTTGGAAACTTATGTGCTTGTTTTTAGTAAGTGCGGGTACATGAAGCTGTTTGGAAAGATTACGGTTGCGTAAATGCATATAAATAAGTTGCTCGCTTAAAAACACTAAAATAAGGTACGCCTACGCAATAAAATAAAGAAATGATTATATATTGATATATATTTTTTGTTTTTCGACTCTCTGGGTCGATGTATATATATTCATCACTCTTGTCATATTATAAAATGCTCTCTGTACAAAGGAGACTATGTCAAAAAAATTTGGAAATTTTGGGCGTTAGAAAAATTTTGAAATTTTTTGGAACCTTTGTTAACTTAAAAAATTGGTTTTTGAATTGAAGTTGAAATAAAAGGGTTTTGAGCTAGAAATGGAAAAAAATTGTTTTGAATAAAACCAAAAGGTTTTGGGAAGCGAATATAGAATTTTAACCAAGTGGGTTTAGGAAAATTAATGGGTTTATGAGCATTTTCCTACCTCAGCAATTTGAAGACGAAAATTTTTATTTAGGGGGAGGAATGTAATGACCCAGAATTTTGGTCATTTAACTTTGAACATTTAATTTATTTTAAATGTTGAATTTGAATTTTGATTTTGAATATGGAAGAATTTCTGAAATGGATTAAAATTCCAAATATAGCGATTTATTTGATTTGGTACAATAGCAAATTGATATTTAAAATTGGGTAAAAATGGGAATCTGGAGTCATATATGAATAGAAATGATTTCTAAGTTGATTTAAAATTCTATTTAGATTAGAATTATGATGTCGGACCTTTGAATGGAATTAAAGTCGATAAATTAATGTTTGGAATTTATATATTAATTTAATGCTGGAATTAATGTATAATAATAGTGTAAATAATTGAATTTTGATTTAATATAAATTGAAATGATTTCTAATGTGGATATAAATTCTATTTGAAATATGATGGAGTTAGTCAGTTTTAAAAATTGAAATTTTAAACGATTTCAATGATTTTGAAAATCGTTCGATTAAATCAACGAGTTAAAAATAGCCTTCAGGGGCATAGTCTCGGAATTCAAAGAAAGTAGTTCCATTGACTCCATAATAGTGTATTATTATCGGATTTTAAGTTTTGCAATGTTTGGATTAATAGTTTGGTCGTATGGGATAGAACCATGTTGAAATAAATATCGAAAATTTAATATTTTAATTCGATTCAAAAAGCTATCTTCTACATATGATCGAATTAGGCCTCGAAACATGTTCCATTGTGCTCGAAATAGAGGTAAAATATTATAAATGCAGGCGGCACACTTCGTTTGGAGATCGTCCGAAAATCAAGTAAATTGTGAAAATAATATTAAATTAATGGTTGTATACCTATATAAATACGTTGCAACAATAAACCCTAACACTTTAAATGCATCAGCCACCTCTTTAATGTTTAATGGCCGAAATTTGATCTCGTTCCACCTTAATTTTCTCGAAATCCATCTACAATTAGAGAAAAATTTCAACTGGAAAGATGAAGAGCTCATTGAGCTCGACCAGATCAACGGTGGTGATCACCTCAAGTTCATCGAGGAAGCAGCAAATCGACGAGATAGATGGTGTGTTTGAGGTGCGATTTCATAGCGAGGAGGAGGCCGATTGGCATGTGGTTTCTGGCATTGGTGGAGTGGAAGTAGGTGGACATTTTGGTGGTCCCTGATCGATCTCTCGATGATCGAGGTGAGAGTGGCACGCTGGGAAGGTCGGTGATGTTGGGTTTCGTTCGGTAGGTTGAATGAGAGGGAAGAAGTATGAGGTGCGGCCAAGATTTTGGAATTCGAACGTACGACCATGATTTTTTCCTTTGGTATAAAAATTGATTTTTTTAAGTTTATTTATAAATAAAATTTGGGTAATCTTTAAAATAGCATAACTATTCCATACGAGGTCGAAATCGGACGAAACAAACGACGCTGGAATCGCAGTGATGAGTGCTACACGCTGAAATAGATATGGAGTCGATTGGAATGTGTTAAAATTTTAGGTTAAATCGAACGAGTTTGATTTAATTTAAAATTTGAACGTTTGATGAATTGATAACTCAAGGTGGGTTGGTCTCACTCAATTTTGGACTGCGGGCTTTAATTTTAAATAGTTAAAAGTAATTAATGTTTGATTGGTTAAATTGATAAGTTATTATCAATTGGATATGATATTATATATAGTAGTATATATACATTGGAGTAGTTGATATTCCTGCATATATATATATATATATAGCGGTTAAGACCATGTCCACCCCGCATAATAGCGGATGACCTCACACACCATGATATTCCGTCTCAAAGCAGAATTGGTATTTTTATTTTGTGCTAACATCTACGGATGCAGCGAAATAGGTTGGAGGGATCCAACTGGATTCCTCAAAAAATTTAAACTTAATTCGATATATGGTGATATATATTTTGTTGAATAATCGGTGATGGATTATTGTATGATTTGAACTGATTAGATGCTATGGTAGGTTGACTTAGATTTTCGTATTTTTAAATACCAGTAATATATGTTTTGAATTGGAAAAGAAGTTTATAGGGATTTTTGAAGTAAAACATTTATATATAATTTGGGTTAATTAATCTGATGTAATAAAAGGTTTTGGAAATTTGTACTCACATCATTATAGCTACCGTTCGAAAATGATCCATTTCACAACTTGATGTTAAAATGTATCCCTGATTGGCAATCTTCAAGAAGAAGTTTATATGGAACCTCATCCAGGTGTTCCACATGAATTTGGAAATGTTTTCCAGCTTAAAAAAGCATTGTATGACTTAAACAAGCACCTTCTGCTTGGTTTGAGAAATTTTCTATTGTGGTTAAATCTCTTGATCTCGTCTCTATCTTTTATGATAATTCCTTTTTTGTTAAAAACAATAATGAAGGACGCATCTTACCATCGTTATATGTTGATGATATAATTATTATAAGAGATGATATGCATGGCATTTCTTCTTAAAAAAGAAGTTAGCTAAAAAGTTGAAATGAAAGATTTGGGTTGTCTGAAATATTTCTTAGGAATTGAGGTAGCATATTCACAAAAAGGTTATGTTTTCTCTCAGTCAAAATATGTAACAGACATTCTTGATAAAACTAAACTCAGGTGGGTTATAAAGTTTATATCTTTGGCTAGTTAAATAAATGAAATGCTATTAAAATTTCATGATTTGGAAACTTATGTGCTTATTTTGAGTAAGTACGGGTACATGAAGCTGTTTGGATAGATTATGGTTGCGTAAATGCATATAATAAGCCGCTCGCTTAAGAATGCTAAAATGAGGTACGCCTACGCAATAAAATAAAGAAATGATTATATATTGATATATATTTTGTTTTTCGACTGTCTGGGTCGATGTATATATATTTATCACTCTTGTCATATTATAAAATGCTCTCCGTACAAAGGAGACTCTGTCAAAAAAATTGACAATTTTGGGTGTTAGAAATTTTTTGGAAGTTTGTTAACTAATAAAAAAGTTGGTTTTTGAATTGAAGTTGAATAAAAGGGTTTTGAGTTAGAAATGGAAATAAATTATTCCGGATAAAACCAAAAGGTTTTGGGAAGCGAATATAGAATTTTAACTAAGTGGGTTTAGGACAGTTAATGGGTTTAGGAGTATTTTTCCTACCTTAACAATTTGAAAACGAAATTTTTTATAAGGGGGGAGGAATGTGACGACCCAGAATTTTGGTCATATAATTTTGAACATTTAATTTATTTTAAATGTTGAACTTGAATTATTAATTGATTTTGAATATAGAAGAATTTCTGAAATGGTTTAAAATTCCAACTATGGTGATTCATTTGATTTGGTAAAACAGTAAATTGATATTTAAAATTGGGTAAAAATGGGAATCTGGAGTCAGATATGAATAGAAATGATTCCTAAGTTGATTTAAAATTCTATTTGGATTAGGATTATGATGTTGGACCTTTGAATGGAATTAAAGTCGATAAATTAAAGTTTGGAATTTATATATTAATTTAATGCTGGAATTAATGTATAATAATAGTGTAAATAATTGAATTTTGATTTAATATACATTGAAATAATTTCTAATGTGGATATAAATTCTATTTGAAATATGATGGAATTAGTCAGTTTTAAAAATTGAAATTTTAAACGATTTCGACAATTTTGAAAATTGTTCGATTTAATCGACGAGTTAAAAATAGCCTTCAGAGGCACGGCCTCGGAATTTGACGATACTGGTTCCATTGGTTCCATAATAGTGTATTATTAACGAAATTCAAGTTTCGTAATGTTTGGAGTTTTCATTTGGTCGTACGGAATAGAAACGCGTTGAAATAATTATCGAAAATTTAATATTTTAATTCGATTTGAAAAGCTATCTTTTACAAACGGTCGAATTAGGCCCCGCAACATGTTCCATTGTGTTCGAAATAGGGGTAAAATATTATAAATGCCAGGTGGCACGCTTCGTTTGGAGTTCGTCCAAAAATCAAGTAAATTGTGAAAATAATATTAAATTAATGGTTGTATACGTATATAAATATGTTGCAACAGTAAACCCTAACACTTTAAATGCAGAAGTCGCCTCTTTAATGTCTAATGGCTGAAATTTGATCTCGTTGCACCTCAATTTTCTCGAAATCCATTGACAATTAGAGAAAATTTTCAATTGGAAAGATGAAGAGCTCATCGAGCTCGACTAGATCAACGGTGGTGATCACCTCTAGTTCATCAAGGAAGCGGCAAATCGTAGAGATAGATGGTGCGTTCGAGGGGCGATTTCATGGTGAGGAGGGCATCGAGTGGCACGTGGTTTCTGGCATTGGTGGAGTGGGAGTAGGCGCACATTTTGGTGGTCCCTGATCGATCTCTCGATGATCGAGGTGAGAGTGGCACGTTGGGGTGGTCAGTGATGTTGGGTTTCATTTGACAGGTTGAACTAGAGGGAAAAAGTACGAGGTGCGGCCAATATTTTGGAATTCGAACGTACGACCATGATTTTTTCCCATGGTATACAAAATTGATTGTTGTAAATTTATTTATAAATAAAATTTTGGGTAATCTTTAAAATAGCATAACTATTTCACACGAGGTCGAAATCAGACGAAACAAGCGACGCTAGAATCGTAGCGACGAATGCTACACGCTGGAGGAGATATGGAGCCAATTGGAACGTGCTAAAATTTTAGGTTAAATCGAATGTGTTCGATTTAATTTTATTTAATTTAAAATTTGAACGTTTGACAAATTGAAAGCTCGTGGTGGATTAGTCTCACTCAATTATGGACTGCTGGCTTTAATTTTAAATAGTTAAAAGTAATAATGATTGATTGGTTAAATTGATAAGTTATTATCAATTGGATGTGATATTATATATAGTAGTATATATACATTGGAGTGATTGATAATCCTTCATATATGTAGCGGTTAAGACCCTATCCTCCCCGCGTAATAGCGGATGACCCCATACACCGCGATTTTCCGCCTCAAAACGAAATTGGCATTTTTATTTTGTGCTAACATCTATGGATGTAGGAAACAGGTTAGAGGGATCCAACTGAATTCCTCAAAAATGTTGAATTTAATTCCATATATGGTGATATATGTTTTGTTGACTAATCGGTGATAGATTATTGTATGGTTTGAATTGATTGGATACTACGGTAGGTTGACTAAGATTTTGGTATTTTTAAATACAGTAATATATGTTTTGAATTGGAAAAGAAGTTTATAGGGATTTTTGAAGTAAAACATTTATATATAATTTTGGGTTAATTGATCTGATGTAATAAAAGGTTTTAGAAATTTTTAATCACATCACTGTAGCTTCTGTTCGAAAATGGTCCATTTCACAACTTGATGTTAAAATGCATTCTTGATTGGCAATCTTCAAGAAAAAGTTTATATAGAACCTCATCCAGGTGTTCCACATGAATCTGGATATATTTTCCAGCTTAAAAAAGCGTTGTATGACTTAAACAAGCACCTTCTGCTTGGTTTGAGAAATTTTCTACAGTGGTTAAATCTCTTGATCTCGTCTCTAGCTTTTATGATAATTCCTTTTTGTTAAAAACAATAATGAAGGATGCATCATACCATCATTATATGTCGATGATATAATTATCATAAGAGATGATATGCATGGCATTTCTTCTTAAAATAGAAGTTAGCTAAAAAAATTGAAACGAAAGATTTGGGTTCTCTAAAATATTTCTTAGGATTTGAGGTAGCATATTCACAAAAAGGTTATGTTCTCTCTCAGTCAAAAAATATGTAACAAGCATTCTTGATAAAACTAAACTTACTGGTAACAAGGTCGATTATACTCCTATTAAAGTTAATGAAAAATGCTTATTTTCGGATGGAATACCGCTGTCGGATCTTACTTTATACCATACCATTGTTGGAAGCTTAGTTTATCTTACCCTCACTCATCCAGATATATCATATGCTTTTCAAGTTGTTAGTCAATTTGTAGCTTCCCCTGCTACAGTTCATTGGGCACCCGTCCTTCCTATTTTATGGTATCTTCGACATTTCCATAGCTTTCTACTTCATCCACCACATCCTTGGAATTGCATGCCTACTCTGATACTGATTATGGTAGCGATTCTGCAGATCATAGGTCAATTATTGACTTTTGTATCTTTCTTGGTAATGCCCTTATATGTTGGAAGAGTACAAAGCAATATGTTATTTCTCATTCTTCAGTTGAAGTGGAGTATAGTGCTATGGCACATACTATCGGCACATACTACCAAAGAGATTGATTGATTGCATAGGTTACTGTCAGATATGAGGGTGCCTCTTTTTATACCTACTTCTATGTATTACGATAATAAGAGTGCTACTCAGATTTCTTGGAACTTTTTTTTCATGAGCGAACAAAACATATTAAGATTGATTATCACGTCTCACGTCATCATCTTGATAAAGTCATTATTACTTTGCCTTTCGTTCCCTCTTCCACATAAATTACAGACCTCTTTACCAAGTCACATTCAATTTTCCATATTCGATTTATATTTAGCAAACTCTCGATGCATATGTGTGGCCCCCACCTCTATGCTCACAATAACAAAGGGTATTAAAAGAAATACTGTCTGTTATTACGAAGAATAAGGCTGGTTAGGAGCGGCCATCCGTAGTTGGGCCTTACATTAGTATTGGTTATTTCGATAGGAGTGGTAAATATTTTTAATTTTTCATCTCTTATTTATTTACTCCCATCGACATACCCAATTCCAATATAAAACGAACTACGATGGTTCATAATAATTTAGGACAATAAATATAATAATAACACAGATAATATAAATGTGGAACACAGATAACATAGAAAGTCTCATATATATAATAACTGATGTCAGTTACAATACATGTGATACAATACATATGATACAACTACAACTGTCGACTCTAGAAGTTACATATACAAGTACATTATCGTAAATAATATACATGAATATACAACATCCTATAATAAGACAATGACTACTCCAAAAAGTATGAAAAGACTTCATAGCTCTAGCAGCAACCCAAAGTAAGATATCAACAACCTGTAAATACTCGGTCTGACCCGAGTATTAAATTCAAAAGAAAATAATACACGGGTCAGTCTAATTCAAACTCGGTTATTAATGCACAGAAGCAATAATAATAAATAACAATTAGACGACAGTCAAAATAAATCTCGTCTATCAATTCCTTTAACAAGGAAATTGGATAACGGTAAATATAACACGTAACAGTGTTAAACAACAAATCAGCATATTCAAATCATCAACAAAGATAAGTGAAAAGAATATCAATGAAGATAATTTAGAAAAACATCAGAATTGCCTAATCGGCAATTAACAACAAAATCCAGTTATTGAATAAATAATTAGAAACTCATAATCTAATTGTCAAATAGATAATTAGACAACAACAAAATGATCGAATCAAATCAAATCAAAGATAATTTCAAAATATTGAATTGAATAAACGAAACAGTTCAAACAATTGAAATATCAATTGAAACGCCAATTTTGATTTGGCTGCAGTACACGCACGCGTGTACTGCCTCGCCAAAATCAGATATACACCTGAGAACAGAGATTATATCTCAAAGCAAAGCTCTAACCAGCACAATAGGTATAACAGAATGCACCAGTAAAACAAACTGAAGCAACGTCAATGTGCACAGATGCACATCATGACACAAGAACCCAATACAGTGCAAACTAATAAAATAAGATGTACGGCAGCCACCACACGAACACAAGGGAAAACTGCAACAAAACTGCAGCCACCTCAAGGTCACAAGGGCAAGACTGCAACCAAAAACTCAGATGCAACCATCAAAACAAATGCAGCAGTGGATAAGGCTGCACAATGCAAATGGTATGTAAACCAAATGCCACCAAATGAATATAATAACACTGCAACAACTAAAATGGATAGCAGCTACAACACCTCAATGAACAGTCCAGCATATGTAAATGAACTGCAACTGCCAGAGTGGCACATAGTATGCAGTGATACTCGAAATCAACAGGAAAGAACTAGTCCAGCAACATGCTCCCAGCTAACAACAAAGTAACACTACAGGTATTCTGACTAAAGAGCAAAAATAATCTGGATCAAATGCCATCAGGTCAGGAATTCAATACATTGCAAGTGCAATAGGTAAATGAAGATGCAGTGAAGCCAATATGCCAAACAATGATGAAGTATATAAGTGCAGTCACATTACATGAGTACCAAGCTTCGAGTCAAACAACATAAATGCAGACTCAAATATCAAATGCTCATAAACACTTGAATAACTCAAGTGATACAAATTATATGCTATGTGTACAGTAAAATTCAAGTGATACAACTCGAAACAATGCACCATGTTCATACAACTACACAAGTGCATAAGGGCAATAAAATGAAGACTGTACTCCAGTGGTCCTATCAACATATGATCAGTGGCATGCATACAAATATACAATGCAAAATTGAATAGTAATATGATACAGTGAACACTAAATGAAGCTAGACAGTGCAACAAGCAATCGAATTAACAGAGTTGTAGTAACCATCGTCATATGATCCAATATCAAAATGCATCAAGCAACCAAGAACAGTCCACTAAAAATATGATCTGTCTCAAACTATAACAGGTACAACATGTATGCAGGCAGTGACAATATAAGATCAAGCTGCAACATGTACGTAATGACAATCAGGTAGCAACAGTGAATCAAGAAAGACTCATGTGTATGAATCAAGAAAGACTCATGTGTTACCCAAAACTCAAAACCAAGCAGTGAACATGTAAACCAAAACCAGTATATAGTTTGAACAAATATGTATGTGTCATAGAACATATGCATAGCATACAAGTCCGATGCAGACAATGCCAACAAGACTTAGTTGCAAGATGCAACCAAGAAGCTACAGAGCTCAATACTATCAAGACTACATGAATCAAACTCGAAGTAGCACACGTGCAACTTCATCTACAAAGTGTATGCATATAGTCAGGTAATGACAAAGACAAGGAAACGCAAAACTTCCAGATGAATACAAGCATCATGTAGCAGTTTCAAGAAATGATAGACAACAGTTCAGAGAATCAAAATGGTAGTGGTAAGTTCTAGCAAAGCTCAACATCACAAGATCAAGCAACAACAAATGTACCAGTCAATGAAGTTCCAAGTCAAGGCCGAGGTCATCAGAAAATTCACGAAATCAAAATGCCAGAAAACAAAAATCGTGATAGCCAAAAAAAAATAACAATGGAAGAAATCATTTCGAAACTGTGGTGGCTAATGAACTCAAGCAAAACATACACGAATGCAATTAAAGGAGGTCAAACAGACCCAAAAATCATCAAGCCATGGTTAAACAAAGTCGAACCATGCCAGAAACATCAACACGAAACACAATCGAATGGCCGAGCAAATCAAGTGACGAAAGTATACAAATTTAAAAAGTCAGATAACACACTTTCGTAAAATAATCAGAAGGGCGAAGACAATTTCAACATATACATAAGTACGAACGAACATTAAAGGGATTCGAACCTTCAATAAAAACCCCAATTCAAAAATCTCTGAAATTCAAATTAGATGTGAGTGAGGGAAGGATCACTCACCTCTTAACGAAGCAAGGACGGACTCGACAAAGAAGAAGCGGCTGAAGCAACTCAGAGATATTCTATCGACAAGAACAGAGCCGTCACCATTTTCGTTTGTTTTGATTTTTAGGTTTAGGGTTTTCGAATGAAAATAAAATAAAGGGATACGGTCGTCACCCTTGATAAGTACCACGGCATCAAAAAAAAACATGGCCAAGATTATTTTAAAGCCCACAAACCCTTTAACAACTTTTATAAAAGAATTTTAACCAATTAAAATGCCAATATCAATTAGCAACCAAATTAAATCGTCATTTGACGATAATTTATTGTTACTAAAATCGCAGGGTTGTTACAGACTCCCCTCCTTATAGAAATTGCGTCCCCATAATTTTCATAATTAAGGTCGTTAATAACAATTATTTTTTTAACATAAACTGGTTAGGCTTGAAAAATAAAGTCGGGAATACAAACGCCAAAGAAATCTTTTAATTTCATAAAAGAAATTCACAAATTCTCAACAAAATCTAACTATCAAATGGATAATCAGAATACAGAAATCTCAAAACAGCAATATCTAATTATCGATACGATAATTAGAAGATAGCAAAATCTAACTATCAACAAAGATAATTAGAAAACAAAAATCACAAGTCGCGAAATTGCAAATATCTATACCTCAAATCAACAAATATATAATTATCACAAATGATAATCAAAACAACAAATATCTAATTATCCAAAATGATAATCAAATCTTAAATCAACAAATATTCAATTATCAAAAATGATAATCAAAACAACAAATATCTAATTATCAAAAACGATAATCAAACCTCAAATCAACAAATATTTAATTATCACAAGTGATAATCAAAACAACAAATATCTAATTATCAAAAACGATAATCAAATCTCAAATCAACAAATATTTAATTATCAAAAAACGATAATCAAAACAACAAATATCTAATTATCAAAAACGATAATCAAACCTCAAATCAACAAATATTTAATTATCACAAATGATAATCAAAAAAACAAATATCTAATTATCAAAAACGATAATCAAATCTCAAATCAACAAATATTCAATTATCAAAAACGATAATCAAAACAACAAATATCTAATTATCAATAACGATAATCAAACCTCAAATCAACAAATATTTAATTATCACAAATGATAATAAAAACAACAAATATCTAATTATCAAAAACGATAATCAAATCTCAAATCAATAAATATTCAATTATCAAAAACGATAATCAAAATAACAAATATCTAATTATCAAAAACGATAATCAAATCTCAAATCAACAAATATTCAATTATCAAAAACGATAATCAAAACAACAAATATCTAATTATCAAAAACGATAATCAAACCTCAAATCAACAAATATTTAATTATCATAAATGATAATCAAAACAACAATATCAACAAATATTCAATTATCAAAAACGATAATCAAAACAACAAATATCTAATTATCAAAAACGATAATTAGAACTCATAACATCAAATATCTAATTATCACAAGCGATAAGCAGAAACAACAAATATCCGATTATCAAAAACGATAATCAGAACTCATAACATCAAATATCTAATTATCACAAGCGATAATCAGAAACAACAAATATCCGATTATCAAAAACGATAATCAGAACTCATAACATCAAATATCTAATTATCACAAGCGATAATCAGAAACAACAAATATCTGATTATCAAAAACGATAATCAGAACTCATAACATCAAATATCTAATTATCACAAGCGATAATCAGAAACAACAAATATCCGATTATCAAAAACGATAATCAGAACTCATAACATCAAATATCTAATTATCACAAGCGATAATCAGAAACAACAAATATCTAATTATCAAAAACGATAATTAGAACTCATATCAACAAATATTTTATTATCACAGACGATAATCAAATCAACAAATATCCGATTACCTGCAGATAATTGAAAACAACAAATATCTAGAAATCAATTAAGATACTCTAGAAAATCAACATAAAAGATTGGATCGATCCCATCAGATGGCGAGTTTTTAAGCTACGCCGCACGTGCATCTCAGAGTGGCCGAAGCTTACCAAGTACTATAAATTTTTAGCACCCATCAGATTGACCCGAAGGTCCGCATAGTGACCCGAAGGTCTAGTACTGGTATTTGACCCGAAGGTCCGCAGAGTGGCCCGAAAGCTCAACAAATGACCCGAAGGTCCAGCAGAGTGGCCCAAAAGCCCAAAAAATGACTCAAAGGTCCATCATATGACCCGAAGGTCCAGCAAATGACCCGAAGGTCCATCAGAGTGGCTCGAAAGCCAAATAAAATCATCAGAATCATCAAACAGCAAATATTTCAATTAACGAGTCCGGAATTAACCAAAATAGCAAACGCACATGTCCCATAACCACGAGTTTTACTAAAGCGTTTAATTCTCTTCATCGTTTCCTTGAAAGTGCGAAATTGTGTATTCAAAAAATAACATTTCACATTCTCAAACGGACAAGTCCGGAATTAAGCGAATCAGTAAAAGAAAGGGGTCATAGTCCTCGATTTTGCTGAAACGTTTAAATCGCTTCCTCATTCTTTTGAAAGCGCAAACTGCAAAACCTATGAAAACAATTTCATTTATTTTATAAAAGTAATAATTTACATTCTCAAACGAACAAGTCCGGAATTAAGCGAATCAGTAAAAGAAAGGGGTCGTAGTCCTCGATTTTGCTGAAACGTTTAAATCGCTTCCTCGTTCTTTTGAAAGCGTAAACTGTAAAAATTTTGAAAACAATTTTATTTTGAAACAATTTTTAAAACACATGATTAAAACAGTAACATCAGAAGCAACTTCGACAAGGAAGTTGCACTACTCAAAATACCGTAAAAACGGACGACAAAATCAGCATTGCGGAATAACCGCTTGAAAACCCACTTTAAAACTTGACGGTTACTGAAGCCAAAGCGACAGTAATATTCATATGTCAAAGTCTCATCAAAATAATTTGCATCAAAATATAACACCAGAGAATTTTCATTCATCAAAATGTCAACAAAACACCGTGCTTCAAAAATTTAGCATCGATGTAAAAATCCCGTTATAAAAAAAATAACGGCAACAAAATACGTTTAGAACCAAACATCGGTTCAACGTAAAAATAATGCAGTAACGTGCAACTTAAATTTGCACGTATACTACAAAATGAACAAAGAAATCAGTCGAATATATCTTCAATGAAGATAATTCAAAACAACAAAAATCTCATAACTGCAGTCGCTTCGAATCCTCAAATCGGATTCGAAATTTTTCAAAGAAAACAAATTAAACACGGCTATGTAAACAACAAATGAAATTTATTTCAATTTCATATTTTGATTTTTAAATCAAAAAGGATATCGGCTGTACTCAGCGAAGACAGTCTCACTGTTTCCGCTGCGCATTCTGATAAACAGAACACAAATCAATCAATCATCAAAACACAACTTCACTTTTATTTTTAAATAAGGAAATTTAAAATTTTCATCATAATTTCAAAACTTTAGCTTTGACTCAAAGCACAAATAAAACATCGACTAATAGTTGTAACATATGTTCCATCTAAGTTATGTTTTATATTATGTCCATAAACTCCAAGCTCTAATACCAACTGTGGCGCCCCACCTCTATACTCACAATAACAAAGGGTATTAAAAGAAATACTGTCTGTTATTACGAAGAATAAGGCTGGTTAGGAGCGGTCATCCGTAGTTAGGCCTTACATTAGTATTGGTTATTTCGATAGGAGTGGTAAATATTTTTAATTTTTCATCTCTTATTTATTTACTCCCATCGACATACCCAATTCCAATATAAAACGAACTACGATGGTTCATAATAGTTTAGGACAATAAATATAATAATAACACAGATAATATAAATGCGGAACACAGATAACACAGAAAGTCTCATATATATAATAACTGATGTCAGTTACAATACATGTGATACAATACATATGATACAACTACAACTGTCGACTCTGGAAGTTACATATACAAGTACATTATCGTAAATAATATACATGAATATACAACATCCTATACCAAGACAACGACTACTCCAAAAAGTATGAAAAGACTTCATAGCTCTAGCAGCAACCTAAAGTAAGATATCAACAACCTGTAAATACTCCGTCTAACCCGAGTATTAAATTCAAAAGAAAATAATACACGGGTCTGTCTAATTCAAACTCGGTTATTAATGCACAGAAGCAATAATAATAAATAACAATTAGATGACAGTCAAAATAAATCTCGTCTATCAATTCCTTTAACAAGGAAATTGGATAACGGTAAATATAACACGTAACAGTGTTAAACAACAAATCAGCATATTCAAATCATCAACAAAGATAAGTGAAAAGAATATCAATGAAGATAATTTAGAAAAACATCAGAATTGCCTAATCGGCAATTAACAACAAAATCCAATTATTGAATAAATAATTAGAAACTCATAATCTAATTATCAAATAGATAATTAGACAACAACAAAATGATCGAATCAAATCAAATCAAAGATAATTTCAAAATATTGAATTGAATAAACGAAACAGTTCAAACAATTGAAATATCAATTGAAACGCCAATTCTGATTTGGCTGCAGTACACGCACGCGTGTACTGCCTCGCCAAAATCAGATATACACCTGAGAACAGAGAGTATATCTCAAAGCAAAGCTCTAACCAGCACAATAGGTATAACAGAATGCACCAGTAAAACAAACTAAAGCAAAGTCAATGTGCACAGATGCACATCATGACACAAGAACCCAATACAGTGCAAACTACTAAAATCAGATGTATGGCAGCCACCACATGAACACAAGGGCAAACTGCAACAAAACTGCAGCCACCTCAAGGTCACAAGGGCAAGACTGCAACCAAAAACTCAAATGCAACCATCAAAACAAATGCAGCAGTGGATAAGGCTGCACAATACAAATGGTATGTAAACCAAATGCCACCAAGTGAATATAATAACACTGCAACAACTAAAATGGATAGCAGCTACAACGCCTCAATGAAATGTCCAACATACGTAAATGAACTGCAACTGCCAGAGTGGCACATAGTATGCAGTGATACTCGAAATCAACAGGAAAGAACTAGTCTAGCAACATGCTCCCAGCTAACAACAAAGTAACACTATAGGTATGCTGATTAAAGAGCAAAAATAATCTGGATCAAATGCCATCAGGTCAGGAATTCAATACATTGCAAGTGCAACAGGTAAATGAAGATGCAGTGAAGCCAATATGGCAAACAATGATGAAGTATATAAGTGCATACACATTACATGAGCACCAAGCTTCGAGTCAAACAACAGAAATGCAGAATTAAATATCAAATGCTCATAAACACTTGAATGACTCAAGTGATACAAATTATTTGCTATGTGTACAGCAAAATTCAAGTGATACAACTCGAAACAATGCACCATGTTCATACAACTACACAAGTGCATAAGGGCAATAAAATGAAGACTGTACTCCAGTGGACCTATCAACATATGATCAGTGGCATGCACACAAATTTACAATGCAAAATTGAATAGTAATATGATACAATGAACACTAAATGAAGCTGGACAGTGCAACAAGCAATCAAATTAACAGAGTTGTAGTAACCATCGTCATATGAACCAATATCAAAATGAAATGCATCAAGCAACCAAGAACAGTCAACTAAAAATATGATCTGTCTCAAACTATAACAGGTACAACATGTATGCAGGCAATGATAATATAAGATCAAGCTGCAACATGTACGTAATGACAATCAGGTAGCAACAGTGAATCAAGAAAGACTCATGTGTATGAATCAAGAAAGACTCATGTGTTACCCAAAACTCAAAACCAAGCAGTGAACATGTAAACCAAAACTAGTATATAGTTTGAACAAATATGTATGTGTCATAGAATATATGCATAGCATACAAGTCCGATGCAGACAATGCCAACAAGACTTAGTTGCAAGATGCAACCAAGAAGCTACAGAGCTCAATACTATCAAGATTACATGAATCAAACTCGAAGTAACACACGTGCAACTTCATCTACAAAGTGTAAGCATATAGTCAGGTAATGACAAAGACAAGGAAACGCAAAACTTCTAGATGAATACAAGCATCATGTAGCAGTTTCAAGAAATGATCAACAACAGTTCAGAGAATCAAAACGGTAGTGGTAAGTTCAAGCAAAGCTCAACGTCACAAGATCAAGCAACAACAAATGTACCAGTCAATGAAGTTCCAAGTCAAGGCCGAGGTCATCAGAAAATTCACGAAATCAAAATGCCGGAAAACAAAAATCGTGATAGCCAAAAAAAAATCAACAATGGAAGAAATCATTTCAAAACCGTGGTGGCTAGTGGACTCAAGCAAAATATACACGAATGCAATTAAAGGAGGTCAAACAGACCCAAAAATCATCAAGCCATGGTTAAACAAAGTCGAACCATGCCAGAAACATTAACACGAAACACAGTCAAATGGCCGAGCAAATCAAGTGACGAAAGTATACAAATTTAAGAAGTCAGATAACTCTCTTTCGTAAAATAATCAGAAGGCCGAAGACATTTTCAACATATACATAAATACGAACGAACATCAAAGGGATTCGAACCTTCAATAAAAACCCCAATTCAAAAATCTCTGAAATTCAAATTAGATGTGAGTGAGGGAAGGATCACTCGCCTCTTAACGAAGCAAGGACGAACTCGATAAAGAAGAAGCAGCCGAAGCAACTCAGAGATATTCGATCGACAAGAACAGAGCCGCCACCATTTTCGTTTGTTTTGATTTTTAGGTTTAGAGTTTTCGAATGAAAATAAAATAAAGGGATACGGTCGTCACCCTTGATAAGTACCACGGCATCAAAAAAAACATGGCCAAGATTATTTTAAAGCGCACAAACCCTTTAACAACTTTTATAAAAGAATTTTAACCAATTAAAATGCCAATATCAATTAGCAACCAAATTAAATCGTCATTTGACGATAATTTATTGTTACTAAAATCCCAGGGTTGTTACAATATGGCTGCCCCGTTGTGATTTTGAGGGGGGATGCTAAGAGATATGTATTATATGTTAAGAAATAAACCAAGGATATTTCAATATATTGGCTTTCACTTAGTACAATAGTTTTCAAATTATAGTGTTACTTAGGCTCTAAGTAATAAGGCTATAAATATTTCGTTATGATTTATATAACATCATCAAGTGATAATAAAGCCTTCCTCTATTCAATAAATCGGCTCTTATCTTCAACGATATCCTTGTATCTACCAGCCTTTTTGGACGGTTTAGATCGACGATAAACCACACATATCAGACTCAAACCAATCAAAGGGAAGATTGTTATAGGGTAAATAAGAAAAAAAATAGAGAAAGAAAGAAAAAAACATATACAGAATCTCGCAATGAAATGAAAAAATATAACAATCAAATAAATTGTTCATGAAGCTGTTTATAAATACATTGATTAAAATTTACAATACGATCAGAGTTACATAAACAAGGATAAATAATAAATAAATGAAGCGGAACAACATGATGTAGCGGAATAAATATAATAAATAATAAAGTACAAAATCTTCATCTTCGTCCTCCAGAAATAAGGTCTTCAACCATGAAATGCTCAGGCTGACCCATGCAAATAGAAAAGACAAAACACTCGAGTCAGAACTAAAAGATCTTATGTTTGTTAGATCAGTGGTAAATATGAGTGCGATGGCATCCGAGATGTTTACGGGGTTGGACATCTTCTATCTAGTTTCTAAAATGAGTACAATAACTTAAGATATGTTCAGAATTATCTCCTAAGGATCCATTAAACTACCTACCATGTAGTACAATACGCTATTATAATTTATCTACAGTAAAGTAAAAGTATCGAAATAACATTAGGTGTTATCCATATCCCCCTTAACACATTTTTATATATTCTCGTAGTCTATATAGATACTGTAAGCCCCATCAAACTGATGGGATACTTAGGGAGCACTCCATAGGTACGGTATAAAACAAACTCATAGAAGGCGCGCTATGGCATGTGAACACGACACTTAAGGCAATGCCAGGGTAGACATACCAATTGCGTAGCTAGAATGGTGGTAACACATAGCAGCTATTACCGCCCACCTCAGAACACACACCCAAATCAAAATCAAGGGATGGCCACCAAATCATCACCAATTCATAATATGGTATCGAAGAAATGTGTCCGATCGGAGAAATGACCTCACTTGGCCCGACGTGGCTCCTATTTTAGTCACATCTAAGCCGACTCATTGGAGTTAGGGTCACGTAAATACCTCATACAGAATCATTTGCCAAACCTTCTTACCTCATTTTTGGAATCTCCAATACGTACACAGTTCTTAAAGTGGTTTTCGGTATTGACAGAGAGTATGAAAATATTCGATCCCGGTCTCTTTAACAACCAAACGCGTATTTCACACCCGATGGTTTTTTACATTTTCAATTCCATTTCACAATTGATATCAAAATATCGTATTGTCAAAACCATACACTTCCGACATTATATTCACTTTTATATCGCGTTTGAAATCATCGTTTCCGAAATCATATTTCCAAAATAGGTTACACTCTCACTTCAAAAATCATCATAGACAACCAAATATGCAATTTAAGTCCCAACATAGGTTATAACATCCTTTAACCATATTCACTTAAATCAGGGATTTGAATATAAACAATTCCACTTTACTTAGTTCAAAATTTAGGAAATAGTTTAGATTGTTGTAAATAGTTCAAATAGTTGGGAATAAATTTTAGAATAGTTAAAATGCTCTAAAGTAGTATACAAAAAATAGATTAAAGATGGTTTTTACATTGATTTAAGATAGTTAAATAGATTTAAAATAGATTACATATAATTAACGTAGATTAAATAGCTTTAAAATAGATTAATTAGATTTAAAATAAATTAAAATGGTTTAATTAGTTTAAAATAAATTAAATTGGTTTAAAATTGGTTATAATAATTTATATAGTTAATAAAGGTCAAAATAGATTAATCATTTAAAAATATTAATAGTTAGAAATTTTAAAATAATACATTTTAAACAGTTTATATTAAAATATGAATATGGAGTTTATATCAATGTAACTATTTATTTTATTTCAACATATCTGGACCATTTTAATTTCCAAATCAACAAAGCCAAATTTCAAACCTTTCAATTCGAATTCTCAATAAACTATTAAATTCTATATTGCTTTCAATCCACGTTTGAATATCAATTTAAGCTACTCCAAATTCAGTAATTTTCAAAGTTAACTTTCAAACAATTTTAATAACTGAAGTTCGAAAATTTCAATTGCACTTCAAAATCAACTTTAAAATTTCAATTTAATTCCTTTACACAATTCCTTTAAACCAATTCCAATTTTAACATAAAACTTGGATTTTTTTTAATAATTCAATTTATATAAATCAAATTTCTAATTCAAAATATCATTTAACTGGATTCTAATTTAAGAATTTAAAATCATTTAATTTAACCAATCCGGTATCCATATATAATTCTCTACGATATGGTCAAGTGATATGGATATTTATCATTTTAACCCGCAATTATTTATATTTATCATTTCAATCTGCAATCTCGAATTTATAATAAAATCCATAAAATCGCTTGAGTCTATCATTCCAACCCAGAACGATTTTTCCCTAATCTATAGATTGTTTGGGTATATATCATTTCAAATCATGATGATTTTCTTGATAATAACTAATGGAACTTACAGAGTCATACGATATATAAATTAAACATAACATCCAATCATCCAATATCAACAATCAAATATCCATCATAATCATCATTCAATTCAACCAATAAATATCAACAATTAACTAATTATCAATAATAAGTATTTAACTGGAAATTTTAAATTCAATAATAAATTAAATTGCTACTTAATTCAAAATAAATTTAAATGAACTGAAATGACGATTTAAATATACCAAATAGCAATAAATAATTCCTACCCACATCACAAATTTAATTTAACTAACATATGAAATTTTAGAAGTTGTAAGTGGTTTAAAACACTCATCGTCGATTTTAAATCCAATTTATGGCCCAAACTCAAATAGCCCCAGAATTCGACCAAAGCAGCGCCAAATTGTCCAAAATTTCGATACGATCCCAATGGAAGAAACCGCGTCGAAATCCGAGTTCGTATGCAAAAGTTTTAAGGTTAGAATGATTTAAATTTGAAATTTAAAAATAAATAAAACAAAAATACTCACAGGTCATGTCAACAACTCAAGCGCGAACCCTAACCATCGTGACTTCGTTCGCGACCAACTCACATTTGCAACCTCCACTTATAACTGCTCATTGCCGCAGCTAGAGCCACTATCCCCCAGATCCACCATCGCCGAAGCAACCCTCGCCTCCGGCCGCCTCTAGGCCCCACACGCGGCACTCCCAAGTCATTACTATGCGAACCACCACCGCCAACTAAGGTTGGCACTCAAGGCCACTATGTGATCCTCTGACACAAACGAACCTCACCGATATGAACTACTCAACGACAGCAACACCCCTATGCCCTCTGATCGGCCTAAGGAAGTAGATCCACCGTACAACCAAACTCCTACTAATGGACGACCGGCACTGATTCACGAATTTTGGACAAATGGTGAATCCGATTAAAAAATGAATCACACCATGGATTACGCTCGTCGAGAGCTTCAAAATGGTATATATTTTGATAGGGTTAGGAGGAGTTTGATTTTTGTATTTGGCTTTTGAAATTGAATTTGCAATTCGAGAATTTGTTTTGGTTTGTCTGCCATTGGAAAGAGAGAAGCGGGCAGAATTGTACGTATAGACAAATGGAATAAGAAATAGTTAGGGTTTATAATAGGCTATATATGGGCAGATCAGAAATAAAAATGAATGGACTAGTTGATTTGAAAGTTAAACGATAAACGACTCGAAAAGCCAGTTTCGTTCCCGAAACGAAAATGGGTAATCTCATATATCAAAATAGATGTTTTGGGTAATGGAATAGGTTTCAAGTCCTGATTCCATCATATGAAGAAGTTATCTTAAAATCGGCTTATTTCAAATTGATTTCAACTAAATTAATTTCTACGCATTTCAAGTCCATACTATCAAACGACAAGTCCGATCGCTACGAAACTTGAAATCTAAGAATAATTCACTGTTACGGATCCGATGAAACTAGTTTTGTCGAAATCCAAGTCAGTGGCAAAAATAGTCATTTCACATTAATTAAATAAATTATTATTAAATTAATTAAATCACTTTTTTAATTCGAATTCAATAATTTACGATTTCTATCATTTTATATTGCTAAGAAATTTATAATCCTTTAAAACAAATTTCGATATCAATTAAATATTGCCCAAATTATAGTATTTAACTTCAATTTTTGTATGTTCAATAATTATAAATTACTTTTTCCAATAAATCCACCGTTTGACTTTCCATCTTATTATACAATCCATTATTACTCTACAGATGTAATTAGCATTAGTTGATATCTTATTACATTAATATTTTCCTGTTTTGTCTTAATTCTCGTTAACGTAATTTAATTTCATTTAGTTGCAACTTATTTCCAATTTAACTTGATTGACTAAATAAATAGGTAACTTATAATAATTTTCACCATTAACCTTTAATCACATTCATAAGTTTATTATTTACAACCAAATGTTATAATCACTTACATAACACTGACTTTATTCAATTACTATTTATTACATACTATTTCATTAGTTAATTCAATATTTACATTTGTTCTCTTACATTCAATTTATAGCCAAGTATAACATTTGAGTCATTTCAATTGATTGGAATTTCATTGAAATTGTTAATAATTAACTTAGATTAATATTGTTACTATTCAGTCTAGTTATTATTTTCATTAATAAATCATAAATTTTTATTTCTTCCAACTTTAAATCATAAAATTTTATGTAATTAACTATTTTTAATTATCGAAAATTACGAGTCATTACACTCTCCCCAACTCAAAACTTTTCATCCCCGAAAAGAAAAACTAAGGGAAAAGAAGAATCTAAGTAATCAATATATCTTATTCAAAATAATAAATTTTATAAACAATTAATTTACATAATTAAATAATTTAAATAAAATATATTAACTTATAACATTTAAATCCTTTATATTCAAGTTAACAAGAGTTTGGAATACACTTCTCAAAATCTTTTTAAGTCCAAAATTTACGGAAAGTTTCTGCAGAGTCTCCTTTGTATGGAGAGGTCCTAGAGAAATAATAATAATAATAACAATATATATCATACATTTTCAAATAATATATCCCAAATAACATGAAAATAATATAATATCGCTAAAAAACCGTAATTCGAGAACATACTTATTTGTCGGGCAAACAACACTTATTTTTATGAAATCAAAAGAAGTAGCTATTGTTTCCATACCTATATATCACTTATATAATCCAAAGAAGTTAATATTTATATATAAAAATAGGATATTTAATTTGTTTTCAACTAATAACAAAACAAATCATAACAACAATCACTTGCAAACAAATAATACAACGTCATTTCAACCAAGGAATTAATCATCCATCCATAACAACCAAATTAAATGGTTTGTTCGGGTTCAGAACTTCTAATCGTATAAAATGACAAATAAAATATGAAGTAAACCATAGACTCAACAGTCGTAGATAAAACATATAGATTATTTGTACACCTTTATACAAAATAGAAGTATCCTTTCCCAACCAATCTATAAGCCAATACAAACAAAGAATACAACACATTTTTAAGTTTACTTTATTTTCTTTTTCACATCATTTATTGTTCATACTTTCTTATTTTCATTTTTTTCTCATTCAATGATTTTCTTTAATTTACGTTCATTACTTATAAAATTTTAAATTTTCATTCACTCATGTAAGACTTATTTCATTACTTTACATACTTTACCTACATAAGTTATATTTATTTCAATTATTTGTTTCATAAATGAACTCATTATTGGAGTATTGTATACATTATATTTTAGTTTACTTCACCTTTACAATTATGTTGATTTCCCTTTTTTCATCATTTACTTTTCTTTTTTCATTCATATAATGTTTATTTTCATTAATTCACGTTCATTATTGCTTACAAAAGTTCATTTCTTCTTTATTCATACAATGCCATTGTCTTTTATTTTATTAATTCACATTCATTCCTTAACAAGTTATTTTCATTTCAATGATTGGATTATACAATACTATGTAAGTTTCTTTACAGTTCAATTTACCATTTATAGGTTGTTTCTCTTTTTCACGTTTGTTCTTCATATACAGTATTATAGGATATTAAATTTATTTCTAAGTCATTTCGATGTTTTTAGAAGTTATAATCATTCAATTAATATAGTACTCATTTTAGTTACAAATGGCTTCAATATTGATTCAACTTTATAATTATTTACTTACAGTATTCACCTGTTACTATTCAATCTGATTATAAATAGTTTAAGTTATTAACCTAAATTTATATAAAAAAAATCTTACATTATTTACTTTTATTACATTTAATTAGTAGCCTTTCAAATTATTAACTTCAGTTTATAACAAATTATAATATTAGAATTCCTTATTTAGAAATAATTCCATTGAACACTTTCATTTTTTTCCCTCCAAGTTTTACTTGTATAATATTCTATTACATATGCTTATTAACATTTCAACTTTTAATAATTTGTTAGGTTATATATATGCCTTAAGAATGCAATTAAATGTTACACAAGTTTATCTTATTTATTTTAATTAACAAAATATTCAATAGTTACATTTTCTTATTTCTATTTCTTAATTATTTACAGTTTTCAAAATTTCAATTTCTTATTTATTTCATTAATTATTTTAACATAGCATTTTTTTATTAAATTTCATTTTAGAAATTCTAATTATTAAATAGTAAAATTTCATTTCATTACAATAATTAAAATCTCTAATTTGTAGAAATTTATTAACTAAATGTTGGGTTTCAGATCAAATGATTTAAAGTAATATATATATATAATCCTTTATATATATCCAATCATATATGAAAATTTAAAATTAAGACTTGTTATCAAAATAGATGTGTAGTAAAACTACTACAACAGCTTTTCCACTTTGAAACTTGAAAATGAACGTCGATGATGCATGCACTCATCATCGAAATTATTTTCCAACGACAGAGAGGGGATTACATAATTTATTTCCTTCCAAAAAAATTCTAAAGCATTTCTTCCAAATAACATTGAAATTTTTATATCAGAAATACTTCAAAATAGTATTAATATTATATTCCAAAAGCTTTTGAAAGAAATTTTCAAAAGTCCCAGAACTTAAGTTCTTAAATTATCAATTTATATTCATTTTAATTTAAATCCTATTTTCTGATCAATATTTATGAGATTTCTCTACCTAACAAACAACATATTACATCCAACTATTTCATTTATAAAATTGTTCTTTTATATGCAAAATACATGCCAGGTAAAATTATTTCATTTACGTGTATTTGAAAACCAATATTGTGTCAGTTTTCCCTATTAAGTGTCTAGAAATCCCTATCTTTGCCATAGTGTCCCATGTACCTATCAGAATTTATAAATAAAAAACAGAACAAATTAACACAATACAAAACCCTTTTATAACATTAACAAGTATACTTTCACACATATATATACTCAGTGACTCATCATAGGGGATTACTACCCTATTTCTAGTGAGTCAAACCCCACAAACTAAGATTATCACTAAACCTAAGCTCTGATACCAACTGTAACGACCTGCCTTTGTGGACGGTTTAGATCAACGATAAACCTAACATATCAGACTCAAACCAATCAAAGGGCAGATTGTTATGGGGTAAATAAGAAAAAAACAAAGAAAGAAAGAAAAAAACTGACACAAAATCTCGTAGCGGAATGACAAAATATAATAACCAAATAAACAGTTCATGAAACTATTAACAAATACAATGATTAAAATTTTACAATACAGATTAGAGTTACATAAACAAGGATAAATAATAAGTAAATGCAGCGGAACAACATGACGCGGCGGAATAAATATAATAAATAATAATAATACAAGATCTTCATCTTCATCCTCCAAAAATAAAGTCTTTAACTCTAAAATGCTCAGGCTGACCCGAGCAAATTGAAAAGACAAAACGCTAGAGTCAAAACTAAAAGATCTTATGTAAGTTAGATCAACGGTAAATATGTGTGCAACGGCGTCAGTGATGTTTACTTGTTTTTCATCTACTATCCAGTGTCTAACGTGAGTGCAATAACTTAAGAGATGTTCGGGATTCACATCTCCTAAGGATCCGTTAAACTATCTACTATGTAGTACAATACGCTATTATAATATGTCTATAGTAAAGTAAAAGTATTAACGAAAGTTACCCATATCCCCCCTTAACATATTTTTATATATTTCATACAGATACTATAAGCCCCACCAAACTGATGGGATACTCAGTGAGCACTCTATATGTAGGTACAAAACAAACTCATAGAAGGCGCGCTAAGGCATGCGAACACGGCACTCGAGGCAATGCCGGGGTAGATATATTAATTGCATATCCAGACTGGTGGTAACGCACAACAGCTACTACCGCTCACTTTGGAACACACTCCCAAATCGAAATAAAAGAGTGGCCCCTGAATCATCACAAAGTTATAATATGGTATCGAAGAAATGTGTCCGATCGGAGGAATGACCTCACTTGACCCGACTGGCTCCTGTTTTAGTCACATCTAAGCTAACTCACGGGAGTCAAGGTCACATGAATAACTCATACAGAATCGTTCGCCAAACCATCCTAATTCATTTTGTAATCTCCACCACGTACATAGTTGTTAAAGTGGTTTCGGTATTGGCAAAGAGTATGACAATATCTGATCCCGGTCTCTTTAACCACCAAACGCTTATTTCACACTGGATGGTTCTTTTATATTTTCAAAATCATTTCACAATTGATATCAAAATATCATATTCTCAAAACTATATGCCTTCCAACATTATATTCACTTTCAAAAATCTTATCGCATTTGAAATCATCGTTTCTGAAATCATATTTCCAAAATAGTTTACACTCTAACTACAAAAATCATCATTTACAACCAAATATGTTATCTAAGTCCCAACGTAGGTTATAACATCCTTTAACTATATTCACTTTAAATCAAGGATTTGAATATAAACACTTCCACTTTACTTAGTTTGAAATTTAGAAAATAGTTTAGATTGTTATAAATATTTTAAATGGTTAAGAATAAATTTTAGAATAGTTAAAATACTCTAAAATAATATATATATATATATATATATATATAAACCAATAGATTAAAGTAGTTTTTAAATTGATTTAAGATAGTTAAATAGATTTAAATTAGATTAAATATAATTAAAATAGATTAATTAGATTTAAAATAAATTAAAATAGTTTAATTAGTTTTGAATAAATTAATCGGTTTAAAATAGGTTAAAATAATTTATATAGTTAATAAACATTAAAATAGATTAATCATTTAAAAATATAAATAATTAGAAATTTTAAAATAATATATTTTAAATAGTTTATATTAAAATATGAATTTGGAATTTATATCATTTTAACTATTTATTTTATTTCAAAATATCTGGACCATTTCGATTTCCAAATCAACATAGCCAAATTTCAAACCTTTTAATTCGAATTCTTAATAAACTATTAAATTCTATATTGCTTTCAATCCATGTTTTAAATATCAATTTAAGCTACTCCAAATTCAATAATTTTCAAAGTTAACTTTCAAACGATTTTAATAACTCAATTTCAAAAATTTCAGTTATACTACAAAATCAACTTTGAAATTTCGATTTAATTCATTTACACGATTCCTTTAAATCAATTCCAATTTTAACATAAAACTTGGATTTTTGATAATAATTCATATTATATATAAGTCAAATTTCTAATTCAAAAGATCATTTAAATAGATTCAAATATAAGAACTTAAAATCATTTAATTTAACCAATCCGGTGTCTGTACATAATTCTCTACCTTATGGTCAAGTGATATAGACATTATCATTTCAACCCGCAATTATTTATATTTACAGGTATATATCATTTCAATCCGCAATCCCGAACTTATAATAAAATCCATAAAATCGCTTGAGTTTACCATTTCAACCCATAATGATTTTTCCCTAATCTATAGATTGTTCGGGTATATATCATTTCAAGCCATAATGATTTTCCTAATAATAACTAAAGGAACTTGTAGAGTGATACGATATATAAATTAAACATAACATCCAATCATCCAATATCAACAATCAAACATCCATCATAATCATCATTCAATTCAACCAATAAATATCAACAATTAACAAATTATCAATAACAGGTATTTAACTGATAATTTTAAATTCAATAATAAATTAATTTTCTACTTAATTCAAAATAAATTCAAATTAACTGAAATGACAATTTAAAAATACCAAACAGCAATAAATAAATTCCTAATCACATCACAAATTTAATTTAACTAACATAAGAAATTTTAGAAGTTGTGAGTGGGTTAAAACACTCACCTTCGATTTTAAATCGATTTAAAATCCAATTTAGGGCCCAAATTCAAACAGTCTCAGAATTCAACCAACTAGTGCCAAAATGTCCAAAATTTCGATTCGATCACAATGAATGAAACCGCGTCTAAATCTGAGTTCGTATGCAAAAGTTTTTAAGGTTAGAACGATTTAAATTTGAAATTTGAAAATAAATAAAAAAACAAAATACTCACAAGCCACGTCACCAACTCAAGCGCGAACCCTAACCATCGTTACTTCATTTGCGACCAACTCACATTTGCACCCACCACCTATAATTGCTCATCGCCTCAACTAGAGCCACTAACCCCCAGATCCACCATCGCGGATGAAACCCTCGCCTCCGGCCGCCTCTAGGCCCCACGTGCGCCACTCTCAGGTCACTCCTATGCGAACCACCGCTGTCAACTAAGGTTGGCACTCACGCCCACTATGTGACCCTCTGACACAAACGAAGCCCACCGATGCGAACTACTCGACAACAGCAACACCCCGATGCCCTCTGATCGGCCTAAGGACATAGATCCACCGTACGACTAAACTCCTACTAATGGACGGCCGACATCGATTCACGAATTCTGGACAAATAATGAATCCAATTGAAAAGTGATCACACCAGTGGATTACGCTCGTCGAGAGCTTCAAAACGGTATATATTTTGATAGGGTTAGGAGGAGTTTGATTTTTGGATTTGGCTTTTGAAATTGAATTTGCAATTTGGAAATTTGTTTTGGTTAGTCTACCATTGGAAAGAGAGAAGCAGATAGAATTGTATGTACAGACAAATGGAATAAGAAATAGTTAGGGTTTATAATGGGCTATATATAGGCAGATCAGAAATAAGAATGAATGGACTAGATTAATTTGAAAGTTGATGATAAACGACTCGAAAAGCCTGTTTCATTCCTGAAACGAAAATGGGTAATCCTATATATCAAAATAGATGTTTTGGGTGGTTTTAAACTCAATGGAATAAGTTTCAAGTCCTGATTCCATCGTATGA
Source organism: Allium cepa (assembly GCA_030765085.1). Taxonomy (NCBI): domain Eukaryota; kingdom Viridiplantae; phylum Streptophyta; class Magnoliopsida; order Asparagales; family Amaryllidaceae; genus Allium; species Allium cepa. Next base: position 604,535,058 of record CM060939.1, read on the forward strand.
AGAAGTTATCTTAAAATCGGCTTATTTCAAATTGATTTCAACTAAATTAATTTCTATGCGTTTCGAGTCCACACTATCAAACGACAAGTCCGATCGCTACAAAACTTGAAATCCAACAATAATTCACTGTTATGGATCCGATGAAACTAGTTTCGTTGAAATCCAAGTCAATGGCCAAAATAGCTATTTTCACGTTAATTAACTAAATTGTTATTAAATAAATAAAATCACTTTTTTAATTCGAGTTCAATAATTTACAATTTCTATCATTTTAGATTACTAAGAAATTTATAATCTTTTAAAATATCAATTAAATATTGAATATTGCCTAAATTATAATGTTTAACTTCAGTTTTATTAGTTCAGTAATTATAAATTAAATTTTCAATAAATCCACTATTCGACTTTCCATATTATTATACAATCCATTATTACTCTACAGATGTAATTAACATTAGTTGATATCTCATTACATTAATATTTTCCAGTTTTATCTTAATTCTCGTGAACGTAATATTTAATTTCATTTAATTGCAACTTATTTCCGATTTAACTTAACTCGCTAAATAAATAGGTAACTTATAATAATTGTCACCATTAACCTTTAATCACATTCATAAGTTTATTATTTACAACCAAATGTTATAATTACTTGCATAACACTGACTTTATTCAATTACTATTTATTATATACTATTTCATTAGTTAATTCAATATTTACATTTCTTCTCTTATATTCAATTTATAGCCAAGTATAACATTCGAGTCATTTCAATTGATTGGAATTTCATTCACATTGTTTATAATTAACTTAGATTAATATTGTTACAATTCATTCTAGTTATTATTTTCATTAACAAATCATAAATTTCTATTTCTTCCAACTTTAAATCATAAGATCTTATATAATTGACTATTTTTAATTATCGAAAATTACGGGTCTTATAATCCTCAATTGACCTTTTTGAAAAAACAAACCAACAATTTTAGACTTTCAAACTTATAGAAATTTCACATAATCCATAACGATTTCTTGCAAACTATATTCATGAATCATTCATTGAACTAGTGCTTATTTTAAAGTAGATATTTAAGGGAACTAAAAGGACCGAGAACCTTAATCATAAACAACTTACTCTATATTGGTAGTATTTTCTATTATTAACTGAAAATTTAGAAAAGGTATACATTAACTTCCAAACTAAAATATTCTGAATTACAAATGAAGAACACAATTTTATCTATAAACCCGATAGTGTTTGAGCAACTGAGGTCGTTTCTTTCTATATGTAAGATAAGCAATTCATGTGCCATGTCAAATGGAATCAAATCAAGATGAATAGATTTTATGAACTCAAAACATTTCAGTTAAATAAAATAAACACATAAACAATAATGTCAAAACTCTTAGACTTCATAGCAAGCGAAAGCATTGTGTAGAAAGGCATACCTTTTTTCCCTTTTAATTTTCGCTAGCTCACTAAGAATATTTCCTTTGCCTTTTTATTTTTGCACAAGGACTCAAAATCTCCACTTTTACCATTCTCTACAGCCCATTGCTTGACTATTTCTTGATTTGGGTTAATAACAACAATAAAAAAATGATTTAGATTGCGACCACATTAGACTTGAAATAGAGCTATCTACCGTATATTTGGATTTGTGACTTTCACAGGCTAGACTTTCGATCTAGTTCCTCGTCATGCTTTTCTACCATGGAACGATGCTGAAGAACCCTTGAATCGAGGAAGATAGAAATGACACAAATTGGATTGAAGAGAATTCCTTTTAAGATTTTCCTTCAATTGAGGGCAAAGAATAATAAAATGATTTATGCGTTACCTGAGAATTTTGAGTGGCCCAAATTTTTTTAATCGAAATTTCAAGAAACCATTCGCCGAATCACTTAGCAGCTTTTATTTATTTGTATTTGCTGTTTTAAATGACTAGCGGTAGCATTTAGCATTGAAACGCTACCAATTAATGCAACTAACAATAACTTTTCTTATAGTTCATCTTCAAGTTGTGGTAGCAAATTTGTTCCATGTGCTTTCAATGCAAGTGACATCGATAATTTAATTAAATCCACTATGCAAGAAACCCAAAATTTAGACACAAGTTTGCAATAAAATTAAGTACTTTCAATAACTTTGGTTAAACTAGCACCTCCAAATGTAAAAGCTTTAAAATATGAAGTTTGAAAAAAAATTCATACAGAAGTATTATTAGAAGGTGGTATTAAAGAAATTTATATATTAAGTTAAGTTTGGTAATTATTGGAATACTTGCAATCTAATTATGAGAATTGGTATGGTATTTGATCCTCGCTATTGGATGACTTATGCTGAATTTTTCTTTGGTTTGATTTATAGTGAAGATTCGCAAGTTCATGTTAGGAAAATATATTATTCTTTAAAAAACCATTTTTCATTATACAAAAATAAACACTTCCTCTACAAATGTCTCTACCACCATTTCTTGTAATATCTTGGATTCTTTTAATATTCGTAACATCCTGTATCTGGAGGCCAAAATCTAAGCACTACAGATGCTGCAGTCATCTATGGCATTAACTTCTAGTGAAAAAATACGGCAATGCTAATGGTATTCATAATATCAAAAGCACTTGAATATGAATAAAATCATAGATTTCCAAAACTAACATTTTACTGATTACATTTCAAACAAATTCATTTTCTAATTACATAATCCCATGTTCGTTTCCCAGGCAAAGATCAATTATAACCATTACAAAACTATGCCAAGAGCGGCATATGACGATGCCCTCTTGGTTGATCAAAGAAATATAGTCATATATGACTTAATGCACACAGCGGAAAAATAAACAGAATAATCTATATTTCTAATTAGCTATCTGTCAGCCACCTGCTTGTCTTCGAAAGCTTTATTCGCCAAAATTTCAAAAACTTGAAAAGCATAATCCTCAGCCTACTCAAATTAATTTTGAACACCCGAGAGTTAAGGAGAAACAAAAACTTCGAATCAAACATAAAGCCTGTTGTGAATAATTCTGTTACATCTTAGTTTAATGATATTAAATGAGACCATCCTGCTTAGCAGAACGGATTCCTCTCACTAATTCCTTTTCAAAATGAATATATTTTGCAAATCCTTTCCTGCAACTAAACTGGTTAATCAAACTGACTATATCGAAATAGCAATATTCTTTATGCTAATAAACGGACTATCTGTCTGTAAAACAGGTAATATGAGAACTATCTATCCACAACAAAATAGCAAGGTCCCTTATGCCACAAATGGACTATCTGTCCATATAACTAGGCCGATTACCCGCAAACTGGACTAACTATCCGAAATCTAGGCTGACTGCCTGCAAACTGGACTAACTGTGTAAATCAAAATGGACTAACCATCCGAACCATTTTCTAAGGGTTAACCACCCTTTAAATTTTCCTTGAAAACATTTTCAAAATGATTTAGTCCTTCAAATCATATCTTTACTACTAATAAAGAGAATTCATTGAATAACTTTTGTAACGACCCAGAATTTTATTTAATTAAAATTTGGATATTTAATTTATTTTAAATATTAATAAGGAAATTTATAAGTCGAATAAATTTTTATTTGAATTATTGGATTTAATTGAATAATTAAATCGATAATTTAATATGTGAAATTATGGAAATAATTGAAAATTGAGTTAAATATGATTGAAAATGATTTGTAAAATTTTATTTTATCATGTGGGAGTTAGAACGATGTTTTAGAACTTTTAAAATCGAATTAAAAGTTAATTTGTGAAAATTGAATATTTTAATATTTAAATCGACTAGTGAAAATAGTCAATTTTTGAACAGTCTCAGAATTGAACGAAACCAGTTCCATTGGATCCGTAATAGTTATTTATTACCGGATTTCAAATTTCGTGTCAATCGGAGTTATCGTTTGAGCGTGGCAGCTCGAAACGCATCGATTTATTTTTAATTTTAATTTGGCGAGTTAAAATAGCCATTTTTCAAAAAGTCTTGGATTTCGACGAAACCAGTTTCATCGGATCCGTAATGTGATATTATTGTAAGGTTTCAAATTTCAAGTCAATTGGATTTACCGTTTGTCCGGTACGAATTAAAACGCCTAGAAATCGATTTAAATCGGTTTAATTTAAATTGAGCGTTTATAACCATAACTCGCACAGATGTCCGAATTAGCTTCCGAAACCTGTTCCATTGTGTCCGGAATGCGGGATAAACCCTAGGAATGTCAGTTTCGGCGCGTAAATCGGAGTTCGGAATTTTCGGATGAATAGTGTTTCGATTTTCTTCTATAAATAGACCAATGCCTTCATAATTTAGAAGAAAAAAAAAAGAGTTTGCAAACCCTAGCCGCCTCCACCTAATACACGGCCAGAAATTAGTTTCGATTCTCCTCCATTATCTTCAAATCTAAGCATTATTTCCAGAATTTATCAACTACAAAGTTATAGAGCACATCAAGATCTACAAGATCAACGGTTGTGATTGGAAACGGAGCTATGGATTGGCTGCAATCGGGGTTTGAAGTGGCCGGCTTGCGCACGCATTTCGAGAGAGGGGGGTGGCCGAGTGGGTGCGGTCTGAGGGTGGAGGTGGAGTCAGGAGCGAGCTTCGCGATGGTGGTAGTTTGATGGAGTTTAGTCGCTCGAAGAGGTGGCAAAGTTAAACCCTAATCTATAGTGTTGGGTTCGGCCTCAATTTGTGTTACCTGGAGATGAACACGAGAGGGAGAAGGGAGAGGGTGCACGGCCTGATGAGGGGGGAAGCAAATCTGACGGCCCAGAATGATTAAGGTTAAAAATATGAAAAGCATGTTGTAATTATATTAAATAAAATTCGTGTAACTTCAAAAATCAATATCTTTTTCATACGAGGTCGAAAACGCGCGAAACCAGTTGCGTTGGAATCGTATGGACGAGTACTACGTGATGGAGTTGGTTTGGAGTCGTTTGGGGTTAGTGAGAATTTTGGGTAAAATTAAACGCGCGTTTAATTTTATTCGAGATAAATCACTAAAACGGAATTTAAAATCAAGGTGAGAACTTCTCACTCAATCGAATAGGTTTCGATTTTATTTTAAATAGTTAGATTTAAAATATTTGAATGCATGTGTGAATGATGATTGATATATATTAATTGTTAAAATAGACATTATACGCCATTAGTAAGCGGATGTTATTTAATAAAAACATATACCGCGAATATTTCATAAACAGTGAAATTGGTATTATATATAATATCAATATATATATATTGGCATATGTATATATTGCAGTTGTTGATTTCCCGTATTTTTTTAGCGGATGAGACCCTATTGCGCCGTTATTAAGCGGATAATATTTATTAAAAACATATACCGCGATAATTTCGTACTGGAACGAAATTGGTATTGTGCTAATGTTTTTGGATGCAGGAAAACAGGTTGAAGGGATCCAACTGGATTCCTCAACAGTTTTTATTTGATTTCAGATATTTTGATATTTGATGGATTTTCATATTGATATATGATATCGTTGTTGTCGTGATTGACTATTTGGTGTGTAGCATCATTGGACCCAGATTTTGGGATTTTAAAATGATTTTTCAAAATGATCTTTGAAAATATTAAATATTTTTGGAATTGATCCATTTTAAATAAATAAACGATATAAATTTTTATGTTATAAAAATTATGGTTTTTGTGAAATATAGTTAAAAAGCTGATTTTGAGAAATATAGTCGAAAGCTAATTTTTGAGAAATATGAACTAATGATTTTATAAAATAGGTTAAATTGGATTTTTGAATTTATTATAAAAGTTTGAATATAAGATTTATAAAATTTGATTATTTTATAAATCAGAATGGTGAAATTATAAAGGAATTTAAAGATGTTTTTAAAGAATAATATAAATCGATTTATATTAAGAGATTTATAAATGGACATTTATAAATTGAAATATAGACATTATAAAACGAGTTTTTATAAGTGTTTGAATGAAGTGAAGATGAATTTAGTAAATGAATGAAATTTACAGGATTATAAATAGTGAAGTTATAAATGAAATTTTATAAACAGTAGGTTCATAAAATTTATAAAGTTAGTGAAAGAATGGAGTTTTGATAAATAAACAAATCTTATAAGTTATAAGATTTATAATTATGAAGTTCAAAGGAACGTTTTTGTAAACGAATAAATTATAAGTATTTAACTTATAATATGAACTTTTAGTTTATAATTAAGTTATAAACTGGAATAGGTTAATAAAAGAATTTATAAAAAGGAAGTTTTTTTTATATAAATAAATAGAAATGAAATTTATAAACGTTGTTTTATAAATTTGCAAACGACTTATTTTGATAAGTTAATTGTTATAACTTAGAAATGGAGTTATATTCACATTTTTGAATAGTGAATAATCCTTTGAATTGAAATGAATAAAAGGATGAATTTTTAACGAAGTATATTCACGTTTTTGAATAGTGAATAATACGTTAAAGAACATGTTTGAATGTGATGTTTTAAATAGAATTAAAACGATCTAATGATGTTTTAAATGTGTTGAGATTCGAAATCATAGATTTAAACATTCATTGTTGAAATAGATGTTTTCGAGAAATAAAAGGAAATGGTGGACTATAACACTATTGTTATAGTAAATGATTTCCGAAAGGAAATGTTTTGTATAGTATTGGGATTTATATATCTATTTTAATTTCGAATCCCTATACTAGTGATTTTGGGTTGTCGTAACGATGTTTTACGTAACATTCGTTTTGGCCCAAATAAATATGTTTAAGAGAATGATTTCCTTAAAGAATGAAATATATACTTAATTTCGATTGAAGTATATTGAATATTTTCCAAGTGTTGAAAATAAATAAAAATTTGTGAATTACTTATGAATAAATAAGTATGGAAATGTTTTCCAATATTAAGTGAATAATTAGAATTTATCTTTTTGAAGATAAATTGAAATGAATAATTGAAATCGTATATGCGTGGATATTGTGAAATATAAATTCATTATGGAATTTATAAAAGAAAATGGAATTTGATTTAAAAATAAATATTGATTTATTTTTGAAGTGTGAAACTATATATCTTGTAAAGATATTTTTGAAAAATAAATAATTTGGAAAATTATTTGGAAACTGGTGATGTGTGCATATTCATTGATAGTTCAATAACCGACTATCCATATTTCCCTTTGAATGGGTATTTGATGTGATTTGTTTGAATGTGAATGCCACACTTATTTTTGAATAAGCGCTCACTATTCGGGTTAACCGGGAAAGGACCATGGGGTCGTATAACCCATTCCGAATATGTGATACGTCGTTGTGAATTGCATTGAAGACCGGTGTTGAAGACCGAGTATTTGCAAAAGCGATAGGATGACCTGTCGATTGACTCTGCACCGAGTTGCTCCGGTATAGAGTTCTCCATATGTGATGGTGAATCCGATCAGGATTGTGAATATCCGGATTGCAAGGACTTCTTTGTAAGTGCCTTCGGTTTTGTTCGAGCCCGGAACAGACTTGTATGGATTGTATGTCTGACATTACAAATTGAGATATAAAGCCGATTTCATTCAAATATATTTCTGTTGGTGGCGAAGAATTTATTCTTTTAGCTTAACACCCTTCTCTGAGACGTACGTGCTTAGAGGTTATATAGTTGAAGGTTATCAGCGATATATTCCCAATTTGGTAATGTGACATGCTGAGTGATGCTGAAATGATCATTGTGTTGATTATTTGTGATAGGATCGTTTATTTGATCGTCTATCCTTGTGATCATTGTGTTGATCATTTGTTGACCCAAAGCATGGCTTTTGTATAAAGTATGTTTTTGTGGACGTGACTTCATCGAGCCTCACACCCCGTGAATGGTCAAAACAGGAAAGATGCGGCAAGGTTATGAGGGGTAGCTCCCTTTAGGGTATGTGCATTTCCTTCTGGAAAAGGGTGGTATCATGGTATGGAGCCCAGATACTTACTCATGTTGAAAACACTTTATGATTGTGTGAATTGATTACGAGCGCTCGGTTAAAGGTCCCAAAGGACCGGGGGATGTCATACTCGTGTAGTAGTTACCTAGTGATAAAGGTAACCCGGCCTTGTGTTGGCAGAGAGCTGGTTAAGTTCTCGGGGACGTCCAGCCAGAGGCGTTTCCATGTGGCAATGGGAAGTTCCTTGGCCTGATCATTTGTTGGAAATCCAAAGAAACAATACGAAACTTGTACGGTTTTAGTTGTATAACCTGCTATGGAATGTGGCGGTAACCTGCTATTGAACATAGTAGCTATAGTAGGCATAAGTGCGGAATGTCTATGTCGGCTAAGATTTATTTCTTTATTTTCGAAATGATTTTCCTCTACACTATGCACTAGTAATAATATCAAATGTTATTTTAAATGCGTATCAAGCATCTTTGACTATCATAAGGAGAAATCTCCTCCGATTCTGCGTTTGCATGTGTGTGTGTGCGGGAGGCCTTATGGTAGTCTCATTTTTAAAAGCACTGCGAATTGAATTTAAAAATATTCCTCTATTTTGATTTTAAAGTTAAGTAAACTGTTTTGAGTTCTCACACCAGTCACATGACTGACTCGGAGTTTATTGTTTTCCTTCCTAAACTCTGGGTGCCCACCAATTTCCACACGGGCAGTCAAGAGTTAGGTTTATCAGGATATTCTGGATATTCTGGAATTGCTGGAGGCAAGCTGGATCGCATGGCGTATTACTTATATAGTATTTCTTTTTCCGCTGCACTGTTGTTGTTGTTATTGTTGTACACTCTGATGATATGATGTAATGAAATATGATGTAATGTAATAACTGATATAGTTCTTTGTTTAAAGATTATTCATTTATTATTATATGTTGTTCCGCTGCGAATTGTGAGATTCTGATGTTGTTCCGTTGTTTTCTATGTTCTCTATTCTCTTTTTCTTCTATTTTAAAGATTTCTATTTTCTATTCTCTGTTTTCTTTCTATTCTATATTTAAAAGTTTTCTATCCTCTTTCCTCTCTATTTTCTATCTTCTTATCTTCTTCTCTCTTTTTCTTTTTCTTAAACCCATAACTATTCGGTTTTTCGGCAACGAAAATCCGCAACGTTACAACTTTGCTCGGTGTCTTTTTGAAATACCAAATATACCCTTGCTCTCAACGTGCTTCCGCATCTCTCGTATATATATATAAAGAAAATATATCTTTAGCTTTGCTCTAAGCCATTTTGCATGTTATATATACATTACTCAAAATAATGTTGATGAATTTTAATAAGGATTGGCTATCCTTCCTAAACAAGTTAAAACCCTTTTTAGCTTGAAAATACTTGGGTTATATTTCCTATTCAATACATTTGAAACCTTTGTTTAAAACCTTTAAACAACCCTTTCCAAACCATGGAAGGTAACCCCTTCGAAACCATTAAAAGTGACCCTTTCGAACCCATTGAAAACCTTTCCTTACAAAACTTCAAAACAATAGACATCCCTCTTTACTTTAAACATTGCCTTTCGAAAACATAGGAAAACTGTTCCTTTTATCTCTTTTGAAACCCTAGGAAACCACCCTTTCGAAACCATTCATTACAGCCTTTCGAAATAGCCAAAACTCTATCCTTCCGAAAGCACTTTAGGTTCAATTTAAAACATGTAGTAACCTTTTGAAACCATTCAAAATATCCTTCCTTCGAAATCATTGAAAATCGTCTTGGTCGAAACCATTTAGACTCTGCCTTCATGTAGAGCAAAAGGATCAGAGACCCATTAAAGTCGAAAGCATCTATTTCGAAACCATTTAAAACTATCTCTTTCAAAACCATTTCGATTTACTTCAAATATAGAAAATGGTTGTTAAAAACATTTAAGTCCAAAGCATTTGCTTCGAAACCATTTCCTAAGTAAAGAAGTGATGGTGTCCAAACTATCCCTTCGAAAGCATTGGAGAAGTGGCCATATTTTAGAAAACAAAAAGAACCTTTTCAAAACCATCTGGATCTAAAGGTAGGAAGAAGTATCTAAAAGTTTCGACTCAGCCGAAAGCAGATATTAAAAAACAAAGGCATAATCCAATCGAAACCATTCTTTTAAACCATTTGACCTAGTCGAAAGCTCACTAAGACGAAAGCATCTTAGTCGAAAGAAAGCGGGCGCATTTTTTTAAAATCAAGGCAAAGCTTCAACCCCATCGATACTCCCTGATTTCGACCCTATATCTTTCGCCTATATCCATTTCATTACATACCAGTTGCCTGATACCATATGCATTAGCTTCGACTGTGTCAGAAGCGATAATACTGAGGCGGAACCTGGTGCCAAAAGAGACGAAACAGTGAAAAACCTAGTTATCTGTACTTTTAAACTATTCTTTTGTACCTAACCTGCCTTGTTTTTCTAAATCTGATTGGTTGCAAGGTTTTTTTTCAAAAGTGCTGCTGACTTTCCAGATTTAATAATTTAAATTTTTTTCAAAATATCCCCTTCTCCTTTTTTAATTACATAAAACATTTAAGTCCCATACCTTAAACAATTTTATATAACCACAAAAATAGTCAGAAAAATCTAGAAAAATTCCAAAAAATCACAATATATATGTTTCTAACATATATTAATTTCAGATCCAAAATTTAATTATTTTCCCGTAACTAATTTACAACCTAAATTGCCATTTTCTTTACTAGAAAATTCATACTAATTCCACAAAAATTTAAAAAAAATCTAAAAATTGAAATCAGTCTCCAAAATAATATTTATGATCTTTATAAAAAAATTCAAGGCACTTGGATGTCATTTAATAGGGCTTTTACTTTAAAACATATCATAAATTTAATATGAATAACCATAATTCATCAACAAGTATATATATTCATTCCACCATTCAAAAACATGGCAAATCATTGCAAAATATTTGGAATTCAACTTAAAACCAAAGGCATAATCATAAATGAGATGTAAGTATTATTCACCTTAGCTTTAGAGATTAAGGAACTTGAGATTTGGATGAATTTGACTTGAATTAGCTTTACCTTTAGCTTTTCTTACTCTTCTTCCCCTTTTCCTTATTAATGGTGGTTGGCCTCTTGTTTTAAAAAATTTCAAAATGAAATGAACGTGTATTCTAATACACGGCCAAGTTTTGGAGGATATAGGAATAGCATTTTCCTATTTTACCCCTCCTCTATTTCAATTTAACTCCTATTTTAATTCAATGACACGGCTACACCTTAATTAAAACCAAATCTCAATTCCCTAATCAACACATTATTTAATTCAATTTAGCTAATTAAACATCGCAAATAATGTTACAAAAATCCGGGCAAGATGTTACAGACTCCCCTCCTTAAAGAATATCTTCCTCGAAATTATGATAAGGCACACAATAAGTCAAATAAGAAGGTAAAACAGACCATCAAACAAGCCAGAATAAGTATCTCTAATATCTAACCCCCTAAATGGCTTGTCTACACCTTAATTAAAACCATACCTGTCATTCTTCCTCTTAGCCACTTCCTTTGCCTTCCCAGCACGACACTCATTGGTAAAGTGCTTCTTCTTGTCGCACTTGAAACTAACAATCTCAGACTTCCCTTTCTTAGCCGTTCCACCCTTCTGAGCATCTTTCTTAGGAAAGAACTTCCACTTCTAACCCTGCCCAACCGAGACTTCTTTAGCCTTACCTTTCTTTAGAGAATTAAGAAAATCCTCATGCCTCAAGTCCATCTCCACTAGAAAATCATAAAGTCTCTAATATGAGGTAATATAGCCCTAGCTAACTCAGGCTTCAACTCCCTAATAAACTTCTCGTTCCTCTTCATCAGTGTATCCACTAGAGCATACCAATATCTGGTCAACTCCTCGAACCTCCTACCATACTCCAGAACAGGCATCTCTCCCTTCTCTAATTTAGCAAACTTTCTGATCAGAGCTGACTATGCCATTGTAGGCATGAACCTCTCCTGGAATCTTCCCTTGAAAACTTTCTAGGTTATAGTCTCCTCGTCTACTGCAACAGTAACACTGTTCCACCAGAACAAAGCAACTCCCTGAAGCTGTCTAGATGCAACCACCTCTTTTGGTCATCATCGAGCCCCAAATCTGCAAAAAAATTATCGCAGTGCAATAACCAATTTTCTACCTCAATGACATCCTTCATTCCAAAAAAAGGCTTCCCTCCAAGCTTAATGTAGTCCCCACTCAACTTATCATAGTTTCTGACAACTGAAGCTCCCGAAACTCCTTCTCCCATTACTCCAGAAGCAACACCTGCCAGCATTAAATTCATGAGGAACTGATACATAGCTTCCATTCTAACTTACGAGGCTCCAGTACCCACATTCTCTTGTTATACTCGAGGTTGACTTTTTCTCACATTAGACCTGGCATTTCCATCGGTGCCTTCCCCTCTTAGTTTAACTCTTCCTCTTCTTCCTTCCATATTTGTATTCAAACCTCATGAGATACAGAAAATAACCTAATAAAGATAGGAGATTAGGGACCCCATACCTTAACCTTACACTACTTCTTTAGGATTATGTTTTAAAAAGCATTTTTAGTTAAAAATTTTCATAAACCTATGCTCTGATACCAAGTTTTAACATCCCGTATCTGGAGGCCAAAATCTAAGCGCTACAGATGTTGCAGTCATCTATAGTATTTACTTCTGGTGATAAAATATGGTAATGCTAATGGTGTTCACAATATCAGAAACACATGAATGAAAAATGTCATAGATTTCAAAAAATAACATTTACAGATTACATTTCAAACAAATTTATATTAAAATTACACTATCCCATGTCTGTTTCCTAGGTAAAAATCAATTAATTATTACAATACTACGCCAAGTGCAACCTTTGACGACGCCACCTTGGTTGATCAAAGAAATATAGTTATATCTGACTTAATATGCATAGTAAAAAAATAGAATAATCTGTATTCCTAATAGCCATCAGTTGGCAACCTACTCGTCTTCGGAAGTTTTATTTGCCAAAATTTCAAAAACCTGATAACCTTAACTCTCAGCTAACCCAAATCAATTTTGAGCACCCGAGAGTTTAAGGGGAAACAAAAACTTTGATTTAGACTAAAGCCTGGTGAGAATAGTTCTGTTACATATCGGTTTACTGATATTAAGTGAGACCATGCCGCATAGCGGAACGAGTTTTCCCTCACTAATATCCTTTTCAAAACATATATATTTTCCAAATCCTTTCCTACAACCAAACTGGTTAATTAAACTGATTATGTCAAAATAGAAATACCCTTTATGCTTATAAATGGACTATCTGTACGTAAAATAGTTAGTATGTGAACTATCTGTCCACAACAAAATAGCAAGATCCGTTATGTTAGAAATGGACTATCTGTCCATAAAACTGGACTGACTGCCCGCAAACCGAACTAACTGTCCAAAATCTAGGTTGATTGTCTGAAAACTGGACTAACTGTCTGAATCAAAATGGACTAACCATCCCAATAATTTTCAAAATGATTTGGTCTTCAAATCATATATATACAAGGACAATATATCTTTAGCTTTACTTTAAGCCATTTTGTCGTGTTATATACACTTTATTCAAAATAATGTTAATGAATTTTAATAAGGATTAGCTATCCTTCCAAAACAAGTTAAAATCCTTTCTAACTTGAAAAACTTAGGCTATATTGCCTATTCAATACATTCGAAACCTTTGTTTAGAACCATTAAACAACACTTTCGAAACATTAGAAGGTAAACCCTTCGAAATCATTGAAAGTGACCCTTTAGAAACCATTAAAAACCTTTCCTTTGAAAGCTTCAAAATATTAGACATCCCTCTTCAAATTTTAATGTTGCCTTTCGAAAACATAGGAAAAACCATTCCTTTCATCTCTTTTGAAACCCTAGGGAACCCCCCCTTTCGAAACCATTCATTATAATCTTTCAAAACAGTCAAAACTCAATCCTTTCGAAACCACTTTAGATTCAACTTAAAACATGTGGAAACTTTTTAAAAAATACAAAATTTCATTCCTTTGAAACCTTTGAAAATCATCTAGGCCAAAATCATTTGGACTTTGCCTTAAAGTAGAACAAAAGGATCAGAGACATATTAAAGTCGAAAGCATCTGTTTTGAAACCAATTAAAACAATCTCATTCGAAACCATTTGGATTTTCTTAAAACATAGAAAAAGGGTCTTAAAAAAATTTAAGTCGAACGCATCTACTTCGAAACCATTTCCTAAGTAAAGAAGTGATGATGTCGAAACCATCCCTTCGAAAGCATTGAAGAAGTGGCCATATTTTAGAAAATAATAAAACCTCTTCAAAACCATTTGGATCGAAAGGTAGGAAGCGACAGCTAAAGTTTTGACTCGGTAAATAGCAAATATTTAAAAACAAAGGCTCAACCCAATCGATACCATTCTTTTAAACCATTTGACCTAGATTAAAGCTCACTAAGTCAAAAGCATCTTAGTCGAAAGCAAGCAGGCACATTTTGTTTAAAGTCAAAGCAAACCTTGATCTCCTTTGGTACCCCCTGATTTCGACCCTATACCTTTCATCCACATCCAATTCATTACATACCAGTTGCCTGATATCATATGCATTAGTTTCGACTGTGTAGGAGGTGATAGCATAGAGGTAGAACCTGGTGTCGAAAGAGACAAAATGGTGAAAACCTATTTATTTGTACTTTAAACTATTCCTTTATACCTAACCTACCTTTTTTGTCTAAATCTGATTGGTTGCATGGTTTCTCTTCTCAAAAGTGCAGCCGACTTTCTAGATTTAACAATTTAAACATTTTTCAAAAAGCCCCTTCTCCTTCTTTAATTATATAAAACATTTAAGTCCCGTACTTAAATAATTTTATGTAACCATTAAAATAATTAGGCAAAATCTACAAAAATTCTACAAAATCACATTATATATGTTTTCTAACATATAAAAATTTCAGACTCATACAATTAATTATTTACCCATAATTAATTTATAACCCAAAATACCATTTTCTTTACTAGAAAATTCATCTTTAATTCCACGTAAATTCATAAAAATATGAAAATTGAAATCCATCTCTAGAATTACATTTATGATTCAAAAAAATTCGCAAGGCATTTGGATGTCATTTTATAGGGATTTTACCTTAAAACATATCATAAATTCAATATAAATAACCGTAATTCATCAACAAGTATAGTTATATTCATTCCATCATTCAAAATGATGGCAAACCATTGCAAATATTCGAAATTCATCTTAAAACCGAAGATACAATCAAAAATGAGATGTAAACATTATTCATCTTAGCTTTAGAGGTTAAGGTGAGATTTGGATGAATTTGATTTGAATTTGCTTTTCCTTTAGGTTTTCTTACTCTTCTTCCCTTTTCCTTGTTAACGGTGGCTGATCTCTAGTTTTAAAAAATTTCAAAATAAATTGAACGTGTATTCTAATACACGGCCAAGGTCTGGAGGATATAGGAATGGCCACTTGCCTATTTTACCTCTCCTCTATTTTAATTTGACTCTTATTTTAATTCACTGTTAAATGGCATGGCTACACTTTAATTAAAACCAAATCTCAATCCCCTAATCAACACATTATTTTATTTAATTTAGCCAATGAAATATCCTAAATACTGTTATGAAAAATCTAGGATGTTACAATAGTAGTACTAAAAAAAGGAAAAAAATCGATCTAAAGTGGAGAAACTGCGTTGAGTAAAAAGTTGGAAGCTCATAAGTTTTGAAGACCGAACTTGATAAGTACTAAGAAGATGAATTTTTGCCAATGGGTAAACATAAGGATAAATTTAATATTTTAACATAGTGGAAAACCAATAGCCATACTTTTTCAGTTCTTCCCAGAATTACTCGAGATATCTTGCAGTTCATTATTAACTATAGCATCTGAATCTACTTTTACTATAGGAGGTAGGTTGATTACCAAGGTAGATTATTCTTATCTTTAGATTTAGTTGAATTTCTTACTAACATAAAGGATTGGCTACCATTTGATATTGGTTAGGGTTTATTAACATTTAATCCAGATATTTGTTTGAATAAATTGATTGTTTTGTATATATAATAACTTTATTCTTTGAATATGTCATAATTTGAGTTCGTCGATGACATTTTAACTTCCTTTCATGTAAACCAAGGTATGTCTTTTGCATTTTGATATAAGTTATGCTAATAGTAATTCAATCCTGTATGATGTGCAATTATGTTAACATCTAATATAACGTGTATGTCGTGTCTCCTTCCTTTTGTCTTCTCAATGATAGAAACAATAGGTTGCTTGTTATTGTTGGAATAAGTTAGAGAAGTCTACTTTGTTTGGAAATGAAGGATTTTGTATTTAGTTGTATATCATATAGATTTAATGCTATAATATTTCATTTAGGTAAATGAAATACGAACCCCACATAGTTACGCCTGTTATCACCATGAACTATAACAAAAGGAACCATACGGTGTTTAAAGCTAGAGAAGCTATTCTCAAAGCAATGGGGCTGGATAAATAATAGACTTGAGATCACGACATTTAATCAGATTTGAACCCTTTTTAGCAAGGGGTAGGCTATAAATAACATTGCTGCATACTTCAGCAAAAAAGTGTAGAATATTTGGGCTAGATCCAGAAATAATGGCCATATTAAATAACGAGCTAAGGTACAAAAACTAGAAAATGGGGTTTAGAGTAAACTATACTCGCATTCTGTCAAACGTCTACAAGAACTAGTCTGCACAAGCACACACCAGAGCAACATAGACAATGCCATGTAGAGCCAGCAGCGCTCCAAAAGAGCTGCATACGGGGTCACCCAAGATATGCTTCAATGCAAGTTCAACCTTACAGACAAATGACAATGATGCGCACCCAACCAGCCTTCAGAACAGAATGGGAAGAGCTACTCCATTCTGATCTGATATGGCGACTAATAAAGCTAAGAAAATAAAGGCAGCAATGGGGCAGCATGGTTTGGAGACCACATGGCGTCCACCATCAGATCTGTTCTCATACATCAGCAATGTAGTAAAGCCTCGAGGTAGTTTCCTGCCTTTCCTCTTAGAGAAACTAATAATAATAAGAGAGAGTAGGCTGATCTATGCAGACCTGGGTTTCCGCCTAAATTTTTAAGCACTTCGCTTTAAATTTTGAAGATCCTACAAATATTAATATTTCCTATCAAAAACCCATCATCAATCCAGGCACAAAGTATAAGCATCATAAACAAGCGACAGGTAGCAAAATTCTAGGGAAGAGATCAAAGAAAAATAAGAAAGACGATAGCAACCTCCCACAACACACTTTCCATACTATAAAAGGAAAGGCATAAGGGAAAAGGGGGAATCTTCTTTCTGAACTTCTTTTCCATCGTATAAAAAAGCAAAATGTTGTACGCCCCTGGACCATTGTAATCTCTTGTACAAAAAATATTAAAATATAGTGGATCACCCCATGGACGTAGGATTAACAACAATCCGAACCATATAAAAATCTCCATGTCCTTCACATTCCTTCTGTTTACTTTAAGTTGATCTTTTTTTCATTGACCCATCTTGACATTTCAAAAATAGTTGTAGTGCGACTACAAGGCTATGTAAGTATTTAACAACACAGTCACTTCCAAAGGAGAATCTAACTAAGCCTAAATTCACCGATTCCTAATAGTAAGGACAACTAGCCATAAGGTTGCCTCACGATCAAGTTAAGTGTGGTGAATCTAAAAAATTTCTCCAACATTTTTTATTTTAGAGGGAGGGCCAAAACCTCTGTCCCTTCATCCCTTCATACCTTCACTCCTCTTCCCACAGTTTTTGACAAAACTCCAATTTCGATTTCCACTTCATTATCATCCATGGCTCGTCGTCCTTTCTTATATGATATAAGTTTCATGTATCAAATAAATGATTACGAAACCCTCTAGAAGGACGGTGAAGTCGACTATTGCTACTTGATAGGATAACACAATAATCGTGGTGTATGGAATCCCATTTAACGGCGTCTACCAGCTGTCGATCGCTCTCCCTGTCGATCAACGACTATCAAGGAAATGCAGACACGTATGTACTTATCGATCTAGATAGAAATTTGGGTTATTACATGGAATCCAAAACCAAAATTCAAGAATCCAAGTCGTAATAACATGGGGAATACACTGCTATAGCCAACAACACATATCTCAATCATTACGGCAGGCAACAAGCCAAAGTGATTAAAATGCATATGGATTTAATAGATTAACCGCTACCCCTCCTCAATAGAGCCAAATCCAGATGCTCGCATATGGATTTCTTATGTTTCCCTACCTATACCGTGGAAGAAGATAGGTCGGACAAATAGTCGAGAGCTGGAGTGCCTAGGCCAACAGAAAAGTGACCTGTGCTACTTATGAGGCGTATTTGGAAAAAAAGCGATGAATATGTATTGATATATCAAACTGATCGTAGTGGTACTAGCCAGCCCGAACCAGTAAAAAAATTCTCTATAAAATTTCTTGTTATGAAAGGTATATGCATGCCTTCATAGTTTACCATCAATATTCATTGATTAAGCTTAATGCACAATCAGTAGGACAACACTTTCAATATTGAGAATGGTGATACAGCCGCATACACATGGACTTGCATTAATGCGAGTCCGGCTTCTTAACCAAAATATATTCACTGGATAGGACGAAAATTTCCTTGATTTATTATGAATTTTTCTATGATGACAATCACAAAGACTGGTCATAGGGATGTTAGACTACTTGAGCCAGTATAGAAAACATTTATGTCACTTAATTCGATATACCACACTGAACGTATAGATATTAGACGGCCTGAACCAGAACAAAACAACCGTGCACATGCGTTAATGGGTTATACATACACGATTTGACTTCTTAGTCAATTCCATTCCCTTAAATGGGAAAGACCATGCCAAGAGCATAATTACTTACTCTTCCTAGCTCACTGCTATAGTTCATAGGTACGATTTCACCTATTAACAGCGGCGATAATCTCAAAAGTGAGAGAGGTAGCACTAGAGAAGAATGCGGCTTAGCATACATATGACATTAAACCCCCA
Source organism: Allium cepa (assembly GCA_030765085.1). NCBI lineage: Eukaryota > Viridiplantae > Streptophyta > Magnoliopsida > Asparagales > Amaryllidaceae > Allium > Allium cepa. The sequence continues at coordinate 604,554,133 of CM060939.1, forward strand.
AAAAAGGAGGCAAGTCGTACGAAGCTTGTAGCTAAGGACAGTTCGCCCTCAGAACAAAGGATAGGTCAAAACAAACATACAACCATGCATATGGGAAATGATGTTACACCTCTAAAATAGGGATGGGTCATAACGGATATTCGCCAATTATGTGGCTATGAACTAAGATCAGCTCATGCTCAACCCACGGTCAACTCAGTAAAGGGTGTTGCGCTCCTGAACAAAGGGGCATGATGTGTTATGCATACAATCAGGCTAGTACGTACCGTACACCCAAGTAGACAAGCGAGATCGTACCACGTGCAGACAATGCAATTTGAAAGGCTAAGGTCAGAAGGCATATGATAATCCAAAAGCGTATCCTAAGTGAATGCAAGCAAGTACACTATGTGGAACACACTAATAAATAAGGTACAAATCCTGACACTTCTCAAAGATTGCTAGGTATACACCATAAAACTGAGTGATCAATACTTAGTTACAAATCTTACATGACTTTTACATATCCTCTTGTAACCTACAAAACATTACAACAAAAATTCAAATTACAAAAAAGCATTCATTAAAAATTAAAAATATGAATTAGGTGCAAAACTAAGCATGACCACTTCATGTCGACATGCGTTACTATGAAGGAAATTAGCTCTCCATCTCAATAATCACCACTGATGATTGAGAATGAGAGACTCCACCACATGTCGATTTGTGATGTGCAAGACAAGGATCGTAGTTAGCATCGGCCTAGATGTTTTTGTAATCTACTGATCTATACTCATAATCAGCCTGATTATATAGAAAGGACAAGTCAAGTCTATGCCAAAAGCATTTGAAAACGTTAATCGCATGTTGTTGGATGATTTCTGCTATTTGGCCTTTACTTTTTCCTTACGAAGCTTTCCAAAGGGATGCCTTATCCACCCCGCCTTGGGAAGCTGCGTTGGAGTCCAATTGGGCCTTACATTCCAAACCATTTATTTTGTTTTCTAAGGCATTTATTCTCCTCATAGCCATTTTTCTAATCATTTCATTCTCATGTAAGAGTTATTCCTTAGACTTTTTAACATCTCTAGAGAAGGGACAAAAGAATTCATCCTCATTGGACAAGAATAAGGAAACTCGAGTATCTAGCGTCCTTTATTATCCCTAGGAGTAATTCCTTAACTCTCTAATCTTAGCCTCATAGCGAGCTTTCACATCATTCTTCCACTTAAATCTCAAGTGGAAAGCACAAAGACTACATCCAACCTTAATAGAACCTGGAAAGCTGGAATTATGGGTGAAATTTCCTCTGCCCTCATATGCAGCGTCATCTCTATATCCATCTCTACAATCCTTTTTTAGTTTGATAATCTCTTATCTATATATAGCCCGTGTAACTCTAGGCATTTTTTAAAAGATCTTCCAATTCCTTTATTCTGAGCTGGGCAGAACGCAACTTCTTTTGCAATATGACTACGTCTAAATCCTAAAAGAAATAAAGAAGCTAGGGAAGGATGAGAAAGTCCATCAATACCAAAATTGAATGAAAACATAAAATAAATAAAGTGGGACTACTAAAAAGATTTGTATATTTTCCACAAAGAAGTATTAGATAGAAATCTAATCTCCCGATCAAATCAAGTATTGCAAAAAGTGTTTTCCATATGCTCAATAAAATGTTAAATTCGAGTAGTGTTAGGGAGAGGTGGAGCCATGTTAGTAACAAAGGTCTATCGGGGGTCATAACAAGCTCTTGCCCAAGGATCCTCAACCAGATCAATTGTCACTTCAAAACCCTCTTTGTCATTTAAAAAGCTTTGATCCACTAGTGGATAGAAAAATTCCAAAATGTGTCAACATTGCTGCAGTAATGCATTAGCTTTCTTGCTCTTAATTTTTTTTCCTACTTGACCTTATCCGGTAAGAAGCAACTCTATCCTATGAAGCCAACAATGCACTTTCAAGCTCATACACTTTTAATTCTGCATTTCTTTTTGTGTCAGTTAAAGTCTTTATTTGTTAAGCCTTTGTCTTCTTATCCTCATTTGAAGAATCACTAAATAATCTCTTAGCAATAACTTTCCAACCATCACCATGAAGAAAATAAGATTCTGAATTCATAAGAGAATGGAAGCAATGTTTAATTGAGACACCTTAATCAACCTCCTATGTTTAGCAGCCTCTAGTTCACCAAACAGTCTAGCAATCTCAGTAGGTATGTCCTCCACTTGTTTCTTATACTTAGAAATTTATTCCATGTATACTATGCCCTAAAGCTCTTCGTTCACCTGTACGGTCTGTTATTTCCCTTCTAGCTGAAATGCAACATCTCCCAACCGTGCAATATCCAATTATAGAAATACTAACGCTTGAGATCACTTTATGACTTGGCAAGCTCTTTATGATTAAACTTTAGCTCTGTTTCGAGCCTCTCAGCATCATATTTAAGCTGAGCAATGTCATCCTCAAAAGCGTCTTAGTGATGGATACGGTTAGTACTGAATAGAGCCCAAGGGAGGTTAAGGCAAAGCATCATCAAAATAAAATTTAGTTACTTAATCAAAACATAATATTAAGTCTTTATATCAAAATGTTTGTTACTCGTATCTACATAGTCACATGTTAGAAAATTACATAAAAATAACGAAGACATGGGAAGACTATTCATCAATCAAAGATCTAGACTGAATCCTAAACTACTGTAGATCAGGACTATTTGGTTGGAAAGAACCACTCTCTAACATGCGATGTCATTGATGCAAAATGAAATAGCTAAGAACCTCCGTCTCTCAAACTACTTGATTTACTTGAGCTAATAACTCCACAATCTTGTTCCTAGGATCGGAACAAGTCTTGTCTAATTCCTTTTCACACCTAACCATGGCTGTTGTACTAAACCTAAGATGATCTAATGTGTATTTTTCAAGCCTTGCCTCAGTTTCCCTCAGTAGGTTTGTAAACACATTCTCCCTAAAATAATAAACAAAATTATAAGGAGAACACAATCATTTGAAACATAAAACTACCATGTCACGTTGTAAATAACAAATAAAACTTCATGATTTAAACCATAATAAGAACACAAAAGGATGTCTAGGGTTAATCATCTAAATTTATCAGGGAAGGTGAGTTAACCTTGTTCTTAAGTTGGTCTTGCTCATCAAGTTTTAGGTTCTCTTGATCTGCATTATCCTTTTTCTTCTCTTGCTGAGAAAGGCACTCAAAATGGCTTAAGTCAATGTCCTCTCCCTTAGTCTCTTTCACATTCCAATTATTTTGGAAATGCAAAAATCGAGTCTGCTAAAGGTACATGTTTCACAAATTCAGGCCTAACCTCTACCTTGTATTGATGCCTAGGTGAAGCATAAAAGCCATAAGTTACATCTGAAGTGATAGTGTTGAGTTCTTTATTGGACTTTCCCAGCTCCTTTTTTAACACTGGCCAGAACTTTGTCCTTGTCCTTCAGCTCATGCTTCTTTGTATCTCGAGCATCCTTAGTGGCCTTAACCTCCCTCTTGGTCTCATCAACCTGCTTACGAAGCATTCTAGCCTCTTCTTCTGCCTTGACCTTAACATAAGCCAACGTAGTATTGGCTAAGACAAGATCAGATTCAAGCTTAGCTATCAGACTCGAAAGCAGCGCCTACACACTCCCTAATTCACACATTTTTATCCTGCCTTTTGGCAAGGTCGTGATATCGTCAACTAGGCTAGAAACGGATGGTTACCAGCCTTGAGAATCAATTGTATACGATACTAAGGACTATGGTCGAAAAGATCTAGAACGAGACCCAATCGTGGTGCAATTATTATGGAGTGACACGCATAGCCCCATGTAGCTATATTTTGAATTTCAAGACAATTGGAGTTCATATGCTAGAGTTACAGACAAAGCTAGGATTTATGTGGATCGATCACGAACGATCCATAAAATAGCTCAAATCAACGAAGATCAATTGATATCTCAGAATCCATAAAGCTCGATTCATTTGAAACTTTCATGGCATTTATATATTGAAGGATGGAGCCCGAAAAAATGATCGTAGGTCAAAACTCTAAGGTTCAAGAAGTGCTGATCGTTTTATGCCCAACCTTTTATGCTGATCCTTCCTAATGATCGGTGTAACTCAATAAGTGATCTAGATGTAATAAAGATTGAGCCATATCCCACAACCCATAACTCAGAATGACTTTATATTTTAGGAGCAAGGTATAGAGGCATGTAAGACTCTCCACAAACGATTGCATGGCAATCAGAGGCAAAAATAACATTTGGTATAATTTAAACTGATCATTCCAAAACAATAAGTTACATTCACTGATCGTTATGGTGGGCCCCTATGGACCTGGAGAACCTTCTAGTGAAATTTTAGCGAAATATCTTATCATCTCACCCTACAAATATAGACCTATTAGTTTATTTTTAGGATTTTTACACTTCTTGTTACTTTAGACTTTATTTTAATCAAGTGCTAGCTTTGTTCTACTGTTGTAATCAGATTCACAAGAGGGTAATAAAGGATAATCTTCAAAGCGGACGTAGGCATACAACGCCAAACCACTATAAACCTCTATGCCTTTGATTACTACTTATTCTCTATTTCTTACTTGTTCTTTTACTCGGTTTAATTTTGCTTTTCTTTATTTACTTCTATATAAAAAATATTCTTGGGTATTTATAACCGTTTTTGCTGCAAACATTTTGGTGCTTTCTTTGAGAGCCTTCATTCTCAGCTTATTAGGATCCCTTCATTGCTACTGGACTACATAAATCTCCTAAAGGAGATCCATAGTTACCTTTAGTAAGTTTGCTCATTCTACTCAGATTTTCTATAATCTAAGCAAAGCTATCGACAATGGTAAAGAACATTAGATATAATTCTCAAAACATGGAACGCTATGAAAACGCTAATATCCAGGAAGGAGGCCCAAGCAATCAACCAATGAATGTGAATGTTGAACCAGTTGAAGTCCAGAATCCAACTTATTCTAATATGAGATCTAAATTCCAAAATCTGTTGAACGAGCTAATGAATAGCCATCGAAAATTAAATCAGCAGATTCAAGCCAATATCAATCTAATGAACCAACTCAGTCTACAACAGCAAGGAAAAGCTAGAAAGGACCCTACCCCTTACTCGACATCGAAGAATTCTAGTTCATCGGGATGAGTATCACAGGTATAGGCATCGCAGATGTGATGGATATTATGCAGAAATTTTGGGGCATCAACATGTAGACCATCGTGGTCTGCCAGGAACGAACAGTATGCATCCCTCTACCAAAAAAGGGAACTTACCTATGCATGCTGGGATTCAAACTGGAGCTTCTATAGCTGATTTAGATGATGGAGTTTAGGTAAATTATGGCCAAATGCTTCCTTAAAATGACGATGAAGTGATTTTACGAGATACATATCGAGAAGGTGTTGAACCAAGAAGATGTGTAATGGCTCATAGACATCGACCGAATCACTCATAGGAGGTGGAACACGACCACCACTTAGCGCTGACTATCCAAATGCCAGACTTGTCGGCTATGGTCAAACAACTAGTGAGAGAAAGCCAAGGCTTGACTAATGATGGCCAGGGAATCTCAAGAAGCCATATTCTATTTACTGATAATGTCATGCATGCAAAATGTCCAAGGAGGTTCAATATGCTATCGATGTCTACTTTTGAGAGAAAAACCAACCCGAGGCAGCACATCATGAGATATGAACGACTGATAGATTCTGCATGAGCAGATGATGCAATCAAGTGTAGATGTTTTCCTATAACTCTCTCTGGAATAGCAACGATGTTGTTTATAAAGTTATCCCCGCTATTGATCTCTAGATTCGATGATTTGGCAACAAGGTTTATGAAGTAGTTCTGAATGCATGCAACTCACACCAAGGATGTATTTCCCTGTCTAGCGTGATCCATGCTCCATGTGAATCATTGAAAGATTATTTGGAGAGATTCCACACAGCTGTTATATAAATCAGTAATCCGAATGACCACACAATATTGATGGCCATGACAAGAGAGATTGATCTAGAATCTGGTTATGGGATTGTTTAGCTAGCAAACCACCCGCAACAGTGGATCACTTTTATGCATAGGTGGCTAAATATTTAAAGAGGAGGAAGCCTGATACTCTAGAAAGAAGAATGTTGCAAGACCAAGTAGAGAGGGAGTACAGAGTAATATTGAAGTAAAGCAGTTCGATGTAAGCTCTGCAAAAGTTTAAGTGAATGTCTAGAACAAACCGAATAAGAAAAAGAAAGGCGGAGATAGGAGCCAAGAATGAACGAGGGATTCTAGAAGAAGATAACCATGGATTTCGATGTACAACACTTACACGTCACTGTATACATCCCTAGAGAATAGCTATTTGTCTACCTGCAATACTGTGTAGTACGGAAAGCCGCCTCCAAAAGAATCAATAGAGAAGAAGAAACAAACTGGGAAATATTCTCGGTTCCACGAATATTATGGTTATAACACCAATGAATGCAGGCATCTCCAAGATAATATCGAAAATCTGATTCGAGAAAGGAAGTTACAACAGTTCGTAAAAACCCCATAAGGCAGGGGACATCTGGCCGTAACCAAGGACAAGCACCGCATAGGGCTGAGGAACTTGCGTGGACTAGTGGAAGATTAGTTATCAATACAATAGTCGAAGGACCACATCCGGCTGATAAAAGTTGGCATGAGATGGAGCACTATGCTAGTGCGATTAAGCATGTGGATTTTGAATGTTGTTCAAATACGGAGGATGGAGCGCAGGAAAAATAGTAACGGGCAAAGGCACATGATATCGTATTTATAAATAGAGATGCATATAAGGTGAGGCTCCAACAATCGACCCAATTGTCACTTCGGCCATGATCGGCCCTACTTTTGTGAGAAGGATATTGATTGACTATGGAAGTTTTGAAAAAATAATTTTCAAGAAAAATTATGCTCAGATAAGGAAGGAAGCAAAAGATTTGAAGCTGTTTGAAGCCTGCATATATGGCTTTAATTACTACAACTGAAGCTGTTGAATATGTTGATTTACCTTTAGAGCTGGGAGAAGGTGACCGTAGGAGAGTGCGGATTTGCCTTTTGTTGTTTTACATGTTAAATCTCCATACAATGCCTTGTTAGGCCGACCGACCCTAGCTGAGTTTCGAACAGCTCTTTACCCATGATGTTGGACTTTGAAGTTCCCAACAAATAATAGTGTTGGAGTTGTTCACAATGATCAGGCGAATGGACATGCATGTTATGTAGATTTGTTGAGGGATGCTCAACGAAGGGAGATAGGTGAGGGTATGGAAAATTCAATCTACATCTAAGCCGTAGATTATTGACAACTTGCACCTGAGACTTGGATCGGGTGCCATAGTTGGTTCTATAGAGATATAGATCAGAGAGATAATGAGAAGGAGCCCAAAAAGAGTAGGGCTGCACTGGATGAGCTGACAATTGATGTTATAATTAGCACGACGACCTGTCATGGGTCTTAAAGATCAAATCACTTCCCATGATAAAAGAACTTACTAGATTTATCGAGCGAATCTTGATATATTTTTTCTTGGACTCGCTTATATATATGGAATCTCACCTGCCATTACGAGCCATGAATTGAATATCGACCCGAGATATGTCTGGAGAGATCTGGGTGAAATCCGTAGATCTACGAAGGAACGCCAAAAGCGAAGACAGCTCTCTGCGTCCCTACCGATGTTGGGGTGCGAAAGCATGGGGAGCGAACAGGATTAGATACCCTGGTAGTCCATGCCGTAAATGAATTTTCTATTGGTATAAATGCTAAAATAGATCCGTTGCTCTGATTTCTCAAACCACTCTATTCTTTTGTTTCTTATGATGTTTTTGGTCCTAGTAACCCTGCTAAGTGGTGATTCAACATCGATTCTACATCTTGGAACCAAGCTAATTTTGGGGCGACATTAGTGGTACGGTCGCCTAGAGCTATGTGTGACCGGATGTCAATTCCTTACAAGAGCACCTTATTTGGACCTTAAAGAACCAACAGCAAATTAAGGCACTAAAGGTGAGCCAGGTACTACTGTTAGCCGTTACGCTGCTACGCACCTCTTGCTTTCGGCTTTGTAGTGGCAGGAATATTCACCTATTGTCCATCGACTATGCCTTTCGAAAGACAGTTTCCCCTTCTAAGGATCGACCAGCTGGTGTACTCGACCGTAGGGCACGAATTGCTATCTTTCATGGATGACTATTCAGGATATAATCAAATTTCGATGCATATTCCCAATCAAGAGCACACCAGCTTCATTACCGTTATTAGATTATATTGCTATGTAGTAATGCCATTTAGGCTAAAGATGCAGAAGCGACCTACCAACGCCTAATTAATAGAATGTTTAAAGATCAAATTAGAAAAACGATGGAGGTATATGTGGATGATATGCTAGTAAAGTCAAAACAATCTAGCGACCACATTAGGGACTTAGCATAAATGTTCAACATCCTCCGACATTATAAAATGAAGACTAGTCCTCTAAAATGTTCCTTTAGCATTGCATCAGGAAAGTTCTTGGATTTCATCATTAATTCCCATGGAACTGAAGTTATTTGTGAGAAGATCCAAGCTATTTGCAATATCCAAGTGCTAAAGACCGTCAAACAAGTACAGAGCCTGAATAGGAAGGTCATTGCCTTGACCCGATTCATTTCCAAAGCTACCAATAAATGCATTCCTTTCTTTCACTTGATTAGGAGAGGGAAAATGAATTTTGAATGGACATAGGATTGTAAAGATGCATTTCAAGCTGTGGTGAACCACTTAGAGAAACCTTCCATCATATCAAAGTCAGTGGATCATGAAGATTTATATGTCCACCTAACTGAGTCAGTACACGCTATAAGCGCCACATTGCTTAGTGAAGAGAATCGAATTCATAGATCAGTCTATTATGTTAGTAAGAGATTGATAGGGACTGAATGGAACTATTTGAATATAGAAAAAATGGCATACTGCTTGTAGATTACATCATGAAAGCTTCGCCCCTACTTTTAGGAACACCCTATTAATGTGTTTACACCGACGAGCCATGACGACAGGTCTTGCAGTGACTTAAGATGTCTGGAAGGTTACTCAAGTGGAATAATGAACTTAGCCAATTTGATATCACTTATCTTCCTCGAAGGACTCTCTAAGGTCAGGCATTAGCAGATTTGTAGCAGTATTTACCGCATAGGATGATTTCCCAGAGAGCGGTGAAATCCTTACTATACAGTGGAAGTTTTATACAAATGGAGCATCCAATGTTCGTTGTTCTAGAGCCGTGATTGTGCTTGTAACACTCGAAAATCAATCAATTGGCTATGCTTTAAAGCTGAATATCCCTGCAATAAACAACAAAGTCGAGTATGAGGCTTTTATTACTAGACTAAAACTCGCCAGAGAATAGGGAATAAAGTCTCTTGAAATCTTTTGCGACTCATAATTATTAGTAGTATACCAAGTTAGGGGAGATTATCAGGCTAAAAGTAAATGACTAGCTCCATACCTTACCCAAGTCCAAGAGTTATTGACTGACTTAGAGTATTACGACATTACGCACATTCCTAGAGATCAAAATAGAGAAGTCGATTCATTAGCAAAGTTTGCTAGCATCGGGGATGCACAACAGATGGTCTTGATTCCAGTCAAGGTATTAAGTACTCCGAGTACAAGCTTGATGGAAAATTAATCGGTTATTAGAGACGGAACCTGAGAAGGAATCGTGGATGGATCCTATTAAAGATTATTTTCTACAAGGAGTTCTTCTCGAATAAAGGAATGAAAAGCGGCAAATCCTTTACAAAGTTCTATGGTATATTATACAGGAAGGAGTTATGTATAGAAATGGTTTCTTTATTCCCCTTCTCTTGTGTATCACTCATGATGAAATGAAACGAGTCCTAAAGGAAGTTCATGAAGGGGAATGTGGTTATCACATTGGGCAAACCCTAGCAAAGAAGATATTTCATTATGGGCATTATTGACTGACCATTAATTAAGACGCTGTCGATTATGTATGGCGATGCGACAAGTGCCAGATATATGCGACAGTTCCAAGAGCTCCACCGATGAAAATTACACAAATGATCAGCCCATAGCCATTTGCCATATGGGGTATAGAACTTATCGGCTCCTTACCAATCTCTAAAGGTGGTACAAGCTATTGTCGCTGTTGATTACTTCACCAAATGGGCCGACGTGGAATCTTTAGCCATGATCACAACCAAGAAAGTAATCAACTTCATTGTCTGGAACATCATCTGTCGTTTTGGTCTTCCATGAAGTATTGTAGACAATGAGACTCAATTTGATGGTACTGAATTTAATGATTTCTGCCGCCGGTATCACATTGAAAAAAGGTTTACGGCAGTCGCTCATCCTCAAGCGAATGGACAAGTTGAAGCTGTGAATAGAATCATAAAATAAATTTTAAATAAGCGTTTGGAAAGACCTAGAGGCAATTGGGTAGATGAACTCCCGACATTACTATGGGCTTACAAGACTACCGACAAGTCTGTACTGGCCATACTCCGTTCGCCTATGCTTATGGCTCCGAGGCCGTTATTCCTATTGACCTCAAAGTTCCTTCTCATCGATGATTTTATTACAATCCCAGAATAAACAAAGATCTCCTTTGGAATCTCTAAACTTTATAGATAAGAAGCATAAGGAAGATGATTTGAGGGTAGTTGCACACTGACACCAAGTCACGTGATATTACAACATTTATGTTCAACCTAGAACCTTTGAAGCCGACGATCTTATTTTAAAATGGTTTTTTTCTATCCCATCACATATAAATCCAACTTAGGAAGAGTCGTATGTCATTGTTTAGAGGCTTAGAGAGGGGACTTTCAAGCTAGCAACCATTGATGGCATCACACTCCTAAGGGCATGGAATAGAAAGCATTGACGACGCCATTTCACTAAGTTTCTCTTTTTCATTTAGTTGTATTTACTTTTAGGATTTTATTTAGCATTGGTTTTTCAATTATGTAATAAGAGAAATTATGTCATTTCTTTCCGTTCAGCAATAGAGCTATGAATTTTCCATCATACCGATGACTTGCCATTGTAGTACATGTTAGTTGCAATATATGACCGACTAAATCCCACTGTTAAATGAGATTGACATAATTCAGGAGTAATTAAGGTTTAACCAGTCACTGGATGAGTCAAACCCCATATTTGAGGGTAGAAAATTTGACCAAAGAGAACTAAACTCGATGATTTTCCAAATAACTCACGTCTCTAGAGTGTAGATATGAATATAAATGCTAAGTGGGTGTGACTGATTACCTATGAAATAAATCATATCCCTAGAGTATGGACATGAGTATAATGCTAAAAGGGTGTGATCCAACTGCCTATTAACTAATCTTATTCCCAAAGTGTGTATATGCATATAAAAAATAGATGAGTGTGGTTCAAACATTCACTAATCCATAAACTTCGGCCTAAAACCGACAAGAGGAGTACAAACTCGCTAAGGATAGAGTTCGACCATCTATTATCTTACTCTGCTAACTTGAAACAAGGGGTAGGATCGAGCCTAGTGCTTGATACGCTTAAGGCCATGACCTCAGGGAGGCCTTAGGATGGATAAGTCGGATCGATATTTGACCCAACGAGAAATAAATCATAAATACATTAGATGGAAAATTTAATAGCTCGATCATTTAAACAAGCATGTACGAGAATTCTACACAAAAATAAAAGACTTCTTGTTCACACTAAACTTGTTGTTAACAATACAAATTTATCCAATATGAGAAGTAAAAGCGGGGATCTACCGAACAAGCATGACTAAAAAAAAGAAAAGGTAGCCATCCAAATTATTTACACATCACATCAACCTTTTTTCTTGGATTTCCTATCTTTCTTTTATTTCTTGGGAGCAGCTCCATCCGAACTGCCACTTGATCCTCTCTTTAATCCTTTTCTACCTCGGCTTTTCTTCAAAGATACATCTTCAGTTATGCGAGGCTGCATCATCTTTAGAAGCAAAAGGGATCAAGTTACTCTCAACACCGAAAGTAAGGGGACCTCATCTTGGGAAATTATCCGCCAGGAGGGTCATCAAGAGTGGGATAGGAATCGGCTCATTGAAATCCATATCAACACGTTTAGCTTTCACCTTCTTTTCAATAATTCTTCCTTCTCAATGCACTCTTTCATGCTGAGCTCATCAATAGGGTTGGAAGAACCCATGATTACGACATCCTCATCAAAAGGAATTTCATGGTATTGGTCGCCTACTTTCTTGGATAGTGCCTCCATGAATTGATCATCGATTATGAAGGTTTCTTCTTGAGCACCCTAAGCAGCGGCTGTAGTTGTAACTTTAGTGGATTCTATCATGTCCGTTTGCAATTCCAATTGAGGCTCTTACCAGGGAGGAGGAATGACACCTAACAGATTAAAAGCTGAGAAAAAAAATAGGCAAAAAGATTAGAAATATCAACCGATAACACCCTAACTTTTTAAAAGACGAAAGATGTCGGTGAAATACCACCCTCAATGTAGCTCCCAGGTTGAGCCGAAATACCCTCAGAACTGCATTTAGGAATTGGAGAAAGCTGAGGCTTGTCCAGATCATACTCGAGGATGGTTGAAGAATTTGACATGGAACTAGGGATAGCTTGAGATGCTGGGGGAAATTCAGTGGTAACGTAAAGTTGTTCCAACCCAGATATTTTACCTACTTCATGCAAAAAGATAGCAGTAGATTCCTTTTGAAGCGTAAGTTAAATATCGTGTAATATTTTGGATTCATCGCCCAATAGCATTTCACCTTGAAGCCTAGAAATGTCAATTTCCTCAGTATTAAGGAGTCTACTTTCCTCTACAACAATAAATTCCCATGTACACCGGAGCCCGTAGGGGTAATCAACTCAAAGCCATGTTTGATTTCTATGCTTGAGAATGTTGGCATTGTAAAAAATAAGAAGAAGGTCGAGCTCATTCATTATCTTTTCCCTAACCTTATCCTTGGTAGCTTCTACTTCGTGCTAAATGGGTGCATCAACATCTTTGGCCCTTTCGATTACAGTACTCTCTCAAGTCTAACACTCATCAGCTCGTTATAAGCATCTTGAGCAATCATATGAGCATCTTCTTTCTCCTGTTTGCATACTCAAGCTTAGCCTTGAGTTCCGTCATCTCCTTCAAGGATGTAGATTCATTATTTCGAGCTGTATCTCTCTCAAGTGTAATTTCCTGATTTCGATGATGTAACACCTAAACCATATCTAGACGACTGAACTTCATCTCCTCCATAGATTTAACAGCAGCATTAGCTTTACCCTTGGCCTCTGCTTAAGAGGTCCTAGAAGCCTCTAGCTCGTTTGTCAAGGTATCAATAATTCTTTTATTTTGAGCTTCCTAGTGTTTTAACTTTATAATTTCTGCTGCACACTCGAATGATACTTTTGACATTTTTCTCCGCTGCTTTCATCCATTCATGATACTTCCTGTGGATATCAATAACGCAATCAATATTCATACTAGACGTGGTCTAGGACCCTTTTAAGATTAGGAGGGAAAAGAACCCTTCAAAGCATAGATTTGGAAAATCTTCTCGAAGTTGTTCCATGTGAGAAACTACATTAATCATAAGATCTTCAATAGCGATTTCAACCTCAGTACTTGCTTGCCTGGCCTATGAGCAGCAACATGGCGATGATAATCACTTGACCGTTGAGAGTGAGAAGGAACTAAAGGTTGTGAGAAAACTAAAATGGAAGGGGGCTGCAAAAGGTACTGATAGGTGGGTCCTAATGATTAGTTGGTTTTTCAAAACCCTTTGAAGGAAGGGACCTAGATCTTCGATGTTTATCTTGATAGGGTTTATCCTTATTACTCCTATCTTGATGACCACAGTCCTAATCAAAACGTAACTAGGATCATAATACTCTCGACTACCACTTTGATGGTATGAACTAGAGCATGAACCAGGGGATTGGTGGTGCATATCCCAAAAGGAATCAAACATGTTCCTTTTCCCCATCGTTTATGCAAAGGAAAACAGAAGTTAATCAACTTTAAGCATTAAAAGGTACAAGTTAAGTATAATGCAATATTGAGGGGTGCAAGTGTATGCAAGTGTCCTTGTGTTACCCCATGACAAACTAGGTGCAAGAGCTTTGCTCATTGGAGTAACTTCTCCTTTAGAAGTTGAAATTTCAACGCTGGCTTTAGTAGGTGATTTTGACCCATCAATACTCATGTCAATGAAGTGGAAAGCGTCAAGGTCATGTGGTATTGGCAGACCTGACAAGGATTAAGCGGCAGACTTGAATGCTCTGAACGATTGAGAAGAGGTTCATCTTGAACAACTTTATAAGCCATCGACGACTTGAGTTGATCAAAAAGGCAACTTTTGGGAAATTTATAAACAAATATTTTCTTTCTTCTTCTATCAGGAAAGGCTATGCGGTCTGCGAGGATCCTACCTTGATTCCAAGAATAGATTCATCATTATTGCGACTAGGCGCATTACTTTTATCTCCTTTGACATGTATACCGTTAAATTCCTAAGCACCTACGGCTGGGGCATAACAAGATTGATTCGATTGCCCCATTGACCGGTTGCTTCCCATAGTCTTAACCCTACAGTTTAAACTACTTTTGTTAGCCCTATGTTAAGGCCCTCTTCTATCAAACAAAAAGTGATAAGGCACTCATCTGTAAGAAGATATTCGATGTTTCTGTCTTTAGGCGATGCATTTTTGAGAGTCATGAGCACCTCCTCATAAAGATTACCAACAGGTCCAGTGACGGTGCTTGTAAAAAATTACTTAATCAGGAATACGGCTTGACTATTGTTTTTCACGTTAATATAAAGATGGTGGATAACACTTACGTCATTCCAGCCATTGTGGAGAAAAACCGGAAGGATATCGAACAAAGAACCACTTGCTTTTAAAAGCACTTAATTTATACCATGTGCTAGTTAGAATCTGACACTTCTTCACTGACTCAAGAAATGTAAATGAAAGACACGATGTTCGTCGTTTGAAAGAGAACACGAACCGAATGTCATCAATGGTCAAAGGACGATGCATGAACTCCATAAATACCATATAAATACGATTAAGAAAAGCGTAGCCATTTGGATGAAGCTGTTTTGGAGCTATCCTCAGATAATGGAGGATTCCCCAGATGTATGAATTAAATGGTGGGATGCATCCGGCCCAGCACATGAATTTGTTGCATGTTGTGTATCCTTCTGGAGGTCTATGACCCCTATCGTTCTACGAAGAAACCAATATATCATCAAAGGAAATTCCATGTCTTACGTAGATTTGGCGAAGAGCATCTTCCTTAATTTTAGAGGCTATGGAATCAGTAGGAACCTCCAGAATAACTGCATCCTCCAGAGTGTCGGGAGGAGGATCAACAACCTTTGGTGGATAAATGGGAACTGCATCAAAAAAATTAAACTATGGGCCTAGGTTTTTCGGTTATTCTGAATGATGGCTAGAGGACAGACTATCGGCCTCAGTTGTAGAACTTGATTGCGCGTTAGGATTATCCTGCTGAGAAGATGATCTAGCTGGCATAGCAGCAAGATGCCCAGAACATCTAGAACCCATTGCTATTAAACTTGGTAAAAATCATAATTAGATAAAGTAACCAATACCCCCAGTGCATAGTGAGTGCTAGTGTGGTGCGGTATAGTGCTATATAATACAGTAATAGGTTGTATGGAATTAAAAATGCAAAAGATGACATGAATTCGAGGTTCAACCAGAGAGACTGTCATTCCTGACTGTCTCAACCATTTCTCTATGTTACTAGGGAATGATGCAGTTTAAGTTTCATGATCGATTGTTAGCAAGTGAAAGTACAATTTTTATACTCAATTCACGATGAGCCCCAAGAGAGAAGTCAAAGGCATTGGTTCATGTCAAAGTTCAAATGTCATATATTTTTGAATTTGCGGCTCAAGTCTTATACATGTATATGAGTTCACATGAATGTGCAAGGCCAAAGCTCATCATTAGGTTCAAGTCTATTTAATTAGGTTCCATTTTTAAGGTTCATGTGCAGACAATCGATCATTCATTTTAGCATCATCGATCGTTCCCCTTGCCTCACCATCAATTGTTCAACTTAACTCTCAAACCTATCATCACTAGGCCTTGTCCTACCGATCATTCCTAGCCTTCTAAACTGATCGTTGTCTCTACTCCATCCATACGATCGTTTGGCCAATTGATCCCATCATTTAAAAATTTACTAAGTCCAAAAGCTCAACCGCTACTCTAAATCCTCCAACTCCAAAGCACCATCGATCATTCAAAGACAATCATTAAACACCTAAATGATGATATCATTCCATAATGATTGGTACAACATTACCATCACCCACTTTGAAGTCATCTAAGTCCAAATCTATATCGATTGTCCAAGGACAATCGTCATGCGTCGATCTACATCATTTACCTCACTCACCTACTCCATCTTTCCTAATTCCCATCCTCTCCAACTTGATTTAGATTGAACGACTCTACCAACTAAACTAACTAACACGAGATTTAAGGCAGTCGAAGTCTCGTTATTGAATCATAAAGTGAGTTCAGGTCATTCCAACTAAGTGTGAGATTTAAGGGGAAAAGGTAGACTCAAAATCGATTCAAAGTGATATTTAAAGCAACAGCAATGCATAAGAGAAGAAGACGATCGACTAGTGCTTGAATGAAGAAAATATGTTTCTTAGTTGTATGATTCTGATCATTGTTTGAAGCGATGGAAGAAAAGAGGGAGAATGATTCGTTCTTTTTCTTTTCTGGTTGAAAGATTGAACGATACGAACGTGAGAAGCGAAGATGGAAGTTGCTAAGTAAAATGCTTTTAGATGGTTGGACTTGCTGATTCTTAGCCAAGAAATTACATCGATCATTTTAAAACGATCCAAAATTCTCCAAGCTCAGAAATGATCAGGCAAAATTATAGAAACTGATTAAGGATAAAAGTTTTATAGGAAGAACATATAACGATTGTTGTACCCATGAGATATACCGATCGTTCAAACTAGAATTCCTATCGATCGTTCCACCATAAGAATGATCTAAAAACTCCTTTATGTGAACTAACGACCGGTAACGATCATAATATATATATATAGAAGGTGACAATGATTGTAAATAGATGGGTATAAAAATCCATCCAGAGATAATGATCGGCCTTAGTCATTAGTTTTTTATTAAAAATACGATCGTACAAAAGCCAATCCAACTTTCTAATAAATGAATAACAATCGGCCATGGATGTTCACACAAGATAAGGAATAACTTTGAAACTTATCAATGACCTATGGACATGTAATCGTGATCGAGGGTCAGGTATGGACGCGTATACGAACCGATGTACGTTCTAAAGTTCAATTTTTTAAAATCGACAGAAATTGAATTTGCACTTGAAATCAACCAAAAGAAGATCAAAAACCAAATTATTATGACCTGATAATCACCAAAAAAACAACAAGATGATCATTGACAAGGAGTGATAAATACTATTAGAAATCGACTAATAGTCATAATGGGTGAAATAAACACGACCCTCAATAAGAAAGCGACCCAACAAAAGGATAACGACCATTCAACGAATAAAATGGAATCCTTTTTTGAGGATTGAAGTTTGCGACTTTTCAAAGCACATCATGTTCGAAAAAGACGTACTTTGGGAAAAAAATGTTATCCCGCCTTTTGGCAAGTTCGTGATATCATCAACTTGGCTAGAAAATAGATGGTTACAAGCCTTAAGAATTAGTTGTATCCGATACTATGGATGATGGTCGAGCAGATCTGGTTCAGGAACCAATCGAGGTACAATCTGTATGGAGTGATAGGCATAACCCATAAATCTATATTCAAAGTTTCAACTCGATCAAAGTTCATAATCTCGAGTTTTAGAAAAAGCAAGGATTTATATGGATCGATCGGGAATGATCCATAAAGTAGCTCAATTCAGCGAAGATCGATATCTCAAAATTCATAAGGCTAAGTCACTTGAAACTTCCAAGGCATCTATATATTGAAAGATGGAGCCTACAAAAGCGATCGTAGGTCAAATCTCTAAGGTTCAAAAAGTGCCGATCGTTTTATTTCAATCCTTCCCAACGATCGGTGTAACTTGGCAAGTAATCCAGCTGCAATAAAGATTGATAAATATATTGCAATCTACAACTTGGAATGACTTCATTTTTTAGGAGCAAGGCATGAAGGAATATGGGATCCCCTAAAAACAATCACATGGAAATCAGAGGCAAAAATAATGCTCGGTATAATATATCGATCGTTCCAAAACGACAAGTTATGTTCACCGATTGTTATGGTAGGCCCATATGGACCTGGAGAGCCTTCTACCGAAATTTTAACGGAATATCTCATCATTTTACTATATTAATATAGAACTATCAGTTCACTTTTAAGATCTTTATGCTATTTGTTACTTTAGACTCCATTGTAATCAAGTGTTGCCTTTGTTTTACTACTGTAATAAATATATAAGAGAGTAATAAAGGATAATCTTCTAAGTGGACGTAGGCATACAATGCCGAACTATTATAAACCTCTATGTCTTTAATTACTGTTTATTCACTATTTCTTACTTGTTTTTTTACTCATTTTAATTTTTCTTTTCTTCGATTACTACTCTACAAAAATTATTCTAGGGTGTTTGTAAACACACACCTTCATCATCAAGGCCTTAGACTACAAGAGAGGAAGACACGAAATAACATGAGTCACAAATTAGCGCAATGCAAAAGAGAAAAGGAAAAAGAAACATAATCACTCACATAAGACCAAAGCATCTGAAATTCTGAAAAAATAATAGAGGAAGACATCTCAGAAGCCAAGGCAGAAAGAACAATAAGACCTTATGTAGACTTCCTGACCTACTCCATCAAAGTAGAGAAGGAGAAACTCTCACAACAAAAGAGGACGGAACCTCGGACGAGGGAGAAACGGCAATTTCTTGAAAGGAGCAGGAGGATCATTAGAACCTCTAAACGGCCTCTTCGAAGCCTTCAATTTCTTCTTCTATTTGGAACAAAAATTAAGTGAGAACAGCGAATTTCTGAGCTGTGTCCCTATGCATAATTGTTTTCTGCTGCTCAAGAAATATTCATTATACCTGTCAAGTAAGAGACTCAATGTTTAGAAGCCACAAAAGTCCTGAACTTTCTCTGATAAAAAAGATGATATTTTATCTAACTTGAGCACTGCGAATATTCAATTGATCATAGTACATAAAGTAGTATGAGTATGAAGAAAAATATTGCAAACACATTGTTTTCCAATGTAACAAGATAAACAAAACATGTAGACTTTGAGTCCAAAAAAGTCTACATAATAGTAAATTAACTTCCCGACATAGATGATCTCTGCCATAACCTGGGCACCTCGTTCAACATGCTATATGTTGCCATGCTTACTGCTGACCTACAAAGCACACAATATCTGTTGATCCTCCTCTATTCTTTCTTTGCATCTTATTTCATTGCATTTGCAGCCCCACACTCGTTTTTTGTCATGAAAGCCCAATTTGATGGTACATGCTATGCCATCACGTGCAAGAGGCATGGTGAATCTAGTGGCCTTCCTTGCAAGCAAAAGTTCATTTACAACCCCAAACTGTTCCCATTCTCATTTCTTTGCAACTGTTCGCAAGAGTTTGGCTCCCCCGCCACTTTAGCACTACCTTAGTTCGAATGCTCTTGTAGTTGCTAACTCCAGTTATGCACGCACACTCTAATGATTTCCAGTTGGAGCCAATCACTGCACTGCAACAGTTTTTCAAGACCTTTAGACTTTTATTTTCTTTTTGCATAGCAAGCAGCACTTTACATTTGCATTACAAACTTATATCTACTTAGAAAACAACCTGTCCAATTAATATCTGACATGTAGACTTGTAGGATAAGGAGCATAATGCAAACTTGAGTCCAAAAAAAGGGCAAGGCAACGACCAACCCGTTGAACATGCAAGGCAGCAAAGCAAAAGATGGATTAAGGCATGCACCAATAGAAACAAAGTACTCAAGGCCGCAAGTATGAGGCTAGAAAAGGAATGCACAGTAATAAACTTAATGCAGTGAGTTAATCATCAAATGAAATGCACCTAGATCAAGCCCGACATAGTAGCAATGTATAGCTAAGACAAGGCATAAACAAAGTCTTGGATGAACAATCAAAACCACATGAAAAGGATGCAGCCGTACAAGTGAACATGTGTAAGCAAAAGGAATGACCAGTGCACAAGCAAGAAAATAAAAGCTAGTATTAGTGCACAAGCAAGGTAAAAGCAGTGCGCACGAAAGTCATGGAGAAACAAGGACAGTCAGGGAAGCGCACAAGGCATGGCACATGTATACAAGTATAAACTTGGATAATCGATGAATGAATATGAACGAGGCTGCATAAGTGCGCACATGAATATCACATATATAATATGCAACCTACAGTAGATCAACATGGACAAGAGTGACATAACATAAGCAGGAACACAATGCAAGCAAAACAGACATAGCATGCAAAGCAATAGGGAACTAACACCAACGCTAAAATCAAGCAAATTAGAACTGCAAGTGTACAAAGTAGCAACTCAATCGACAAGGACCAACATGATCGGACATGGACAGTGTATGTGCATCTAGTTCAGAGCAGGTCAGAAGTACAAGTACATATGGTCGAACCATAAGAAGTTCTAAACAGTACAGGGCAAAATAACTCAAGCAACAGAGATGCAAATAGCTACAAACATAATCACATTGACTTATACATATATGCATATATGTAGGCATCTAAGACAAATAGCCAAGGTCAATCATGAGCAGCGGAACAACAAAGTAAAATAAATTCACACAAAGCTCATATCTACCCAGATACACTCGGAATAGAAGTATACATATATGTCAATGTAATAGTGACCATATAACAGCCAGGTGAGGGTAACAGAAATGGATTGAACATAAAAGGAAGATAAATAGGGTGCAACAATTCATCAAAGAACAAAATCAGAAATATTCAACAAAAGGCGTTTAGTTCACCGGAAAGACTAAAGTCAAGGCCGAGATCAAAAAGTCAGAATATCATTCGAGCGTAGAGCTCATCGAAAAATATCAAAATCAAGGGTCAAATTAGTTCTAAGTATATACGAATAGAAGCAGCGATAAATATCACAAGTCAAAAATCATCTAAGGCATTCAATTATAAATTCACAGTCGAGATTCAAAGACCTAAGGCATTCAAACGAACATGATATTATTAATTTAAAAAAAGATACAGGCATGATAACAGACCCAAAATCACAAAATGGATGCTCCAAAATCACATTCTCATACCAATAATGGTTTATTCATTCCACAAATCAAGAAATCAGATATTGAAAGCAAGAACGAAGAAATCAAATAATAACTTCTATTGGGTTTCGAAACCGGAGGGTTGCTGGACAAGATAAATCGACAGCGGAGATAGCAGAGATGGGGGAGAGAGTGGAGACGGCAAAGATGGTGTAGACGGCGGAGCAAACGACGGTGGAAGGTCAATGTTGAGCGACATTTGGAATAGTTCGATTTTTAGTTAAATTTGGGTTAGGGAAATTTAGGGGAAAAAGGTTTTTAATATTCCTGCATTTGGTCAGGGTTATCCTGGGAGGCGGAAAATATTTATTTTCCCTGCGTTAACTTCTATGCAGCTTTTTAGAATTGTTTCTTTAATAATCCACGTAGATAATAACAGCAGTTTCATTAAAATCCTGCGCCTTTGTGCTATGAAAAATATATTTTCTTATAGTGAGGGTCGGGTAAGAATAAAAATTGCTCACGTTACTCTTAATCTTTGAAATTACCCTAAAATTTGGAACTAATCCAACTGTGATTCTTCGCAATCAAGAAGAGAAAAAAAATTAGGAAAGACGAAGAAAGAAAATACACACCTGAGTTTGAATTATATCCATACAATTGTAATGATCAAGGAATCTTAGAAGCGTAGAGTTGTTGTAGAAAATAATGAGTATAAAAGACTTATGCAAATTCGCTTAGAAAAATGAAAAGGCAGATTAAACAGCTACTAAAAAGATGGTCCAATAAAACGATGACATATGTGTTAGAGCATTAAATGCATGCATATTTGAAAAGACTTATTCCCGATGCCGAAAAGACAGATTAGATAGGACCTAGTGGAAGTACAGATCGAGTGTATAAGACAACAAATCTACCTCGACCTATAGTCTCCATAGACTTGGAAGGCAAGAGTTACACCCATTCTCACCATGAACCATAATAAAGGAATCAAATTATGTTTAAAGTCGGAGAAGATATTCTATAACAATGGGATTGGATAGAGAACAGACTCGAGATCACAACACTTAATCAAACCTGAACACTTTTAGCAGGGGGAAAGCTATAAAGAACATGTGATGCATGCTTTAGGAAATAAGAGTAGAATACATAGCCTACATCTAGAAACAAAGGTCGGTCTAGAATAATGAGTTAAGGCATAAAAACTAGCAGATGGGGTTAGGAGTTAACTATACTCACATTCTATCAAATGTCTCCAGGGACAGGTCTACATGAGCACACACTAGAGGAAACCTAGACAGCGCCATATAGAGCAGGAGCACTCCAAACAAGCTGTATATATGACCTCCAAAGATATGCTTAAACGTAGGCTTAATCTTACAGAGAAAGGACAATGACACATACCCAACCAGCCTTCGAAACAAAATGGGAAGAGCTGTTCCATTCTGACCCGATATGGCTACTAATAAAGCCAAAAAAATGAAGGTAGCAATGGGGCATTCCAGTTTGGACATCAGAAGATATCCACCATCATACCTGTTCTCATTCATCTACAATGTAATAAAGCTATGGGGCAATTTCCTACTTTTCCTTTTAGAGCAGCTAACAATGTTAAGAGAGAGGAGGCTGGCCTACGAAGTCCTATGCTTCCTGCCCAAATTTTTAGGCACCCCACTCCAAATTCTCAAGATCCCGCCAATATCAAGATTTCCTACTAAAATCCCTTCATCAATCCTGGCATAATGGATAAGCTTCATTGATAAGAGACAACTGGTAAAATCCAAGGGTGAAGATTAAAGGAAAACGAAAAAGATGATTGCAACCTCCCACATCATACTTTCATACTATAAAAAGAAAGGCACGAGGATAAAAAAGGGTCTTCTTTCTGAACTTCTTCTCCATCGTATAATAAAAAGCAAAATATTGTATGCCTCTGGGCCATTGTAATCTCTTGTATAAAAAACAATAAATATAATGGATTACCATGTGGATGTAGGATTAAAAACGATCTGAACCACGTAAAAATCTCTACGTCCTTTACATTCCTGCTATTTTCTTTTAATTGCTCTTTTGTTCATTGACCCATCTCGACATTTCAACAAATAGTTGAAGTTCGACTACATGGCTGTGTAAGCATTCGGTAACACGGTTTCTTCCAAAGGAGAATTTAACTAAGCTTAAATTCACTAATTCCTAAACTTAAGGACAACTAGCCATAAGGCTTCCCTATGATCAAGTCGAGTGTGGTGAAGCCAAAAAATTTCATCAACACAATGCCAAGCTCGCCTCTCCATGCACTAATCTCCAGCCCCATCACCCACTTACTTATCCTCCTACAAAGGGAGAAAAATAAAGGGAAGGAGAGGATCAAACAAAAATTTGGTGAATTTTACTAGACTTTTGTTAGGTGAATGAGTTACGTCATTAATATATGGTAATCACATGCAATTAACTTCATTTATACGCTATGTGACCTGGAGTATTCTACTTGTATTTGTGAACTACTTATTAAAGTAGGTTCCATTAACCTAAGGGGTATAGTTCTAAACACATCTACACCAACATCTTATGAAAGTTCACTTAGGATTAAACAACTAACTGAACCTCAAAATAACTATGGAGCGGTTAATTACAACTGGAACAATTCCAACATAGGATCACTTATAATATCCTAAACCCGATTTAATTCATTTTGATTAGAAACTTGCTTATGAAATTGTAATAAATTTAAATTTGAAACATCAGAGATTTTAGATTGACAAAATATGGTTCATTATTAATTGTAATGATAAGTTGACAAAGAACGGTCATTGACAATAATTAAATGAAATAAAAAAATAAGGATAAAATCTAAGACATTCTACACTTTCAGATCTCATAGTGGAAGGTAGGAAAATATAAATACAGAAAATAGTCATCTTAAAAAATATCATATAAAACACAGTCTGAAAAACATACGTAGTCGTAATCCAAAGTTTGTAGAAATATAATAAATAGTCTGATAAATACTAAGTATGATAAATAGTTACATGGAGAGTAGTAGAAAATAATATGCAACTCCAACGCCAAGCTTTCCTCTGCACATACTGATTTTTGGGCATATCACATATCCCAAAAGTCGGCCTAGGTTTCGGATTAGTGTATCAGGAGATGCGGGTTGTCACAAAAGTGTATTGAGTAATGTTTGTATTTTTTGCAGGTGGATGACATTTAAAGAAGAAGAAAGGATGTGAAAATCTAAAGAAGGCAGCTTTTGTTCTTATTTCTGTTTGTTGTATAAGTAATGCAATATGTTGTATTTTTCATCATAAAATACTTCTTTGAAACTTGGCTAAATGAGGTTTGTGTCTCTATGTCTTGGTGCTTATTCGTGATTCCCATCATAATGGTGCTTATTTTGTTCAGTACTAGTGCTATAATTAAATTACTACTACAATTATCATGATAGAAAATCATGTTTGAAAGGAAAAATAGATATAGATATTTTCGAATATCTAAAAATATCCACTTCCGCTTCTATGGATATGGTTTTATTCAAAAAATATCCACAGATGTAGATATAGATGCTCTTTCTATAGCATCCATGGATAGCGGATATGGATACGGATGCAAATTTAATATTTTAAATACGGATACAGATATAGTACTAGTTGTATTCATTTATAGCCCTACTTATAACCATATTTTTGATTAGTTTTCCTAGATAAAACCGAGAAAGGGCCTTAGTGAGTGGATTTGAAATATTATTGTTTCATTTTTCTATTATACCTCTTCATCACTGGAAAAAAAAATTATCGCATGGCAATTACAAGGAATATATCTCATTATCTTATTGTGGTTTCAGTTCCGATTGCAATTCATGTTGCATCATTATTGTCACAATAAATTATTAGATTCTCAATGGTAGGAACCATTTCTATCTTTCTTATAGATTTGTGCACATTTATCACTTCTTTTGCAGTGTTATTTATGGGGCGATGTATTTAGTCTTAATATTTGAATCTACCATAACCACTCGTTTGAAATATTTCCAAATTAAAACCCCTTTATTAATGGTAAACATGATTTTATCGACTTACTATTTTTGATGTCACTTATAAAGTTCGCATTTGAATACTCCTTCATGAGGAGGTTGTGTTTTCCATAAAA
This sequence comes from Allium cepa, assembly GCA_030765085.1. Classification (NCBI taxonomy): domain Eukaryota; kingdom Viridiplantae; phylum Streptophyta; class Magnoliopsida; order Asparagales; family Amaryllidaceae; genus Allium; species Allium cepa. Next base: position 604,579,596 of record CM060939.1, read on the forward strand.
AATTCTCTAGTATTTCTTAATTACTCAAGAATAATCTTAACTACTATTTTGTTATTTTAACTCGGAATAGACATTTGATCACTGCACTAAATGCATAAGCAAATTCTAATTTAGTACATAAAATAGCATATATGATGGTTCCTACTATCAATGCAATAGGAATCTATCTCATGTTATCCATGTTAAACATTTTAATATGGTGTTTGTGTATGTTTTTTTTAGACAATCCCAACATCAACTCACACTGAGTATAAGGATGAACCATTGAATCCTTCATTAAGAATAGAACAATCATTTTTTAACTAATTTTAACACGGATACATCATTACCAATCAGTTGCATATCGTTTACCTATAGTATTAGAAATGTCTTGGTACCTTTTTTCTTTCTCACAAACACACGCTTTTTTGCACTTTAACTGAGGCAAAACTATTTGATTTCTTTGTCAATATACTTGCTCGACCTTTAGATGCTTGTTTATGATCATATCACAAAGTCCACGAGCTTTATTATTGCCTCCACTGGCTTTGAGACACTTTGGCTATGTTGGGCAAACATTCTCCTTTAAATCATTATTTAAGGTCTTATTTCAATGTTGATGTGCCAAAACTCATAGTCATATCAAATAATAATTTACAAGTAGAATCCGAAGGGACTTAAGCATGTCAATTGGCAAAATCGCTTCAATAACTTCAACATTTGAAATTGATGAGGTCATTTCTCATCAACTTTGCTTTATACATTTCTATCCATGTTGATCTTCTACTTGAAGACTCACAAATGGCCAATGGATCATATTCTTTTGGGTACAATTTTTAAAATCAAAATTTATCAATATGCTTGGAATCAATTTCGAATTTTAAGCATCATGCCATATGGATTTAATGCATCACGTCATATGAATTATTCGATATTAATCGCTGACTGGTTTTACACATTTGACATGAATAACTGAAATGATGAATAATTTAAATGAACCATAGAATTTAATTTATTTATAATCGTTTGTAAATTAATAAAAATAACTAATATTTATGAATTATAAATTTTTATTTAATTTTTTTGAATATATTAGTATTTAATAAAGTGTGTATATAAAAGTTATAAACGTGCGTATCGATATATAATGTCGATGGAATATTTAAATTGGATTTAATAGAATAAGTACTAAGTGTGTTTTTAAATAAATTAAACTAACTAATACTTATGAAATTTTATTTATTGAAATTTTATTTGATTTTTTTTGAATACCATTAGTATTTATAAAGTGCAAATATGTAATTTATAATTGCGTATAGGATTATGAAAATTTTAAATTAGATTAATATATTGGTTTTAATAGAATATGTACTAAGTGTGTTTTTAAATAAATTAAAATAATTAGTACTTATGAAATTTTATTCATTGAAATTTTATTTGATTTGTTTTGAATACCGTTAGTATTTATAAAGTGCAAATATGTAAGTTATAAACGTGTGTAGGATTATGAAAACATTAAATACCATTAGTATTTATATATGATATCAGTAAAACATTTAAATTAGATTTAAATGGGATTAATGCTAATAGGATTATGAAAACTTTCGAGGGCTCATGTGGCATCATCTACGGTAGGCCATACATGTAGAATAGGAAGAGGATTTTATTAAGATTTAATAAAGAACTAAAGAGGAGAGAGTTTAAGGAAGGAATATGAAAGGTTTCCATCATTCCATTAAAATAAATCCTTTTCATTTCTTTCATTATTCATTCTTTCCTGATGAAAAATTTCTCTCTTCCTCCCATCTAGTTATGGCCTAATCTTCGTAGTGGGATAGGCATAAAAGTTCCAAAGTCAAACATAAATTAAATCAAAAAATTATAAGGTGGTTGTTATCTCTTCATCCTTGCAAGATCTAGAGGTTAATTCAATTGAGTTTGGGAGCTTTATTCACCATTCAAGGTGCAAATCATTAGCTTCATTTTTAGGTAATTTTAATTTTATTTAATTGTATATTCATCATGTTTATATGGTTTAGATTCTCTGCATGTTACACCTCTTTTATTTTGCATATTCATCTTGTAATACAACTTAGATCCCCTTTCGTCCATCTCAACTAATTATATGACATCATGTTAGACTTAATTTAGATCTCATTTGTTCTATATCTTCATTGACTGTATGTTTTTTATGATTGACATATTTCATATCCTTTATCTCCTTTAATTGTTTGTCATGTTCTTTGAATAGTTAGATCTAAATTCTCTTGCAACGAATTTGTATATCTTTTGTTGTCTGACTACTTATGTCATTGTTTTGAATTATCATTTAAAAAGAAATTTGAATGTAAAACTATTTTATTATATTATATAAAATTTTGTAACATTTGTATACATAAACATAAATAAACTATATTTATTGGTTGTTTAAACTTGCTTGGAAAATTAATTTCTTGTGTTATATGGCTGTTGTATATGATAATTCTTTTGGTTATCATCTTCATAAAAGCAAGAGTTTTCTTTTATTCTAGAAGTCATAATTGGTCTTTGGTGTAAAGTTATAAATTTTTATTTCTTATCTAAGTTAAAAGAGTGAATTAAATTTGTTAACCTTAAATTTAAACATATATGTTAATTAAATTACAATCTTTATACATACATATATTATTGCAACTTTAAACTTACAATATATATATATGGATATACGTGTGTTTACGTTATTTTAACCTAAATCGAAATAGAAATTTGTGTAAAATTATAAACTTTATTTTCAAACTCTCTCCTAATTGAAACCTATATTATAATTGTTAATTTTTGATTCGAAAATATACAATATCGGCAAACTTATTTTAGTAGGTACATATATAAACTTATCTATTATTATACATATACATTTTAAAGTCAAAATTTTGGACAACAGACGCATATACGAAGGGACAAATGATATAATTGGTGAAAATCCTAGCACTACAAGAAATTCTATGTTTAGATGCATTTATTGGTAGTGTTTGCCTTGGTAATGCAATCAATATTATTTTTCCTTTTTTGTTTTATTTTGGAGGTTGCCAGATTTTGCCACCTTGCCCACCAAATTGAAAATCTCGTCATGTTTTCCCTGTACTTTCCCTGCACCATTTATCTTTCTCCCCCCTTCAACAAAATTTTCTCTCCGTTGTTATCTCCTTTCGCTTCATCTTCCAGCATGCATGGTTACTTCATCTACCTGCCCCATCACGCCACCTCCTTGATTCGCTTCTCTTTACTTCGTCAATAGGGAGCCCTTCCACTTCGTCTATCTACTCCCTCCTCTTTCTTCACAAGCGATCGATTCGTCTTCATTTTTCCACATGCGGCCTTGCTATTTATTCCCCTTAAATCACCAGATCTAGGTAATCCCGATGCTCATTTGCTAAAAAAATTTAATCTGTTTTAGTTCGATGTTTTGAATTGAAAACGTGATATTCTGTATCGATATTGGTATCTTGAATTGTAAACGCAATATTTTTTGATTTTTCTCCAATATCGGTAATAGTTTAATTTACAGTAATGGTTCAGTCATAATAGTTTAATTGTAAGATTTTTGATTTTTTTTGGATTTGTGAAATAATTGAAAAAATTGTATTGACTTGATATATCGTCAATTGTCCAAATGAGCAAAAGGTTTAACTTTGTTAATGGAGTGATGCGGTTAAAATTAATATTAGGCCATTTATACATCATGCTTAGATCGATATGCTTGTCCACCGAAGAAAACCGAACTGATTATAACTCTGGCAGATTATAACTCCGGAACAAATAGTACGTCATAACTAATTTGCAGTGAAGGATTTTTTATTAATACGACGGTTTCTACTATTAACATAGCATCTAACTGGCAAAAGTTGCATTTGAAAATGAAGTTAACTTTGGCAACTTTGGTAGGAATAAACACATATTTGCACCAAGTTAACAAATTAATGTGCCTGAGTAACTCTATCATTGCAATCTTTCTTTTCGTATAGTCTAAACATTTGCATTTTCTATTTATTTTACATATCTGTCATAATTTTACATCACCGCTACATTGTTGATGCCTATTATTCAAAGCTTGTGTTACTTCCTCTTCCCTTCATTCATATTCTTTTTGTATTGTTATTTTCAATAGCTTGATTACTACCATTAATTAATTACCTCCTATTTCAATAACTATGGGTAGTACTTGGTAACAATAATATGTATTTTCTATAATTAAATGGTATCAACTATTATTCTCACAGTATTCAACCATATGAACTTAAGAAAATACAAATTATGTGACAGTAAATATTAGATTGCTATGTGGATTCACTCTAATTTACAAATTTCTTTTCCCTCACCTTACACATTTTTTCAACGATTTTATTTAGTATAATTAAAAGTAAGGGTGATCGCGCACCTGTGGATGTGTTGATGCTCTATTTACGAAATTTTCTATAATACCCAAATTAGCACAATACATCATAGTCAAACAATTTACAACATACACTCAAGATCGAACCACATATTTAAAGAGAAGCTATTTACATTCTTAATCCTCAAAAATATTTACTTTTATAATAAAGTAACCATAAACCACTTGCATAAATAAACTGAAACCTTTACAAATCTTATTTAAACATAATTTATAAATGTAAACTAATACAATTATTATTTGTTACATATTTGAGGTAGTTAAATTAATATTTATAACTTTAATTCGAAATGAATATTCTCTAAATAAAATTTTAAATATGTATTTTAATTGTTAAACTCATTTTCTTTATGACATAAAGTACTCTGAAATAACGGTAAAATTAATTTTTTATGATAATATATAAGTTGTAGAATAAAACCATTTTACCTTATTTTAAAAAAAATTAGCATCAGCCTAGAGCTAAAGCTCCAAACAGCTCACCGGTTGGCCAGCTGGACACGATCAGTTGATTAGCCAAGCATCAACTATCGATTGGCCAGGGTCTGGATGGTCAACCGATGATGTACCTGGTGTTGTTTGCTCTAGGTTTTTTGGTTGCATGTTTTTCCTAATCGACTATGGCTCAATTCTAGGTAATTATTTTAGAATTTGAATGCAACAAATAGCATGCAAACAATCAGATGATTATAACAACATGCAATGAAAATTTTGGCAGCATTGGGTTTGAAAATGAGGATTTTTCAATTAGACAGCAAATCAATTTAATAGAAAACATAAATTTAATAACATCACTTACGTAATTTCATAATTTCGACCAAATTCAGTTTATAAGCATTATAATATCGCTATAAATTCATATATCATAACATGCAAGAGAGGTTAGGATATTACACTCACATAAACAGAAGTTTGAAGCTTGATCTCTATGCGTCCTTGCTCCAAATCCAAAGATACACTTCTATGCTCTTTGACCTGATTCAGACATAATATAAACATATATTTCTAGAGCAAAAACAAAGTAATAAATGGTTAGGAACAAGTTAGGAGCTCGTACTATTGATTCCATTCCATTTTACACTAGAATATTCTCAAAATTTTCATTTTTATTGAAGTTGGTTGTAGAGGGTTACCATGGATATTAGTTTCTTAATTTCAGAAAGTGAAAATGGAGAGAAAATCTTCTCCTTGACTGTAATAATAAGAGATAGTGATATTTGGATGTGTTAATTAACCGATCAAGCCCATTAACACATGAAAATAAAATTTATCTACATTTACATGTTTGCACAATATTTTTAGTTTGTTTTAATCAAATTTAAACAAATTTTAACGCTTCAATCTCACAAATGTTTATCTTTTAGAATATATGCTTCTAAAGAGTATTCTAAAGCCCATTTTTGAAAATTTAAAACCAAGAAAATATTTTTAAAAGAATATAATCTTGTTCAAATTTAAGAAAGCAAGAATATTACTCATCCATAAAGTTGAAAATAAAACTGTTGCTGCATTGGATTACAGTTGGTTGCATCATTCATGTTTAAGTTTTTCTTTGATAGCTTATGCAATGTTGTATATGGCTTCTCTACATTCAAACATATAAAATTGAAGAAAACATACAAAATGGATGAATCACTTTCAACTTCATATTGTGATGCATGAAGTTAAAATGGATGAATTTTTTTCAAATTTGCAAAACAACCATTACTGATATATTGATTTCTATATTTTACGTTGTTGTGCTTTTTCCTATGTTTGTGCTTAAATTCTCAATGGCTTTGAATATTGTGTGGATGAGCTTCCACAAACATTTTTCCTATCTGTTACACTAACCTTTGTCAGCTCCTTCATAGCAATACTTCACCATATTTGAACAGCCTCAGTTTATAACTTTCGGAATGTATAGTTGAACATTTAAATCACCAGGCTTTTGAGTCATAGTTTTGAAAACCGAACCGTGAATTGAACCGTAGCACTCAAAGGTCGGAGGTTTCGAAGGTTGGATCGGTTGAACCGTTAGAACCGTGCAAATTTTAGTTACTAAATTATCTGTCATAAGTTGAATTTAATGTTTGACCGATTAAAAATATTAATAATAGAAATTTTAAGTTTCATAAATACATTTAACAAAAGCATTTCAAAAGGTTGCCTAAAACTAACACTATGCTTCGTGAGAAATGGTAGACTGTTTAAAAATTTGTTAACACCACTAAGTCCCACAACCCCTGAAAATTCAAACATACGTTAGTTTTCCTCTATAATAACATTGTCTTTGCATTCCCAACAACGCATATGGTTTCCCATCTTAAGCTCCTCTGCTGGGCTTCACGAATTTAGACCTGGTTTCAGTAATCTTTTTAGTTTGCTGAATTTATTTGCCAAATAAAACCGGGTTTGATTTGCTGAACTATGGGTTTTAAAGGTTTTGACGGTTTTGAAACGGTTCTATGTAATTAAGGGTTTAACTATTCTCCGGACCGGGCTGCTTCATGGTTCACGGCTTTTTTGGTTGGACCGCCGGCCCGGTCCGGTTTTCAGAACATTGTTTCGAATATCTAGATAGAATTTTCAATTTTCCAACCACTTGCTATTATAAATATGGACAATTATATTTTTAGCCACACCTGTCAATTCGCACTAAGTATCCGTGACTGAATCGTCTAGCCTTTCTCAAGGCTTTTTCTTCCCTATTCGTATTTATCTATTCATTATTCTTGTTGTGCATGCATACCGCTTGCTCTGCTGACACATCCATTATTAGAATTATAATCTTTTATGACCTGACTATCTTCATCTAAACTGACTATGTTATTTAGCCTTTCCTCATCAATATCTTCTACACAGCAAAGTGTATCAACACTGTTCGATAAAATTGTTGGAATTCCTATAGAACAAAATGAATGAAAAATACATAAAGTCCCACATCGCCTAATATACTAAGAAAGCCAAGTATATTAATAGCTTTCTCAAGTGGAGGTTGGGGGCCTGGGGCTCCCAAATGTATGCTTCGTTGTGAGGAGGAAGATCATGCATCTCCACCACACACGCGCGCCGCCGCCGCCGTCCGTCCGATCAAACCAAACCGGGCTGGGTCGGGTCGGATCGGGTTTGGGTCTAATATGATACTCGTATTTTTACTGCAAACTGGACCGGGCTTTTTAACAGTCGCAGGCTATACGAACGGACGCGACTGTTCATAAGCGGACGCGGATGGCTGAGGAGGTGCGACTTCTGAAGCGAGCGGGTTGAATAGACGCGAACAGTAGCAGGTGCGACCCATTAGAATCAAACATAACAGGTGCGGCCGATCGCGAGCGGGTGCGACCCGATTGAAGCAGATACGGCGCATACACTACCAAGCGGTGCGATGCGAGCGGGTGCGAACTGTTGGACGCGAGCAGATGCAAACCAGTAGCAGGCGGGTGCGACCCGTTAACGAACAGCAGCGACCAAAAGGCAACGGGTGCGACCCATCAAGCGGACGCGACTGTTTGAAGGGATGCGGACGAAATTATAAATAGGAGAGAATACTGATCACATTCTCATCCCATTCCAATCTAATTTCTTCTGCTTCTTTGCTCTACTGCTCACTGTTCCATACATATCACAGAGTTGACATACTCATTACAATCTCGCGCAGAATACGTCTGTTGTATCTTGGGGGAATTTTGAAATAAAATTATTAAGGAAATCGTTACGACGAGCCTCAGACATAATCCAGGTTAGAATTCTAGTCTGTTTATATATTTATATACATTATTCTATATTCTATCTGTTATTCTGGTTATACTATTTATTCAAAATAGTATAACGCTGTTGTTGTAGCTTATTTACAACATTCATACTGTTATAATAATTTATACAGAATTCCAGTGTAGTGGAAATCTGAGTTATAAACTTGTGCGACGAGTTTATAATTGTTTATTCTCTGTTTTGGTATACTAGACGTATAACATCTTAAGAATTTTACTGTTTTCTTACTAAAACAGAGATGGCAACAGTAGAATTTTCAAAGAATACTACTCACAACAGACCTGAATCGTTCAAGGGAGATGGTGATGATTTCTTGACATGGAAGAATCAGATGTTGTTTTATCTCACGACACTCGGTCTGCAAAAGTACCTCAAGGAGGAGGAACCGATTCCTGCACCAGGCAAGGAAGCAGAGGTGAATATGTGGAAGCATTCCGACTTTTTATGCAGAAACTATATTCTGAATTGTCTCGACAAGGTGCTATACAAAGTATATCAGCCTTTAAAGACATCAAAAGAACTCTGGAATGCACTTACCACAAAGTATAAGATGCAGAATATCAGTCTTAAGAAATTCATTGTAGACAAATTCATGGACTACAAGATGGTTGACTCCAAACCGGTGACTGCTCAACTGCATGAATTGCAAATCATCATTCATGAACTCGAAGCGGAAGGTCATATGGTTGGAGAATCGTTTTTGGTTGAAGCCATTACGAGGAAACTGCCGCCGTCATGGAGAGATTACCGCAATTATCTAAAGCATAAAAAGAAGGAAATCTCTTTACAGGATCTCATAGTCCGATTGAAAATTGAGGCAGATAACCGTGGAATAACAAAACAAAGCGATGAGGTATTTGTGGCTGAAGGGTCAAAGACCAAAAACAAAAAGAGGAATTTCCAGAAGAAAAGGAAAGCTCCTGAAAACAAATCCAAAGACAACAAACAAACCAAGAAGTTTAATGGTGAATGTTGGGTTTGTGGCAAAATGGGACATGCCGCTAGAGATTGCAGACACAAGAAGGTACGCAACTCAGAGGCGAATATAGTTGACAACATGGAAATGGACGAGTCCGATTTCTCAGCATGATGGCCTATTTAAGGCAAACGTAGCCGTTGTTGGCAATAAAACTATGTATTCTGATTGTGCTGTTAATAAAATTGAAGTTTCTTATGTGCTTGAACACGATATTTTACCATGGCATGATAGATTAGTATACATAAATTTCCCAAAATTGAAGAATACAAAACTGAGGTAGAAAATCGGTTAAATAGAAAGATCAAGATATTGAGCTCTGATCGAGGTGGAGAATATGAATCACCGTTTGAACAGTTCTGTGCAGAAAATAGAATAATTCATCAAACAACATCACCATATTCGCCACAATAAAATGGTTACAATTCCGTATGAGTTATGGAAAGGAAACAAACCAAGTTTAAATACCTCAAAGTGTGGGGGTGCTTGGCAAAAGTGCCAGTTCTGTCTCCTAAGAAAGCACTAATGAGAGTGTTGGGATATTTAAAGAATACCACTAACTTTTCCTTACATTATGGAAAATATCCTGCAGTATTAGAATGATATAGTGATGCAAACAGGATTGCAGATTCAGAGGAATCAAAATCCACAATTGGTTATGTCTTTACCCTTGCAGGAGCAGCAGTGTCATCGAATCTGAGTTTTCCATTTTGGCCCAAACCTGTGACGACCATATGTACTCACTGCGATAATCAAGCAACGCTGAGTAGAGCGATTTTTTTTTGTGTATAATGGAAAATCACGACACATACGTCGTCGCCATAACACAGTTAGGTAGTTACTCTCTAATGGAACTATTTCCATTGATTATGTGAGAACAAATGATAACCTAGCGGATCCATTTACTAAAGGTTTATCAAGAGAGAAAATTGACTGCGCATCGAGGGGAATGAGTTTAAAAGCCTATACCAACAAGAGTTACCTTATACGAAAACCTATCCTAGCAACTGGAGATCCCACGGACTAGGATCAATAGGCAAACCAATTCTGAGTAACTCAAGACGTAATGCATTTGCGTGGACATAGTCCAACTCTATTCCTAAGGTGCACAATATAAATGCATGCCTACAGAAGTATTTAAAGGTTAAAACTATGTTTTTTAATGATGACCATATCTTGGAAATAACAAGTGGGGTATATGTATGATACTCTTAATGGTTGCGATCACCTATGTTAGTGTGAGCTGGTTCGGCTCTATGAGAATATTAAAAGGCTTTTATTCTCTAAAACACTCGCAGAACCAAAAATTGTTCAGGACCAAAATGAACGCAACCAAGAGATTGGATGAGAAGGGAATCAATGCTTCGTAAAGCTTATTGTCTGGATATACAATAAAGGCCGACGGTTCAAGATGAAATAATTCATCGATTAGCCAAGTAGTTCCGATAAGTTTTAACTAGGGAAAGTTCAAAGTGAAATATCTACTTATCCACGATAAATCATTATTCCATATGTACTCTGTGATATTTCGCTTTGTATGGGGGATATGTATATTATCATTCATGTAGGGGATTGTTGGAATTCCTATAGAACAAAATGAATGAAAAATACATAAAGTCCCACATCGCCTAATATACTAAGAAAGCCAAGTATATTAATAGCTTTCTCAAGTGGAGGTTGGGGGGCCTGGGGCTCCCAAATGTATGCTTCGTTGTGAGGAGGGAGATCATGCATCTCCACCACACACGCGCGCCGCCTCCGCCGTCCGTCCGACCGAACCGGGCCGGGTCGGGTCGGGTTTGGGTTTGGGTCTAATATGATACTCGTATTTCTACTACAAACTGGACCGGGATTTTTAACAGTTGCAGGCTATACGAACGGACGCGACTGTTCATAAGCGGACGCGGATGGCTGAGGAGGTGCGACTTCTGAAGCGAGCGGGTTGAATAGACGCGAACAGTAGCGGGTGCGACTCGTTAGAAGCAAACAGAACAGGTGCGGCCGAACGCGAGCGGGTGCGACCCGATTGAAGCAGATACGACGCATACAGTACCAGGCGGTGCGATGCGAGCGGGTGCGAACTGTTGGACGCGAGCAGATGCAAACCAGTAGCAGGCGGGTGTGACCCGTTAACGAACAGCAGCTACCAAAAGGCAACGGGTGCGACCCGTCAAGCAGACGCGACTGTTTGAAGGGATGCGGTCGAAATTATAAATAGGAGAGAATACTGATCACATTCTCATCCCATTCCAATCTAATTTCTTCTGCTTCTTTGCTCTACTGCTCACTGTTCCATACATATCACAGAGTTGACATACTCATTACAATCTCGTGCAGAATACATCTGTTGTATCTTGGGGGAATTTTGAAATAAAATTCTTAAGGAAATCGTTACGACGAGCCTCAGACATAATCCAGGTTAGAATTCTAGTCTGTTTGTATATTTATATACATTATTCTATATTCTATCCGTTATTCTGGTTATACTATTTATTCAAAATAGTATAACGCTGTTGTTGTAGCTTATTTACAACATTCATACTGTTATAATAATTTATACAGAATTCCAGTGTAGTGGAAATCTGAGTTATAAACTTGTGCGACGAGTTTATAATTGTTTATTCTCTGTTTTGGTATACTAGACGTATAACAAAAATAACAACCCCGCATCTTACATCATTGGGTCTATTAACTAGTGTTTGATAACTATGGTATACACGTCATCTTCATTGCCAATTTCCATATCAATATTTCACAATTTACTATATCCAACAATACGGCATCATCAATATTGCTTTGTTTATTATTCATAGAATTCATCTTCATCACTATAGGGTCATATAACATTGGATCTAGAAACGAATTCAAGGAATTTTCCATCCTTATATCAGTTAAGAAAAATCATCTGCTTCACTTAAGCAATCTTTTCTTTCTCAATAATCAATCGCCTCTTGATACATTCAATATCAAAATTCTTACCTTTAATCAGATTCCTAAACTTTTTCCCAAAGTTTTCACTACTGTTGACTGAACTGATAAAATCAAAACGTGTAAACAATTCCTCTAATAATCCGATTTCCTCCAAATTTTTTATCCAAAGATGATCAAGTAGAATTCCTTTAAGTTTCATGATTTTCAACACAAAATGAAAACCGTTATGATAACCAAATGGATTTGAGAAAGGAGAAAAGGATGGTCGGTTTTCAAGAATATTAAGAGAAGCCATTTTATATTAATTGACTAATATCTTTTTTAAATGAAATAGTCATCATATGTGATTATAATAACATCCAAAATATGATGTTATCAAAATCTTAAGCTTGTGAAATGCACCTTGACTTGGATCTGATCGAGCCACCTTAAGAAGTTGCAGCAAACTTGAGATGAACACCACACTTTGTTTAAATTTATAGTAGGCAAACTAGAGATATAATTTATAGCAGGCGAAGGCCTTTTGTTTGTTGATTAATATATTGATTTCTATGTGAGCATTTGTTTAATATTGTAAGTATAACTAGCTAGCTATGCCTAATACTATGTTTGGTCCTTCACATATTATTCTTCCTGCAATTAGTTGTCCTTATCCACTAAAAACACAAGGACATGATCACTTTCCAGATTTTGTTCCTTAATATAAAAAATGAGATGTAAAGCATTCTTCACATTACCAAATAATAGATGCAAAAATAGCAGTGGATTATATAAAAAGAAAGTCAAATTGTGTCTGGAATCATAGATGGAATCATAGATGGAATCATAGATTGATTTTAAGTATTTTGTTGTTTGATTATAACAGAAAATCAAATTCTACACCAAACGTTAGCAACTTATTTGATTTCCTATATTGTGGATGGAAAAAGATTGGGTGTATTTAAACATGCGACAATATAATGCTTAACTTAAAATGTATTTTGAGAATTAACACATATATGTTAATATTAAAAGTCATTTTTTTTAATGTTTTTAATTTTTGTCGTAGGACTAGTACAGAGTACCAGCATGGAGCTTTGAATTTCGTGCATGCGGCTAAAAGAAATCTAAGAATTGCAGAGAAAATTTTGTGCCCATGTATAGATTGTCGAAACTTAGTCGGCATGATGACCACATCATCGTTGAGCATTTAACTATAAAAGGAATGGATTCTAAATATAAGAGAAGTAGATGGTACTGCCGTAGTAAGCAAACAAATATAGATGAAAAAACTAAGTCGTTTGACACATATGACGTATTCATGATGATTCACTATGAAGATGAAAATTTTATGAATCATGATTTTTTTTGCCAATGATAAGAATAATGATGATTCTCAAAGGAGAGAAGATGAACTACTTAAGAATTTGAAAGATGCAGAAACCCCATTGTATCCCGGATGCACAGACCATACAAAATTATCTGTCATCGCTGTCTTATATAATCTTAAATGTAAGACCGACCTGTTCGATAGTAGGTTTGACAAGCTGTTAAACATGCAACAATTGTTTTTGCTGAAGGATAACATACTTCCTAAAAATTTATATGAAGAAAAACATTTCTTAAAGCATTTGACATAGGTTTTGAAAAGATATATGCTCGTGAGAATAACTATATTCTTTTTTGAAAAGAATATAAAGATTTAGAAATTTGTCCAAAATGTGTTTCTTCAAGATGGAAGATAAATCAAGATACCAAGGAGATTATAAAAGGCGTTCTAATTGAAATGTTAGATATTTTCCAATAATTCCAACATTTAGAAGAATGCTTAGATCTTCGAAAATGACCGAAAGTTTAAGATGGCATTTCAATAACAGAAGCAATGTTGGAAAAATGCGTCATCCGGTGGATTTTGTGGCATGGAATACGGTGGATGAACAATGAAAATATTTTTCAGCCGATCGATGCAATCTTAGACTTGGTCTTATTACAGATGGATTCAATCCTTTTCTATATTGAGTTCCAAATACAGTTGTTGGTCGGTAATACTTGTGATATATAATCTCTCACCTATGTTGTGTATGAAGAAGAAAATATTTTATTAACATTACTTATTCCCAGTCCAAAGCAGCCCATGAACGATATTGATGTATATTTGGTACCTTTGATTGAAGACTTGCATTATTTGTGGAGTAATGGAGTTGATGTTTATGATGCATTTAGTAAAACATCATTTAAAATGAAAGAAATTTTGCTACGGACAGTAAATGATTTTCCAACTTATGGAAATTTTGTTGGATGTTATATGAAGGGAGAAAAAGCTTATCCATTATGTGATGCTAATACTCATCACCATTTGTTGAATTATAGTCGAAAAAATGTCTACATGGGACATAGAAGATATCTACCTATGTCAGATTCGTGGAGGAAACAAAAGACTTGGTTTGATAACACCATGAGATAGGTAATGCTCCTAGAATTTTAACTGGAAGAATTATCTCTGTATTGTTAAAAGATTTTCCAAATGATTTTGTGAAAGAGAAAGAAAAGAAAAACAAAGAGGAGAAACAATAAGAAAAAGACCATTCAGATAAAGTTCATTAAGCTGGAAAAGAGGAAGAGGTAGGGTACTCATGAAATGGAAGATGAAGGCGATAAAGATAACGATCCTAAAAAATTGGAGCTATCAAGGTGAAAAAAGAGATCAATTTTCTTTGATTTTCCATATTGGGAGGTTAGTGGTTTTTTAAAAATGTTATAACAATATATATATATATATATATATATATAATTATGTGTTACATTATTAGTTTTTAGAGGAACTTCTATTACATCATAATTTAGATGTAATGCATATAGAGAAAACCATTGGTGAAAGCATATTAGGAACAATGTTGCATGATAACAAATCAAAAGATGGAACCAACTCCAGAAAGGATTTAGAGGATTGGGGAATTCGGCATGAGCTCCATGCACGACCTCGTGGGAAGAAAACACATCTTCCGTTGGCTCCTCATAGGTTGTCAAATTTCGAGCGAAAAAATATTTTGGCAAAGATTGTACGATTTCAAAGGACCCGATGGCTACTTTTCAAATTTGAAAAATTGTATATCGTTGAAGATTGTAAAATTAGTGGCTTGAAATCATACGATTACCATGTTTTAATGCAACACTTATTGCCGGTAGCATTAAGAGTGCTATTGTCAAAGTAGGCAAGAAAAGCAACAATTCGCTTATGTTCATTTTTCAACAAATTATGTCAACGTGTCCTTGACAGAGAGAAGTTGCAGCAAATCAACGTTGAGATTAGTGAAATTTTGTGTGATCTTGAAGTATTTTTCCGCTATCATTTTTTGACATAATAGTACACTTGTCAATTCATCTCTGTAGAGAAGCACTAGTATGTGGTCCAGTTCAATTTTTTTGGATGTACCCATTTGAAAGATATATAAAGACGCTTAAAGATTATGTACGAAACTATTCACGACTCCAGGGATGCGTTGTAGAATCTTAACTTATAGACGAATGCATTTAGGTTTTTAGTGAATTATTAAAAAAATTAGGACATGTTGAGGAGGTAGCAGTCGAAATGAAGATTATGAAAGTAGCGTGATACTTGAAGGACGTCCAATTTCGATGTCTAAAATAGTTACACTACCCTCCAACGAGAAAGAAAGTGTTCATTTAGCCGCGTTAATGAATATGACCGTGGTGGAACCATTTTTAGAGTAAGTATACGTTAAATTATTTTTCAATTATTTGGATGTGTTTGTACTAATAAATATAACTTAGCATGCTTTGTTTTGTACTAGTTTTCATTTGGAGAAATTATAAAATCCAAGCAAGCGTATGGAAAGAAATTCAACCTTACTTTGAGAAACGCATACAAAAAAATTTGTTGATTGGATTAAAAAATGTTAAATGATTTTTCAAACATACCCTCATTTTCCTAAGAATATTATTCTAAAATATCTGTTGTCAATGAAATTTTTTGTAGATACCTATTAACTCTAATGATCACAATGAAATGTTGAAGCGAATTGCATACGGTCCGAAGAATGATGCCTTATCTTACAAAGGATATATCATCGATGATCAACGGTTTCATATAAAAGATATAGGGAAAGAAACTCGAAATAGCAGAGTGACTTATGATGTGACTACTATGTTTAGAGCAAGTGCAAAAGATATTTCTCGAGTAGATGATGTGGTCACATATTATGGAATATTGACTGATATAATTTTATTGGATTATCATGTGTCTTATATTCCCATTTTTAAGTATCGTTGGGCATATACAAGAAATGGAGTAAAAGTTGATGAAGATGGTTTAACTCTTGTTAATTTACATCAAAATCAAGCATCATTTTCTAAAGATCCATATATCCTTGCATCTCAAGCGAAACAAGTATTTTATTTAGGAGAAAATAATTTGTCGAGTTGGAATGTTGTAATGAAAGCACCACCAAGAGGTTTTCATGATTTAGAGACAAATTATTATAAAGAAGAAGCTATTAATGTCGTGGAATATTGCTATGTAATCAATATTGATGTCGAAGATGTTAGTTATGTTAGGGAGGAATGTGAACGCATACTTGAGTAATTTAAGTAGTTTGTTTGATTATGAGAATTGTTTTTGAGTACATGGACATGTCATTCTTATTTATTTTTCCATTGTATGCTCATAAGATCAATGATTATTGTGTAAGAAATGATGTTTCAATTAAGGTAAATGTGATTATTATTTATGTTTAAATTATGAAAATGTAATTAATATGTATGACAACCAATTAATATTTCACTTATGCAGGTATTGAGTTATTGATTTATCATAGAGATCTACTTGAAGGCATGCTTGCTTCATCATGAAGGTATCCATGTTGTCTTTTATTTTATTTTAGAATTTTAGAAATTGCATATGTGTTGATGTTTTCAATAGATTTCCAATTGCGTATGTGCCTATATATTAACTATGCTTACGAATATATTTACTATGTTAATTTTACTATGTTTACGAATATATTAACTATGCTTCTGTTTACTCTTTAGAATTCACGCCTTCAAAATTCATAGCATAAAACTAAATTTCGATTAACAAACAACTTTTTCTAACTATGTTTAGGATAAGAAGAACACGTCCATAGCCATTTCGTATCATGAAATCTCGTTGTTTCTAACTGTATTTCTTTAGTTTTTTGTAGTTCCCTTAGCATTTTGTTTATTTTAGTTATAGTAACATGCTA
Organism: Allium cepa; assembly: GCA_030765085.1. Lineage (NCBI taxonomy): Eukaryota > Viridiplantae > Streptophyta > Magnoliopsida > Asparagales > Amaryllidaceae > Allium > Allium cepa. Next base: position 604,596,886 of record CM060939.1, read on the forward strand.
AAAAGTTTATTTCTGCTTTACATTTGTATGTAGATATGTATCTTTATCTCTCATTCCTTGCTGTTTTTTCTTTCTTGATGTTGCAATGACAAGTTCTATCATTGGAAAGCAATTACGGCAATGTTTCTTCATTTTGGTTGTCCTCTTACGTATTGCTTTTGTACTGTTATTTCCATTCGAACTTTGCCCCAGTTATGGTTTAAAATTTCATTCAAATCCTTAAGTACATAAATGAAGAATTACTCCATTTTTATGCATTAACAGTATGATTCAACTTGTGTAATTAATTACTTGGAATCCATCGATTGGAAGCATAAAAGGAAAAACCAAATAAAACACACTTATTAAATGAAATTTTTCCAGCATTAAAAATGGGGCCTCCAACATGTCCTGCTTTGTAAATTATGATTATTTTTATGTGTTCGATGATAGTTATTCCTAAAAATAATACGTCTTTCTTAGATTTCAAAATTGCAGATGCATTTGATCTTGCGTTAGTTTGTGTGCAATAGGTTTATAAATGTTATGATGTTTTGGTTTAATCTACTAGATCATACAACTGATATTTCAAATTTTAGTTTCAAAATAAATAAATGAATAAATTAGCCAAAGAATTTGAAAATGATGTACAACAGACAATGTTTCGATGGAAAATATATTTACCTTTGAACATGCTAGCAGTGCTGGAAAAAAGTTCGTTAGAAGTCATAATGAAATTTCTAGTAATCAATAGTAGACTACATAATACTGTTTTGAATACAAAATAAATCATTTCAATGAAGTAATTATAGCATATCAGATTAAAAAATAAATATAAAAAATGTGAGTTTGGGCAAAAAAGGGCTACTCATATATTTGTAACCACAATTAGTAAATGTTAAATGCATCAGAATTAGGCAAACGAACAATTCAAAATTAATCCTACAATTCACAGCTAACCCTGGTCACGAAAATATTTGATAGATCAGATAAAAATATGCATATATAATTATAAAATACATATATAAATAGTAATGAGTAAAAAGACAAGTCATCAATATCTATATATGTATCAAAATGTACGGAATTCGTTATGTGATGGCTAAAAGGTAAAAAGTTTTTTTTAGTCAAACAATGGATTTAATCTCAATGAATACAAAAATGTAACGACCTAGTATTTCAAACCATTCAAATCGACAATAATCCACATCTTTTAAGGTGAAATGTCCAAATGAAACGCAACATAACTTAAAGGATGTTTGGGATTCCCATCCTTTAAGGATCTGTTAAACTATCTACATATATAGTACAATACGCTATGTAGATAATATCTACAGTAAAGTAAAATATTAAAATAGCGTTAAGGCGTTACCTATATCCCCTTTAACAAATTTTTATATATTCTCGTAGTTTATACAGATACTGTAAGCTCTACTAAATCTGTGGGATACTCAAGGAGCACTCCATAGGTATGGTACAAACCAAACTCGTAAAGAGCGTGATAAGGTATGTGACAAGGCACACGAGGCAATGCCAGGTTAGGATTCTACCATTTGCACTCCCGGACAAGTAGTAGCACATAGCAGCTACTATCGCCGACCTCGAGACACACTCCCAAATCAAAGGTGCACCCTATCAAATCACAAAGTAATAGATATGGTATCAAAGAAATGTGTCCGATAGAAGGAGCAACCCTTCTTGGCCCGGTATAGCTTCTGTTTTAGCCACAGCAAGCTAACTCAAGGGAGTCAGGGCTATGTTCATACCTCATATAGATGTTCGCCAAACCATCCTACTTCGTTCTGGAATCTCCACCATGTGCATAGTTGTTAAAGTGGTTTTCGGTATTGGCAGAGAGCATGGCAATATCCAATCTCGGTTTCTTTAACAACCAAACGCTTATTTCAAACCATGGTCGCTTTCATTACAACCAGTTCATACTTCATTTCAAAATATCATATTCATTTTAAAAATCATATCATTTTCGAAATCATATTCACTTTCGAAATCATGTCACTTCTAAAATCATAACCACAAAATAGTTTATATATTAAAATAGTTTATATATTAAAATAGTTTATATATTAAAATAGTTTATATATAAAATAGTTTATAGATTGAAAAGGGTTTATATCAAAATAGTTTCAAATTATAATTGTTTCTTCCAATTTTACAAATCCATTCAAATCGACTTAAGTTCCAAAATTCAAGTTAAACCAATCTCGGTTCAACAATTTCAATTAAAAGGTTAAAGGTTCAATTTTAAATTCTCATTAAAACCATTTTGTTTATATAACTACTTCCAAATTAATAGGTTTTATAGTTTAAATGTTCAAATAATTTACAATAACTCAATCTGATAAATTTAATTTATTTTCAAAATTCAACTTTAATTTTATTTAAATTTGAAAATATTCACTTAATCATTTTTAATAACATTTAAAATCTCAAATTACAAATTTAAATAAAATCAATAATTAAATATTCAACTTTATTTAAATTTGAAAATATTCATTTATTCACCTTAAATCAAATTCAAGACATCAAGTTAAAAAATCATAACTTTAAAACCCTCAAATTAATAAGCTTTCAAATCAATTTTATTTAGATTCGATTCTTGAATAATTTAAATTACAAATCAACCTTAATTTATCTTTCCCTCTTTTATTTATTAAATTTATTACAAAATCTATTTTTAAAATATTAATATGAATTTTAGATAAATACTTTAACGTATTATATACATTAATTTAATTAAATCTTATTTAATTATATTATATTAAATTAAATTAACACTTATTATTAAATTTATTTTCATATTAAATCTTATTTTAAAATAATAAAATTATAAGTAAAATCTTAAAGTTAAATTTTCAAAACTTAACTACTAAATTTAAAGTTTCCAAACATATAATTTAAAAATCTAAATTTTTACGTATATTAAAATAAAATATATATATTATATTTAAATCAATATTTTATTAAAACTCATATATTTCCTTTCAAAACTCTAGAAATCATTTTTCAAAAATAGACCAACGGTGTCCATATTTTTTTTATCCTATGATCAAGTGATGTAGATATTTATCATTTCAATTCGCAATAATTTAATATTTATGGCTATATATCATTTCAACCCACAATCCCAAAATTCAAAATTTAATAAAATCACTTGGGTTTATCATTTCAACCTATAATGATTTTTTCCTAATCTATAATATCGTTTGGGTATGTATCATTTTAACCCATAGGGATTTCCTAACTAATAGAAAACTTGCAGAGTGAGAACAATATAATAATAATATATCATAACATATCAATTATAAGCATGGATCATAACCAAAAATTTAAATATAATATATATACAATGGCTTATGGTGTCATATGTTAGTTAACATCGGTTAAAAAATTTGAAAATAATAACATAACATATTTATTAATTAAATAACTAACAATTCAAATTTAACAACATATTTCAATCGTCATTTCATATGAAATCAATTTACTAAATACGAGAATGTTAATCATGGGTAATTTCTCATCTTTCGAAGTTAGAGAAAATGGAAAACACAACGAGCTACGATTTGAAGCACAAACCCAAAATCGACCAATCCAGACAATAATTTCCAAAACAGAGCAAGGTGGATGAAGTTGTGATGAAGATATAACATATATATATATATATATATATATATATATATATTATATCCTTTTTCTAAAAGCCAAATTTAAAAAACATATTTAAAATAAAAATCCCCATATTATATATTAAAAAAATCAATATTTAATTAAAAACACATATTAAAAATAAAAATCTTCATATTATATTTAACAATTTAAATTTATTAAAACGCATATATAAAATCAATTTGAATATAAATAAGTAATTGTAAAAATCTATATATATTTAAAAAAAATCAAAATATCTATATTTTATAATTTAAAAATCAATACTTTAAAAAATCAATATATTTTTAGAGCAAATAAAGAATATATATAATACTCCTTTTCAATAAGATATATACTTTAAACATATGATAAATACTTTAAACTAGGCCAATATATATATATATATATATATATATATATATATACACATACATATATATATAAAAGATTTGAAAAAAATTATAAAGGAGGAGAAGAGCGGACTGCACGACAGTGGCAAGGAGGAGGAATGGGAAGGTGAGACAAGGTTGATTGCGGCTGTTGCATAGGGAAGTAGAGCACAACCACTGTGCTATGTGATGACAGTGGTGGAGAGTTTGAGGCATTGGTTGATGTTTGGGGAAAGAAGGGCAGAGGCGGATCTAGGTTGTAGAAGGCTGACAGTGGGCTATCAGAGCGGGCTATCAGCTGGAGGTTGTGGGTGTGTGTGTTGCGGCAAGTGGTGATAGGTTTGCACTGTCTGTAGATTGCGGATCCTAGGGAGGCTTGGTTGCAAGGGTAGCCGCTTGGGTTTTAGGCGGCGGACCATGGCAGTGGGTAGGCTGTGGTAGCAGATTCAGGCATGGAGAGGCCAGAGGGTGTGCAGATGAGGAATGGGTTCAAGGAGGTGGTGGAAAAACATGGCGAAGAGATCGGTCGAGGTGATGGAGATGTGGGTCGGAGGTGAAGCATGGAGATGGTGGCGGTGCGAACACGTGGATGAAGTGAAAGGGAGAAAGGAAGACATGGTTCGAATGGAAGAGGACGATCCAGTTACAATCGAGGAAAGCATAAATGCAAGCTTCGAAATACATATGCTTTTATATATTTTTATTTTAAGATGCAAGAGTCAGAACTAAATAGAAAGGAAAGAAAAGAGGCTGAACCATTATCTATATAAAAGCAAACAATGGGAATTGCAAAATTCATAACTTAAATTTATGGAAATAATAAAAGCAACGACTACTTGTTTCCAACTGGTATATAGCTAAAAGGGCATAGGGAAAACCAAAAGCTTAAAACGGGTACCGAAACGGCTATCAATTTCACAGATGTATTGGACATCGAACTACACAAGTGAATATACTACAGAGATCAGCACGACGAGACGAACAGAAAGGTATACAAATATGAAAGATAAGACTATCCTATCAAAATCGATTTTCGTTGCCAAAACTGCTGCTAAAACGCCGTAAATAAGATAAACGGAGGTAGAACAATCCAAATTGGACGAAATGAAATACGGCATCTCACTTAGAAAATGATTTACATTTATTTTATAAAAAAACATATTTAAAATTTGAAAATATTTTATTTACATTAATTAACTGATTTTAAATTGAAATTGAAAATCACACAACATAACTAACTTTCATATTTTCTGATAAAAATCTGCCAATTGCTATGTTAAAATAGATGTATTCCAAATATCTAATTTTAATTGTTGAATTTAATTGTTTTATTTTCAAGAAATTCAGTTAATTAGGTTAAAAAAATCGTTATAATTTTTGGATCGTTACACTCTCTCGATTCAAAACTTTTTATCCCCGAAAAGGAACGAGATAGGAGAATAGAAGCAACAGAAAGGGAAGATAGATTCGAAATACATATTACCAGGTACAACAATTAATTCAAACCATATAAATTTTATTTTTGGACATCTTATTACTTACAGTTTATGTTGTATACTATTCAATTACGTGCTCTCCTTACATTCAAACTTTTCCCATGTAAGTTTTATGAATGTTTCTGAGTGTAATTGTGCACTATACAAATTTACCTTTTATTTACAACATTTCTATTAAGGAAAATTTTGTTTGAACGTCTTATTACTTAAATTGTCTATTGTATAACCTTTAATTGCATATTCACATTGCATTTTAATTTTTTGAATATTTCAGGTAAGTTATATATGTTTTTGAATGAAATTGAAATAAATTTTAGCCTAGTTCAACTGTTTCAACTTGTTTCAATTTCATCTTATATTAGACACTCCAATTATTCAAAAACATATATAACTTACCTGAAATATTCAAAAAATTAAAATGTTAATGTGAATATGCAAATGAAATAAATATTCACACATATATATTTATATATATCAAATTATACTCAAGAAATTCAAATCAAATCCATTTTCCAAAACAAAAGTGTAACAAAGCTAGTGGTCTCTCCACTTTGAGACTTGAAAATGAATGTCGATGATGTTGCAATCATCACCGAAATCATTTTCCAGTGACAAAAGAGAAGAGTATTGACTTGCTTCTTCAAAATTCTTTGGGAACAATTTCCATTTGAAACTACTTTTAAATAATATATTTTTCCAAAACTTTGAAAACCAAATTTTTTAAATGCATCGAAAATTTAATTCTCAAATATTTAATTTAAATTCATTTCATTTGCAAATTAGATTTATAAACCATGTTTTAAAATTTTTATCTCCTTGCACAACAATAGTTAATGGTTTAGAAATGTTGACAAAACAGCAAATGAAAATCTAGTACTATCATCACTAACAACCAATTCATTTAGCTATCTAATTTTAGAAAATTAGACCTTTATATATATATATATTATCATACATAGAATTATTACACTTTTCAATTTTGAAAACAATATTGTGTCAGATTGCTCTATTCAAGTGTTTTGAAATTCCTATCGATAAAGTTGGCCAAAGGAATCGATCGAAACCCAAAATTCAAACTTAACAAATCAAACAACATAATAATAAAAATTATATCAGTTACAAATACGGTCTCTCATAGGATGATTCAAGAATGAATCTTAGAACAAGGATAAAGATTCAAATTTAGAGGGACCCTAATTAAAAGAATTCTAACAACGAAGATAGGCTCGAAAGGAAGATAAGATAATTACGTTACAAAGGAGGAAAGATGGATAGAGTCATATCAATCATGGTGACCTTAATCGAATCAACCGAGACTTAGAAAAGACGAGAATGTCATCATGAAATATGGACAAACTTGCTGAGAACATCATGGAAGACGCGATTCACGAGATCGACGAAGAAGGCAGGAGCATTGGTTAATCCAAAGGGCATGACTAGCCATTCATAGAAACCATTCCCTGGGAGGAAGGACAATAGGTTGGGCTCCAGAAATAAAATCGATGCAGAATTCAATTTCCCGCTTGGGAGGAAGAGAAGTTACTTCACTAAAACATCATGATAATCGCTGACTATCAGGATGGAATCATGATCACTAGGCTTGAGAATCAAGCGAGAAGTAAAAACTGTCTGCATAATCCTGAGGCATTCGATCTCAAGATAATTACTCCAGTCGTCTACTAGAGAAACGGTTCGGGCTTTGCAAGAAATGACGGCATCAAAATCGAGGACTTAGAAATCTTCGGTGAATCAACGCACGTCGTAAAGGAGTTTCACCCCTTAATAAATCATACCAAGGTTGGCTGGACCGCCAATGGGATTAGTCACACACAAGAATGAAGTTGCCAAATGAGGTTGCAAGACGTGCTTATATTTATTACAGAGATTAATGGAAAATAGAGCTATGGGATGCTCCAGTATCAAGAAGAACATAAACGGAAAAGACAAGGATGGATTTTAAAACAAAGGGAAAATTTCAAAATTCAGAAGAAATCCTAATCAAGGAGGATCCTAGTAAAGAATTTCTGTCTCGAACGAAGATGATTCTGTAATTAATTATACTCATTCTAGGGTATTGCCACTCTATCACTAGTGAGTTTTTACTACATATGCTAAATTTTTCCAAAACCAGAGCCCCGATACCACTTGTAACAACCTAGCATTTCGAACCATTCAAATCGGCTATAATCCACACATGTCAGACTTGAATTGCTCAAAACAATAGATTGTTAATTTTTATATTGGCAAAACTTAGCATATACAGTAAATAAATCAATCATAGAATCATAGACATAGAGTAATATAACCATAAGCAGCGGAAATTGATAAATAGTAGTACATGAAGCTACTGCATAAATACCAGAGTCTGAAACAAAATAAAATAGAAATCCAACAAATAGAAGTCTCAATACATAAGGAAATGATCGGTCTAAACATAAACAACTGGAAACAACTAAATGACTAAAAACTGAATAGATAACTAAGCAAATCTCAAAGCTCTAAAGATGAGTCTCTAATGCTATACCACTCAGTCTGACGCGAGCATAAAGCAAAACAGAAAACACTCAAGTCAAGATTAACATTCTTATGCAAGTAAATCAACCTAAGTGAAATGTCCAAATGAAATGCAATATAACTTAAAGGATGTTTGGGATTCCCATCCTTTAAGGATCCGAAAAACTATCTACATATATAGTACAACACGCTACATAGGTAATATCTATAGTAAAGTAAAATATTAAAATAGCATTATGGCGTTACTGATATCCCCCTTAACATATTTTTATATATTCCCGTAGTCTATATAGATACTATAAGCTCCACCAAACTGGTGGGATACTCAGGGAGCACTCCACAGGTATGATAAAAACCAAACTCATAGTGGGCACGATAAGGCATGTGACATGGCACGCGAGGCAATGTCAGGGTAGGATTCTACCGCTTGCACTCCCGGACAGGTGGTAACGTATAGCAGCTACTACCGCCCACCTCGAGACACACTCCCAAATCAAAAATGCACCCGATCAATCACAAAGTAATAATCGAAGAAATGTGCCCAATAGGGGAGCGACCCCAGTTGGCCCAGTATAGCTCCTATTTTAGCCACATCAAGCTAACTCGAGTGAGTCAGGACTGCGTTTATACCTTATATAGACGTTCTCCAAACATCCTACTTTGTTCTGGAATTTCCACCATGTGCATATTTATTAAAGTATTTCCGGTATTGGTAGAGAGTATGACAATATCCGTTTCCGGTCTCTTTAACAACCAAACGCTTATTTTACACCGTAGTCACTTTCATTACAACCAATTCATACTTTATATCAAAATATCACATTCATTTTAAAAATCATCACTTTCAAAATCATATTCGCTTTCAAAATCATATCACTTCAAAAATCATAACCATAAAATAGTTTATGTATTTAAATAGTTTATGTATTAAAATTGTTTATATATAAAATAATTATAGATTTAGAAGAGTTTATATCAAAATAGTTTCAAATTAGAATTATTTCTTCCAATTTCACAAATTCATTCAAATCAACTTAAGCTTCAAAATTCAATTTAAGCCAATCTCAGTTCAACAATTTCAATTATTAGGTTAAAGGTTCAATTCAAAATTCCAATTAAAACCATTTTTATATATATATAACTACTTCCAATTCAATAGGTTTCAGAGTTTAAATATTCAAACAATTTACAATAACTCAGTTTGATATATTTCATTTATATTTCAAAATTCAACTTTAATTTTATTTAAATTTGAAAATATTCACTTAATCATTTTTGATAACATTTAACGTCTCAAATTACAAATTTGAATAAAATCAATAATTAAATATTCAACTTTATTTAAATTTTAAAATATTCATTTATCCACCTTTAATCAAAATCAAGTCATCAAGTTATAAAATCATATCTTTAAAACCCTCAAATTAATACGTTTTCAAATCAATTTTAGTTAGATTCGATTCTTAAACAATTTAAATTACAAATCAACCTTAATTTATTTTTTCCTCTTTTATTTATTAAAGTTAATACAAAATATATTTTCAAAATATTAATAAATTTTTTTAAATAAATACTTAAGCATATTATATATATTAATTAAATTAAATCTTATTAAATTATATCATATTAAATTAAATTAAAACTTATTATTAAATTTATTTTCATATTAAATCTTATTTTGAAATTATAAAATTATAAGTAAAATCATAAAATTATTTTTCCAAAATTTAACTTATAAATTTAAAGTTTCCAAGCATATAATTTAAAAATATAAATTTTTATATATATTAAAATAAAATCTATATATTGTATTTAAATAAGTATTTATCATATATTTCCTTTCGAAACTCTGGAAATCAATTTTCAAAAATAGACCAATGGTGTCCGTATATAATTTTCTATCGTATGGTCAAGTGATATGAATATTTATCATTTCATTTCGCAATAATTTAATATTTAGGGTATATATCATTTCAACCCGCAATCACATCAAAATTTAATAAAATCTCTTAGGTTTATCATTTCAACCCATAACGGTTTTTCCCTAATCTATAATATCATACGGGTATGTATCATTTCAACACATAGGGATTTCCTAACTAATAGGGAACTTGCAGATTGAGAACAATATAATAATAATATATCATAACATATCAATTACAAGCATGGATCATAACCAACAATTTAATATAATATATATTCAACGGGCTATGGTGTTATATGTTAATTATCATCAGTTAACATTTTTAAAAATAATAACATATCATATTTAACAATTAATTAACCAACAATTCAAATTTAACAACACATTTCAATCGTCTTTTCTTGTGAAATCAATTTATTAAATATAAGAATGTTAATTGTGAGTGATCGCTAACCTTTCGAGGCTAAAGAAAATGGACAACACAACAAGCTACGATTTGAAGCACAAACCCGACAGTCGACCAATCCAGATGACAATTTCCAAATCAGAGCAAGGTGGATGAACTTGGATTTGATGAAGACATGATATAATATTATATCCTTTTTCTAAAATAAAATTTTAAAACACATTTTAAATAAAAATCCTCATATTATATATTTAAAAAAATCAATATTTAATTGAAAACACATATTAAAAATAAAAACCTTCATATTATATTTAACAATTTATATTTGTTAAAACATATATATATATATATATATATATAATTTAAATATAAACAAGTAATTGTAAAAATCTATATATATTTTAAAAAAATCAAAATAGCTATATTTATAACTTAAAAATCAATACTTAAAAAATTAATATATTTTTAGAGCAAACAAAGAATATATATATATATATAATACTCCTTTCCAATAAGTTATGTACTTTAAACATATGATAAACACTTTAAACTAGACCAATATATATAAATATATAAAAGCTTTTGATTTTTTTTCATATAAAGAAGTAGGAGAAGAGCGGACTACACGACAGTGGCAAGGAGGAGGACTGGGAAGGTGAGACAAGGTCAACAGTGGTAGTTGCATAGGAAAGCGGAGCACAGTTGTTGTGCTACGTGCTGACAGTGGCGGAGGATTTGAGCCGTTAGCTAACGGTTGTGGAAACAAGGGCAGAGGCGGATCTAGGTAGTAGAAGGCTGACAATGGGTTATTGGAGCGGGCTAATGGTTAGAGGTTGCGGATGTGTGCTGTAGCAAGTGGTGATGGGTTTGCTTTGTTTAGAGATGGCGGATCCTAGGAAGGCTTGGTTGTAAGGGTAGCCGCTTGGGTTCTAGGAACCGGAGCATAGCAGTGGGTATGATGTGGTGGCAGATTCAGGCGTGGAGAGGCCAAAGGGTGTGCGTAGGAAGAATGGGTTCAAGGAGGTGGTGGAAAAACGTGGTAGAAAGATCGGCCGAGATGATGGAGGGAAGGGTTGGAGGTGAAGCGTGGAGATGGTGGCGGTGGGAACACATGGATGAAGTGGATGGGAGAGAGGAAGACACAGTTTGAATGGAAGAGGACGGTCCAGTTACAATCGAGGCAAACATGAAAGCAGGCTTTGAAATACATATGCTTTTATATATTTTTATTTTAAGATGCAAGAGTCAGAACTAAATAGAAAGAAAAGAGAAGAGGCTAAACCATTATCTATACAAAATTAAACAATGGGAATTGTAAAAGTCATAACTTAAATTTGTGGAAATAATAAAAGCAATGACTGCTTGTTTCCAACTGTTATATAGCTGAAAGGGCATAGGGAAAACAAGTACTGAAATGGCTATCCATTTCGCAATGTACCGGACACTGAACTACACAACTGAATATACTGCGGAGATCGGCATGACGATACGAACAGAACGGTACACAGATATGAGAGATACGACTATCCTATTAAAACTTGATTTTCGCTGTCAAAACTTTCGTTAAAACGTTGAAAATAAGATAAACGGAGCAAGAACATTCCAAATTTGGCGAAACAAAATACGGCGTCTCACTCAGAAAATGATTTACATTTATTTTATAAAAAATATTTTTAGCTTTGGAAAATACTTTACATCAATTAACTGATTTTAAATCGAAATTGAAAATCACACAACAGAACTAACTTTCATATTTTTTGATAAAAATCTGCCAATTGCTATGTTAAAATAGACGTATTTCAAATATCAAATTTTTATTATTAAATTTAGTTGTTTTATTTTCAAAAAAAATTTAGTTAATTACGTTAAAAAAATCGTTATAATTTCCAGGTCGTTACAAAAAATATAGTATTCAAGAACAAATTTGATTAAAAAAATGCATGTCAATGCCATGTTCTTTTATTCAACCATGTACTACGTAGCATTGGTTGTAACCAAAGTAAGTAGTTTACTAAAGTACATATGTATTAACTCGTAACCAATTAATTGATAAAAAATGTTTGCATGAGCATTGCGGTAGAAAAAACTTATTCATGAATTTCCTATCTTAATCACCAAACATGGAATGCATCAAATGAATGAAATATTCACAAATTTTCATTCAACCCATATCTTAAACTTGATCATGAAAATATGAAGTATAAAAGAAGGTAAGCAAACTGATTCAAAAGTAATCGATATCTATATCAATATATATATGAATAAAAATTAAAGTCACTAAAGTCATCAATCACTATTTGTGTATCAGTATGCATGAAAGTTACTATGAGATAAATTGAAGGTTAAAAGGTTGATTTCAGCCAAATAATGAACATAAACAACATAACATTATATATGTACGTGTCTATATATATATATATATATATATATATATATATAATGTCACGCCAAACTAGATAAGCCATGTTAACGATAATACCATTTTATTTTACTCTTACCCAACATAATTAATTTGACTGAAATAAACATGGTTAGTTGCTTCAAAAATGTATGTAAGTATTCGCTTAAAACATTATAATAAAAATGAAGGGCGCTCAAATATTCATTGCCTCAATTAGAAAGCATGCAATGCATCGGTAAAATTTAAAAGTTGTTATTAGTAACTGTAAAATGAACAGTTTTCTCTACTGGCTAAATCTTTTGTAAAATGTTGTAGATGTGATTTTTACTATATTTCAAAATCATGTGATATTACTATATTTTAAAATCATTGTAAAAATGAATAAGCTTAATGATAAATAATAATGCAAAACCTTTATAAGTTTTGTAATAAAAATAGACTTTTGCAATATTTATTATTTTTATTGTTAAAAAACACAAAATTTAATTTATATTACTAATATTAGTTTCTAGAGTAGTAATTATGTTTTTTGTTCATAATCTAGATAAATCAAGGATTCATAGTTTCTTGTCACCTCAAAAGGTAGATTGGTTCGAAAAATAACTAAAACAACGATGGAAGAGGAAAAACTTGCTTTGAAACCTTATAACATCAAAAATGTGAAAGAATGGAGAAAGTTTGTAAAGGAGAAAAACAAGTTTGGAGTTTACGAAAAAAATTCTTGCTGATCTTCCTTTCATTTTCTCATGCTTTCATTACATATAAACTTTGAAGTAGAGTATTTTTCAGGACTTTTCATCTTATCTTCTTATTTTTATTTTCTTTGTTGTCTGCCTATGAGTATTGAGTAGATGAGTAATGATATTAAATTCACATTATGCTCGGTTATCTTATTTTTATTTTCATCTTTGTTGTCTGCCTGTTATATTATTTTTGTATTTGTTTTCAATGCTCTGTTGTAAAGACATTATGCTGAGTTATAGATTCATTTTTTTATGTCATAAGTTATAGAAATCATCTTTCAAATCAGTTATGAAAAAAAAGATACAGATATCATAATTTTAAAATTTGGTTTAAACCACAAAGTACAATTAGAAGTTTACCCAAAGTGGATTTTACAGTAAATAATTTCTGTAGTGTTTTTCAATAAGGAAAAATAACAAAATCATCTTTTAAATCTAAATATACAATTTTATAGTACAACCGTTTTAAATTTTAAATTTACTTTGCATCAATGTAAAATTATGCAAATGCACTTGCATTATTGTTCCTGTTGATTCATGTGTTCCATGTGATAAAATGCAATAAATTCTTCACCCTGTCAGCCAACATCATTGATTTCTCAAAATCAATATTTTTATGCCATTAGGAAAAAAGCTATACTTTGTTTCAAAAAAATTACTTTAATTTAAGCTATGTCCTACTGTGCAAAATAATTTTATAGACTTTTTAATATTTTTATTTTTTTTAGCACAAATCTTTTACTGTAATTATGGATTAGCATTTAAGATGATTATATATGGAATGAATGGACTATTAACAAGTGCTTCATTTCACTCTAATTTTAACTATAAGCATGACCTTCCTTGTATGCATGTCTAGCATTTACTCAACTCAATGTCAGTAACCACAAACAAGACTCAACTTAATGTTGGTAACCACAAACAGGAGATTTTTATATTTTAATAAGAAGTCCATGGTTAAAGAATTGATAAGCAAACAACTCTGTCCATTAGGCAAAATCAATTGCCCCACACAACTGAACGTAGAGGAATGACTAAGTTGACTGAAGTTTTGGTTACTTAATTAATTGTAGCATTATTTACCTAGTTATTAATTAACTATTGATTGATTTGTTCAACGTCTTTCTAAATGTAGAAAAAGCAAAGCCAGGATTCATTGTCCATATCTAGAGTTGATGTTTGCGTTAAATCTCGCACTAAAAAAATGGCGAATTAGTGAACACTGAATTCCAAATTTAACTTATCGAATTTTGATTCCATCCAAAAGTCCAATGTTATAATTCAAATCCATCTAAACTTAAAATAAATTTTAGAAATCATTTTCATATTTATATACAACCAAATTCACCAATTATCCCAAATTCAAATATAAAAATTATTATTCATCCAAATCCAATTGAGCCATATTTGAAATTTTACTAGTCTTAATGACTTAACCAAAATTTTCTTATTACAAATCAAATTAGAATTCACATTCAACATTTAAAATGAATTAAATGTTCAAAATCTAACAACCAAAATTCCGGCTCGTTACATTCCTCCCCCCTTATAAAAATTTTGTCCTCGAAATTTGTTAAGGTAGGAAAATGCTTTCAAACTCATTAACTTACCCCAAAACTAACTTAGTTAAAATTCACATCCACTTCTCAAAACCTTTTAGCTTAATCCAAAACCATTTGCTTTTATTTCTAACACAAAAGCTTTGTTTTCAACATCATTTCAAAAACAACTTTCCTAGTTAACCAAAATTTTCAAAATCCCCAAAAAAATTCTAACTCTCAAAATTTCCTTGCACGGAGAGCGTTTTATCAAAATTATAATAAATATATATACATCAACCCACATGGTCGGAAAACAAAATATATCACGATATATTATCATTTCCAAATTTTATTGCGTAGGCGTACCTTACATTAGCGTTTTATAAGCAAGCGGCTAATTATTGTGCATTTACGCGCTTCACTCTATCGACTGCCTCCCATACCTGTACTTACTTAAACAAGCACATAAGTATCAATAATATGAGATTTTAACAACCTTCCATTCATTAATCTTAGCCAAACACATCAATTGCATAGCCCAAACAACAAATTTTCATAATTCAACAAGTTAACCATCTTTATAAGCAACCACAAGGTTCAACACTACTTTAATCTCCTTTACAACTCCATATTTCATTTTACTCTACTCAAAAGGATTTACAACCAAGTTTGCTACATTCAATTCATATTTACCACAACCAACTCAAAATTACTTCAATATGATCAACATGTCCCTACTTATATAAACTTACTTCTATGCAATTCTGAATTGATCCATAATCAATTTTATCTCCAATTTTATTTATTTGCATCACATTCATAATTCACTTTCAATTATATGCAAATCCACTAAACTAAATTCCATCCCATTCCAATTTATTCAAAAACCAACTTTATTTACTTCCTTAATTTATTAACTTTGTTTACAACAAAAACAACTAATCTAAATGCAAATTTGATGTTATTCAAGCAAATAACCATTACTTAAGTTTTATACCCATTTTAAATTAATTTCAACACGATCTGTATTAATTTCAATCCATGCTGAATTATTCACAACCTTTACATTCTTAATCCATTACAATTATTAAATTAAACCCCCACTCTTACACTTAAATTTCATTATCCATACAGGTTCATTCAAGACCATTTCATAAGTTTGAAAACAACCCTTCCAAAATTTCTTAAGTTATTTCAACTCCAAAACAACTCTATTCCTTCTTGCATCAATTTTATTTTTATTTTTATTTGATTCTTATCCAATCAAATTCCAATCCATTTACAAATTTTAACTTAATTAGTTTACTACTCAATCCATTTTAATTTTTTTATTTACCATCTCAATTCATTTCTGAATTTATTAATAACATGATCGTTCCAATTATTCTATACCAGAACTGGGTTTTATTTTACTTTTCAAAATTTTAACAAGCTACCAAAATTTTATTCATCCCATTATTCTTTTCATTTAATTTTGCTTAAGCTAAATTCAATTTCAAACAATTCTTTTGAATTTAGTTGAGTGAGAATTTAATTCATTCCATATCATTTCAACTTAATTAATTTCCTTTCATTCAATCCTTTACTAATTTAATTCAAGTTCAACTAATTTTATTTAGCTAACTTAAATTCATACCATTTCCTTCACTATTTTAAATAAGAATTTAACTCCATTCAATATTATTTATAACACAACTGAATTTTGATTTCAACTCAATCCAATTTCAACTTAATTCCTTATAATTTAAGTTATTCGATCCTAATTTATATTACCATTCAATTTAAATTTTTACTTTCTAATATATAAGTTCAAAAAAAAAACTAATTTACTAACCTAAGTCCATTCACCCTTTTATATTTCACTTTGCCTTACCTCACTTCACATCTCATTTAGGATTTAAATTTTGAATTTCCCATAAAATGCCAACCATTTTATTTTGGTTTTACAATTTCATTTCATATCCATAAGTTCACCAACTTATTTATTTAAAATCTTATATTGTCCATTTGAGTCCATTTACATCCTATAATCACAATCCCAGATTATATATGTGTATATATATAACACTTAATAGCTTAGGGGTATAAATTTTCATTACACAATTATAGCCCACAATTACATTTCATCTTTATATTCAATTTAATTCAATTCAAAATTTATTTAACTTATCCTGAGTTAAATTCAAATATGTTTTATTCACTTCCATTTACTCAAGTTAAATTTTAATTCTAGGATTAAAATTTTCATTCTTTTCTTATTAATATCAACTTCACTTTATAAGTTCAATAGTTGATTTTGTCTTAACTTTCCGCATTATTTAAATAGAATTTCCAAAATTCAATTGCCTGGTTTTTATTTCAAAACCATTTTGAAATCATAATAACGCATACCCACTTGGTATATCAAATCAAACTTCCGGATTCCAAAACAACTTGTTTTTATCAAAACAAATTTCACTTTTGAAATTTCTAAAACAACTTGTTACCTAACAACTCCAAACGAATATCATAACCAATCTCCACGGTAGCAATCCATCACTTTAGAAACTCGAAAATGGATAATGATGATGTGGCCATCATATCAGGATAATTTTACAGTGACTGAAGTGAGTTCAGTGCTTCCCTACTACCACAAATTCCCTTTCAAAAACAATTTCCATTCAAAAATATTTTCCAAAATAATACTCCATCATTGCCTTCAAACACTTTGAAAAACATTTCAAACATTCCCAAGATTTTAAATTCCCAAACCCTTTGTTTAAATTTATTTAAATACCATTCAAAAATTTCGGGATTTAAATTCGGGTTTAATTCAAATTTTAGTTATACTTCTTTTGGATAAGTTATACTTATAGAATTCTATTTGGTTATAAACCATTTCAAAATTTAGATCAAAATTTAGATTCTTATTTGATTATAGTATTAACACCCAAACATAAATATATATAATAATTGAGAAAATCATTTCTTTCATATCATAATATAATTTTGGGTAAAATTATTTCATTTACCTACTTTAAAAAAAATACTATATTGGTTTATCTTGTTTAAGAGTTTACAAACCCCTATCGATACGGTTGTACTTCCCGTACCGACTAGAATTCATAAACACTTAACCGATAAGTCAATACAGTATAAAAACAGCTTTTATATTCACTAACAAGTACGCTCTCATATCTATTATTACTCTCAAACTCATTCTAGAGTACTTCTGAGTCTATTTCTAATGAGTAATTTCCCCACCAAAGCCTAGGTTATCGTTGACCTAAGCTCTGATAACAACTGTCATGACCCGTCCTTCTCGACCATCGAGAAATGACATAAAATACGCCACAGTATAATATGCTGATGATCGAGTGTCGGAAAAGACCGATTGTGAAGGAAAAAAAGAAGATAGGACGAAGAAGGAACCAAACAATAACAGAATCTCACAATCGCAGCGGAATAAAATATAATAGATAATAACAGATCTTTACACAAAATGAAAACATATCTGTTTTATAGATTACATAATCAAAGTATCACAAACAAACAACAATTACCAGTCAGGCAGTTATAACAGCCGGCCTCACAGCTTACTGGCAATTTCAACAAACACAGCAGCAGACATAAACAAATATGGATAATACGTCTCGGTCTCTGAGCTCCTCTCCTGAGCTCCCAAGAATTCTATCCTGTATTTATAATACTCAGTCTGACCCGAGCATTATAATAAAATAACACCCGAGTCGGTCTGGAATACCAGTGTGATAAAATACACACAACTTAATTATTAAAGTTTCAAAAAATCTTTTGAAAACAAAGATATCTCGTAAGACCACGCCACAAATAAACATGTCGGGTTTTTACCTTACGATAACCAAAACATTTCTTGTAAAATCCTATGATATTATAATAGTGTCTATATACAAATACTTATTCAAATAGCTGAAATTGTTATATAATTAAATTCCAGCGTACTAGCCACAAAGTGGGTTATACAACCAAAACCGTAAAAAGGCACGTAGGGAAAATGGATTTCCAATGAATGACTATGTACTGGGGTACCACCTATCATAGTACCTGGTCTAGATCAGCGTACCGAGGATCCACCCTAAATCCCCTGCAACACAAGACCGGGACTACCCCTTACTGGATAATCCCGAGTAAGATCAAGCCGAGGTTGGGATCAGCAACAGCACCACACAGCCGAAATAAAAGGGACATTTAGACAGGGATGACCGTACCCTAATGGGCGCGACCCACTTAGCCTTGCTGCATAACCCCTGATTTTCAGTCATTCCCGGTTGATGAGGCTCGAGGCTAAGCGTTACCTTTTTAGAACATTTCACTTAGAATGCTCATCGTCCTCCTGACGATGTTCTGAAAGCATTCATCCATACAAGTTTGTTCCGGGTTCGAACGGAACAGAAGGCACTACTCCTACTACATCCATTTTGGAATCACCCTCAAGATTAGTAGCGATTAGCCCTTGCACTTCACTGCTCCATCTTCGACTCCAAGCTCTTGTCTTCAACATGAAAATGTACTCGTTGGATCGAAGTGGTTTTCGGACTACAAATCTGATCCCGGTCTCTTCGAAACAATGTTCGCTATTTCCCGGTTAACTCAACCATGGTTCTTTTGGAAATACACAGTCGAAGATAAGATCGAAGTTCACCTCCTAACCGTTAGTGGACGGATTTCCTTACCAACGTCCTAGAAGAACGAAAGAGTTTATACGTACAATATAGCACCTCAAACGGTAACTGTACCATATAATTCTCATCTCTCTTCCAGATATTTCCAAAGTTATATTTGGGTCCTGATTAGATAGTCGGTTATTTAACTATCAAATAAACAAACAATTCAACCAATTATTTCATTTCAACTGAAATCACCAAGTCTTTTAAATTTTGGATTTTTTATATAATTTAAATCACTTTTCTCAAAAATGTATACTTAAAACATTTTAAAATAAAACTACTTTAAATCACTTTACTCAAAATAATAGTTATGAAATTCTATAGTAAAGTTCCATGTAAAATTTTAGCCACAAACTACTTTAAAAATAAAATTTATATAAAGTATAAATATTAGAAAATTTGTTTTAAAAAATAATAATGTCAACTTAACCTTTAAAATAATTACTACTAAAATCAATTTGAATAAATTTACTTTAAAATTCTAAAACAATTAAAAAGGTAATAAATTTCTCTAAAACATTCTTTTTAAAACAATTTTTAAAACTTAAACTTATACTAATAAATTCCTTCGAGAAAAATATAATTGGCGTTCAAGTAATTACACTTCCATTTTAGAATAAACCAATGAACCTTTTATAAATCCTGCTTGATTTATCTAAATTCAAATTTACGTCTCAATCCCGTAAATTTCTTTCAACACTTTAAAAATAAAACACCCTTTTATTTTTAAACACATTTCCCATTTCCTGGAAATCACTTTCAAAATATATACTTAGATTATTTTAAATAAGTTACTAAATTCTTTATTCAAAATAATACTTTTGAAAATCTATAAAAGTTTCCTGAGTAACTTAAATAAAAAATTTCATTTTAAAATAAATTTATTATAATAAAAATGTATGTTAAAATTTCCTGTAGAAAACGTAATACTAATTTACCTTTAAAATAATTAAATACCATAATTACTTAGATAAATATTTACTTTTCACTTAAAAATAATTAAAAATAATAATTTTTATCTAACGACCCGGTATTTTCAACCATTCGCATCCATTATAAGTGCATAGGTAGACACTCATGCCAGAATTGAATTGCTCAAAATACCGCGTCGTAAATAAATTTTTGGCAAACCTCAGAATATACAGTAAATAAAATCACAGATCACAGACACAGAGTATATAATAATGCAGCGGAAGTAAAAGAGGAGATAGTAGTTCATGAAGCTACTATATAAATTATAAGATACATCAGAGTTAAATAAGATATAACAGAAGAGTAACAGGATACATCAGGTACAAATCAGATGCATCACTGAACCACTGGATACTGAAACAAATAGATGGCTGGATCTTCAAGGAAAGCTCCAACACCGAAGGTGAATCTTGAATACTAACTCAATCAGTCTGATCCGAGCGTAAAGCAAAACACAAAACTCTCGAGTCAGGAAATAAATACTTATAAACTGTAAATCAACTCAAGTGAACAGTAACAAAATGCATCAGTACTTAAAGGATGCTTGGGACCGCCCATCCTCTAAGGATCCGTTAAACTATTTACTATGTAGTAATATACGCTATATACGGTAGTGTCTAATCAGTAAAGTATAATCATATTGAAAATAGCGTTAAGGGGATGGTGAACCTTAACGCGGTCGGATCTTTAAAACCAAAATCGTAGTGGGCTCGATATAAGGATATGACACGGCACGCAAGGAAATGCCAGGGTGGATACACCGTTTGCACTCCCGGACCGGTGGTGACGGCAAGCCAGCAGCTTCCGCCCACCTCGAACAATACCCCCGAATCAAAGTGGCGCCACCGAATCGAATCACAACAGTAATAGAATAGTTTCCGATGGAGCATGCTCGATGAAAGGGTGCGACCCTTTGTGTAGCCCGGTATAGCTCCTGTTTTAGTCATATATGCCAACTCACGGGAGTTGGGTCCACGTAACATACCTCGAGAACGTCGCCACCATCCTACTTCATTCTGGAATCTCCACCGCATACACAGTTGTTAAAGTGGTTTTCGGTATTGTCCGGCTATAAGACAATATCCGATCCCGGTCTCTTTAACAACCAATCGTTATTATAACCCATGGATATTTATTTCAAATAATTTATACTTTCAAGACCAAAATATCATACTCATTTCAAAACAATATCACAATTGTATCATTTCCATTTCAAAAATAATTCAATATTATATCATTCAAATAAAACCCAAATTTTCAAATCGTTGAATATTTCTTTAAATTTATTAAACTTGAAATATTCCTTTAAATTATCATAGCATTTTGGAAATGTTACCTTAAGGAATCATAGCATTTTTGGAATGTGCTACTTTCCACTTTACATTGTATATAATTCAAAGTATTGATAAGCTTAAAATTTTAACATGTCAATTTATCATAGCCTTATAGTTAAATAAACTTTCTTACTGTAATATACAATTTAAACCGAAATTCTTATGTTAAGTTAAAAGCACCTTATTAACTTACATTATTATTACAATAAAGAAACTTTATTATTTTAATCATTTAAAGTATGCCATTCACATAAATTAAAACTTGCTTATCAAATGTACGTTATCAACTTACATTTTATTATTACAGTAAGTAACATTTATCATTTTAATCAATTTAAAATACACCATTACATTGATTAAAATCTACGTGTCAAGTGTACGTTTTAAATTTTATATTCCTATTACAATAATGAACATTTATTAATTAAATCAATACCACACTACTTAAAACTTTACATGTTTCTTTCTTAATTAAAACTTTACATGTTCTTGCATTAATTAAAACTTTCATGTTCTCTCATTAATTAGGACTTTACACGTTTCTTTCATTAATTAAAAACTTATACATTTCTTTTATTAATTAAAACTTATACCTTTCTTTCATTAATTAGGAATTTACATGTTCCTATCATTAATTAGAACACCATACGTTCTTTCATTAATTAAAACCTATACGTTTCTTTCATAAATTAAAACCTATACGTTTCTTTCATAAATTAAAATCTATACGTTTCTTTCATAAATTAAAACCTATATGTTTCTTTCATAAATTTAAACCTATACGTTTCTTTCATAAATTAAAACATATACGTTTCTTTCATAAATTAAAACCTATACGTTTCTTTCAAAAATTAAAACCTATACGTTTCTTTCATAAATTAAAACCTAACATTTCAGATTTATATTACCATTTCACAAATTTAACTAAACTTCCAGTTTATTTAATTAATTTTAACATCTTTAGTTAAAACTCAAATTTCACATTTCAAGTCAAGTTATATTTTAAAATTTCATTTTCAACAGTCATTTATTCAACCACTTAAATTTATAGAAAATCAATAATTCTTTAATAAATCACTTAAATTCAAATATAAATCAATTTATCAGATTTACCATTTTCCAAATAAAATTAAAGTCCATTTTATTCATGTAACTTAAATATCATTTTTAGTCAAAATTCCAATTTCAAACATAAGTTATATTTTCAAAATCCAGTTAATCCATTCATAAATTACATTTTAACACATAGAAAATTATAATTTATTTATTTTAAAACCTTTCAAAATCTATTTAAATCAAATTTCACAATTTTATATTTTTAAAATACTTAAAATATTCAAAGCACTTTATAGAATAACCACGGATCTGTATATAGTTTTCTAACCTAGGTCAAATGATACGGATATGTATCATTTCAATCCGCAGTTTAAAAGGTAAAAATCCGGGTTCTATCATTTCAAACCCGCAATCCCAAGTTTAAATAAATAAATAAAATAACTCAGGCCTATCATTTCAGCCCATAATGATTTTTATCCTAACAGGAAACTTGCAGTGTGATCATATACAGAAATAATATAAACAGTGTCAATATCACAATATACAGTCATGTATCAGATGTCAGGTGAAAATTAACAGTTTTAACATGGTAATAACATGGTAATAACACGGCATAGCATATCATATGATCATCATTAACTTGCATAAACATTTTACATTACTAAACACTTGTCATCAATCCACTTTTCATAAGTATATATGTCAGAGTGAGAAAGACTCACCTTTTTCAAAGCTAGAGACCAAAACAACATACAAGCATGACTCCAAAGGCACGACAAGAACAATTTCACGACTTTTGATTTGAGTTGAAAGATAGCCAAGATATGATTTTGTATCAACAACCCAAAACAAAACAAACCAGACAATATATAAACATTCAACATAAAATAACATTGAAACAATTTTTAAATACAAAGCGAAATGAACAAGATAGATTGGACCTTGCTTCAACCACTTCAATGCTTGGCCTAAGGGACACTTATGCTTGGCTATGATGATGCTTTGGCTCAGGTATGACATCATATAGGTCAGATTTAACATCATATAGGCAAGGCAACAAGTGGAGATGAAGGGAATGAGGCAACAATGGTCAAAAACATTGTTTTTAGGCATGTAGGTTGCAATTTGAAGGGTTTGGCCACCATAGATGGCTCGGCCATGGTCATGGTTGGTGGAGTAGATGGTGTTGGAGGCATGGAAGAGATGTAGGAGTTTGTGGCTGCGGCTATGGAGAAGAGGCCGATCCAAACTTAGAAGAGAAACAAGGCAAAATTACATAGAAAAGTAAGAAAAGTAGAAAGAAGAGGGGGATTTACCTAATTTTTTTTCTTCAAGGTGGAGGCCATGATTTTTAGGATTTTGGGGCTTCAAAAATTCGTGAATGACAAGAGGAAGTCGGCTGCAAAGGATGGGGAAAGGAATGGCTAAGATGGATTGATGTATTAATGACAGAAGAAACTGCAAAAGAAACGGATAAAACGTTTTTCCGTTTCTTAGCTCTTAACCCTTTCAAATTTCTCATATATATTTATATACATCCAAATAACTGAAAATAATTAAAATCTCAGTTAAAATTAGAAAATATAACAGATGAACAAAATATTAAAAATTAAATATTAATTAGATATGATTAAATAAGAAAAATAGCACAGAAAAATGCAAACTAGACTTAAGAATTAGAAATAACTTCAATACACTTTGGAAAAATTTACTTTAATTTAAATACATGTAAAATAAATAAAATAAAGTAAAACACAGCAAATAAAAGTGAGTGCATAAAATAAATAAATAAATTTTAATTATACATAATTAAAATAAGAAAATGGCTTAAAATTGTACACTAGGCTTTAAAATTAGAAATAAATCCAAATGAACTTTAGAAAATCTTCATGGACTTGTAAAATATTTATAACAAATAAAATAACAAAAAAATAAAAGTGCATTCACAAAAAAAAAATCATTAAATATAATTTATAAGAAGAAAATGGCAGAAAATTAGAAAACAGCCTTTAAAAATAGGAAATAAATACAGTAAATTTTGGAAAAATTCTATTATCATTTAGAAATATTTAAAAGTCAAAATATACATAGTAAAACATATTATCACATATTAAAATAAAATATAACCAAGAAGAAGTAATTTATACAATTTAAAATAGTCATTGTCAAATAACCCTATATACGCACAATATTGTAAAGGGTATAACTTTCACAATTTACATCCAATTTCAACGAAACGAAAAGTGGTGTTCTTAGAATTTTATGTACTTTCATAATAAAAGAAAAAAATAAATTTTTAAACTTTTAAGTTGAAAGTCATAGTTTGACTAACTTGACCAAAATAAGCATTTCATGCAAATATTCAACTTACACAAGTTTGGAATTATAACTCATATAAAGATCAAGATTATATTTAAATAATAAATTTAATCATTTCAAATAAGTAAAATAAGTTTTTAAATCAAAATCTTACATTAAAAATAATTAAAATATACAATAAAATAATTACAAAATACAGGGTTGTTACACTCTCCCCCACTCAAAACTTTTCGTCCCCGAAAAGGAATGAGGTATGGAAGGGCACAGAAAAGATAGAGTGAAATAGGATTAAGATAAGATGACAAGAAGATTGAAGTTATACCTGATAACTGTTGTTATAGGTAATTTTTACAAGGTGGAGGTGTTCTTTACAAGATTCTCCAAAATTAAGAACACAAGCACGAAAAGGTGGATTCAAAATGATTACCAAAGATCTATCAAAGATTATAGAAAGATGCCCATACCCATCTATAGAAGGATAAGGACGATAAGGACAACCAAAAGATAGTTTGGAAAACAAAATAAGGAATTAGATTTGAAAGCATGGAAATTTCAACTTAAATAGAGAATAAATCTTTACACAAGTTAAATAAATCTTAACTACACCAAATTTCATTATCTTATTATCCAATCATCTTAAATTAACAATTTTTAAAACCATGGGTTTGAAAAATAATCATTTATTATACTCACATTGTACTTAATAAGTTTAATTCTTCTTTATTCCTAATTAAACTTAAATTTATTCCTCTCAATATATTCATCACTGATGTTAAATATACTTACACTTATTATAACTGCTTTATTTTATTCTTAGTTCTTCTAACATTGTTTTATTGTAAGTTATTCAATTACCCTTTATTATTCTTTAACTCTGTTAATCGTTTTATAACTTAAAATTTAAGTGTATAGCATTTATTATAACCACTCAAATTTTATTTATACATCTTTTTTATATTTTATATTATCCAATTACATTTTTAACTTCTGAAATTTTGGTAAGTTATATTTGAATGCAATTGTATTATACAAATAAACCTTCCAATTAAATCATTTCATGCTTGATATTCATCCAAAATTTTGATAGATTGTTTTTTTTTTTGGAATTATTCTTTGAAATAAAATTTAAGAATTAAATTTCCGATTTCTTCAAACCATTTAGAGATAAGTAATAATATATATACATATATAATATGTCAAATCAAATTTCAATCATATATCTATATATATATATATATATATATATATATATATTATAAATCAAGTCATATTTTAGAAATTCAAATCAATTTAATTTCCTAAAACAAAGCTGTAGCAAGACTACAGAACAGTCTCCTAACTTCGAAACTCGAAAATGAACGTCGATGATGTCGCGATCATCACCGAAGTTATTTTCCAGCGACAAAGAGAAAAGCACTAATTTTAAACCTTTAAAAATTCTTTGAAAACAAATTCTATTCAAAATACTTTAAATAATATAACCTTTTAAAACTTTAAAACAAAGTTCGAAATAATCGGGATTTAAATCCTCAAATTCTTGTTTTAAATTCATTTCATTAAGTTCCATAAATTTACTTATATATCAAAATTTATTTCATTAACCAATTTTTTTTTAAATATATTGTGTCCGTTTGTTCTGTCAAAGTGTTTTGGAAATCTTATCGATAGCGCTGATCAGACGTATCGATCAGAAACCCAACTCAACATCAACAACTCAAACAACACAATATATAAAACATTTTAAATTTTAAATACTAGTTTACAAATACACTATACATGAATAGATTTTCAAAGAAGGATAGAGATTCAATTTTTTTTTTATTAACACAAATCAAAGGAGATTTTGATTTAAAAATAAGTTGGAAACAAGGATGACATGATTAAATAACAGAATAGGAAGATGGATAAGCTTATATAAATCACGGGCAACCTTAACCGGGTCAACCGTGACTTAAAGAATAAGATCAATGTTGATTTTTCTAGGGTAAATCTGCATTCGACCTCAAGAGTTAGAGTTTGAAATAACAAAAGATATTAGCATCTAAACCAAGGATAGATAAGAATCTCTGGTGAATCGATGCTAATTGTAAAGGAGTTTTCCCCTTTTTTCAATTCAATTTGAAATTGGCGTAACCACCGACTCACTAGAAAGATCATTCGAAGCGGAGTTATGGAATGCTCCAGAGTCAAAAGAAGATGAATAGTGAGGGATACGAATGGATTTTGGAACTGTAGGGAACGTTCCAAAATTCAAAGGAATTGAGTCAAAAGAAAATGATTCAACTCGAATGAAAGTGATTCTGTAATTACATCTACTCTATATGCTGAGTTTTGCCTAGAGCAACCAAAGCTCTGATACCAACTCTAACGACCCGGTATTTTCAACCATTCGCATCCATTATAAGTGCATAGGTAGACACTCATGCCAGAATTGAATTGCTCAAAATACCGCGTTATAAATAAAATTTTGGCAAACCTCAGAATATACAGTAAATAAAATCACAGATCACAGACACAGAGTATATAATAATACAGCGGAAGTAAAAGAGGAGATAGTAGTTCATGAAGCTACTATATAAATTATAAGATACATCAGAGTTAAATAAGATACAACAGAAGAGTAACAGGATACATCAGGTACAAATCAGATGCATCACTGAACCACTGGATACTGAAACAAATAGATGGCCGGATCTTCAAGGAAAGCTCCAACGCCGAAGGTGAATCTTGAATGCTAACTCAATCAGTCTGACCCGAGCATAAAGCAAAACACAAAACCCTCGAGGCAGGACATAAATACTTATAAACTATAAATCAACTCAAGTGAACAGTAACAAAATGCATCAGTAACTTAAAGGATGCTTGGGACCCTCCATCCTCTAAGGATCCGTTAAACTATTTACTATGTAGTAATATACGCTATATATGGTAGTGTCTGATCAGTAAAGCATAATCATATAGAAAATAGCGTTAAGGGGATGGTGAACCTTAACGCGGTCGGATCTTTAAAACCAAAATCGTAGTGGGCTCGATATAAGGATATGACACGACACGCAAGGAAATGCCAGGGTGGATACACCGTTTGCACTCCCGGACCGGTGGTGACGGCAAGCCAGCAACTTCTGCCCACCTTGAACAATACCCCCGAATCAAAGTGGCGCTACCGAATCGAATCACAACAGTAATAGAATAGTTTCCGATGGAGCATGCTCGATGAAAGGGTGCGACCCTTTGTGTAGCCCGGTATAGCTCCTGTTTTAGTCATATATGCCAACTCACGGGAGTTGGGTCCACGTAACATACCTCGAGAGCGTCGCCACCATCCTACTTCATTCTGGAATCTCCACTGCGTACACAGTTGTTAAAGTGGTTTTCGGTATTGTCCGGCTATAAGACAATATCCGATCCCGGTCTCTTTAACAACCAATTGTTATTATAACCCATGGATATTTATTTCAAATAATTTATACTTTCAAGACCAAAATATCATACTCATTTCAAAACAATATCACAATTGTATCATTTCCATTTCAAAAATAATTCAATATTATATCATTCAAATAAAACCCAAATTTTCAAATCGTTGAATATTTCTTTAAATTTATTAAACTTGAAATATTCCTTTAAATTATCATAGCATTTTGGAAATGTTACCTTAAGGAATCATAGCATTTTTGGAATGTGCTACTTTCCACTTTACATTGTATATAATTCAAAGTATTGATAAGCTTAAAATTTTAACATGTCAATTTATCATAGCCTTATAGTTAAATAAACTTTCTTACTGTAATATACAATTTAAACCGAAATTCTTATGTTAAGTTAAAAGCACCTTATTAACTTACATTATTATTACAATAAAGAAACTTTATTATTTTAATCATTTAAAGTATGTCATTCACATAAATTAAAACTTGCTTATCAAATGTACGTTATCAACTTACATTTTATTATTACAGTAAGTAACATTTATCATTTTAATCAATTTAAAATACACCATTACATTGATTAAAATCTACGTGTCAAATGTACGTTTTAAATTTTATATTCCTATTACAATAATGAACATTTATTAATTAAATCAATACCACACTACTTAAAACTTTACATGTTTCTTTCTTAATTAAAACTTTACATGTTCTTGCATTAATTAAAACTTTCATGTTCTCTCATTAATTAGGACTTTACATGTTTCTTTCATTAAATTAAAAACTTATACGTTTCTTTTATTAATTAAAACTTATACTTTTCTTTCATTAATTAGGAATTTACATGTTCCTATCATTAATTAGAACACCATACGTTCTTTCATAAATTAAAACCTATACGTTTCTTTCATAAATTAAAACCTATACGTTTCTTTCATAAATTTAAACCTATACGTTTCTTTCATAAATTAAAACCTATACGTTTCTTTCATAAATTAAAACCTATACGTTTCTTTCATAAATTAAAACCTAACATTTCAGATTTATATTACCATTTCACAAATTTAACTAAACTTCCAGTTTATTTAATTAATTTTAACATCTTTAGTTAAAACTCAAATTTCACATTTCAAGTCAAGTTATATTTTAAAATTTCATTTTCAACAGTCATTTATTCAACCACTTAAAGCTATAGAAAATCAATAATTCTTTAATAAATCACTTAAATTCAAATATAAATAAATTTATCATATTTACCATTTTCCAAATAAAATTAAAGTCCATTTTATTCATGTAACTTAAATATCATTTTTAGTCAAAATTCCAATTTCAAACATAAGTTATATTTTCAAAATCCAGTTAATCCATTCATAAATTACATTTTAACACATAGAAAAATCATAATTTATTTATTTTAAAACCTTTCAAAATCTATTTAAATCAAATTTCATAATTTTATATTTTTAAAATACTTAAAATATTCAAAGCACTTTATAGAATAACCACGGGTCTGTATATAGTTTTCTAAGCTAGGTCAAGTGATACGGATATGTATCATTTCAATCCGCAGTTTAAAAGGTAAAAATCCGGGTTCTATCATTTCAAACCCGCAATCCCAAGTTTAAATAAATAAATAAAATAACTCAGGCCTATCATTTCAGCCCATAATGATTTTTATCCTAACAGGGAACTTGCAGTGTGATCATATACAGAAATAATATAAACAGTGTCAATATCACAATATACAATCATGTATCAGATGTCAGGTGAAAATTAACAGTTTTAACATGGTAATAACATGGTAATAACACGACATAGCATATCATATGATCATCATTAACTTGCATAAACATTTTACATTACTAAACACTTGTCATCAATCCACTTTTCATAAGTATATATGTCAGAGTGAGAAAGACTGACCTTTTTCAAAGCTAGAGACCAAAACAACATACAAGCACGACTCCAAAGGCACGACATGCACAATTTCACGACTTTTAATTTGAGTTGAAAGATAGCCAAGATATGATTTTGTATCAACAACCCAAAACAAAACAAACCAGACAATATATAAACATTCAACATAAAATAATATTGAAACAATCTTGAAATACAAAGCGAAATGAACAAGATAGATTGGACCTTGCTTCAACCACTTCAATGCTTGGCCTAAGGGACACTTATGCTTGGCTATGATGATGCTTTGGCTCAGGTATGACATCATATAGGTCAGGTTTAACATCATATAGGCAAGACAACAAGTGGAGATGAAGGGAATGAGGCAACAATGGTAAAAAACATTGTTTTTAGGCATGTAGGTTGCAATTTGAAGGGTTTGGCCACCATAGATGGC
This sequence comes from Allium cepa, assembly GCA_030765085.1. Classification (NCBI taxonomy): domain Eukaryota; kingdom Viridiplantae; phylum Streptophyta; class Magnoliopsida; order Asparagales; family Amaryllidaceae; genus Allium; species Allium cepa. Next base: position 604,628,095 of record CM060939.1, read on the forward strand.
TCGGCCTTGGTCATGGTTGGTGGAGTAGATGGTGTTGGAGGCATGGAAGAGATGTAGGAGTTTTTGGCTGCGGCTATGGAGAAGAGGCCGATCCAAACTTAGAAGAGAAACAAGGCAAATTGGCATAGAAAAGTAAGAAAAGTAGAAAGAAGAGAGGGATTTACCTAATTTTTTTCTTCAAGGTGGAGGCCATGATTTTAGGATTTTGGGGCTTCAAAAATTCGTGAATGACAAGAGGAAGTCGGCTGCAAAGGATGGGGAAAGGAATGGCTAAGATGGATTGATGTATTAATGACAGAAGAAACTGCAAAAGAAACGGATAAAACGTTTTTCCGTCTTTTAGCTCTTAACCCTTTCAAATTTCTCATATATATTTATATACATCCAAATAACTGAAAATAATTAAAATCTCAGTTAAAATTCGAAAATATAACAGATAAACAAAATATTAAAAATTAAATATTAATTAGATATGATTAAATAAGAAAAATAGCACAGAAAAATGCAAACTAGACTTAAGAATTAGAAATAACTTCAATACACTTTGGAAAAATTTACTTTAATTTAAATACATGTAAAATGAATAAAATAAAGTAAAACACAGCAAATAAAAGTGAGTGCATAAAATAAATAAATAAATTTTAATTATACATAATTAAAATAAGAAAATGGCTTAAAATTGTAGACTAGGCTTTAAAATTAGAAATAAATCCAAATGAACTTTAGAAAATCTTCATGGACTTGTAAAATATTTATAACAAATAAAATAAAATAAAAATAAAAGTGCATTCACAAAAAAAAAATTTATTAAATATTATTTATATGAAGAAAATGGCAGAAAATTAGAAAACGGCCTTTAAAAATAGGAAATAAATACAGTAAATTTTGAAAAAATTCTATTATCATTCAAAAATATTTAAAAGTCAAAATATACATAGTAAAACATATTATCACATATTAAAATAAAATATAACCAAGAAGAAGTAATTTATACAATTTAAAATAGTCATTGTTAAATAACCCTATATACGCACAATATTGTAAAGGGTATAACTTTCACAATTTACATCCAATTTCAACGAAACGAAAAGTGGTGTTCTTAGAATTTTATGTACTTTCATAATAAAAGAAAAAAAATTAAATTTTTAAACTTTTAAGTTGAAAGTCATAGTTTGACTAACTTGACCAAAATAAGCATTTCATGCAAATATTCAACTTACACAAGTTTGGAATTATAACTCATATAAAGATCAAGATTATATTTAAATAATAAATTTAATCATTTCAAATAAGTAAAATAAGTTTTTAAATCAAAATCTTACATTAAAAATAATTAAAATATACAATAAAATAATTACAAAATACAGGGTTGTTACATTTTATAAAACATTCCAAAACACATTTTTAAACTTCTAGTTTATACTTTTTTCTTTGATAACATACTTAGTTTTCCAGGAAAAATACATTTTTCATCTTTTTTAAAAAAAATCTCACTATACTTTTAAAACAATTTGCACCTTCTTATAGAAATTTCCCCTGGAAATTTATACTTTCAAATTTATCAAGCTGATAAATATCCACTTCATTTATAAACCCAGTTTATAAATTTTCATTCCTCATTTCCTTCCCAATCACTGTTTCAAAACACTTAACAAGTTCCAAACCAATTTTCCGAATTTCCTTCCCTTAAATTCATTACATAAAATTCCTTTTCATTTCCTTATAAACCCAATTCATTTTATTTTTAAATATGATATTATATTCATCCAACCATAACACTGCACAACAAAATTCCCAAATTAAGCTATCACAAGATATCAATAAAATACAACACAGATTATGTAACGACCCGAAATTTCGATCCCGAAATTTTCAGATAGTTAGTGAAAAGAAGAAAGAGAAAGAAGAAGAAACAGAAAACTCAAACTCAGAATCTCACATTCGCAGCGGATAAAATATAATATCACATAAATAATAGTTTTTCAAAGAAGATCTGTATCTTTACACTTATATCTTTTACATCAGAGTTACATTATTTCACAAAACACTGGACTTTTTAGAATAGCATGATCTAAATATATAACTATATATCACAGCGGAAACACTTCATACGTTCCTGTCATCCAGCTCGCCTCCTAAGCTCCAGAACGCCCTTTCCTGAAAATCTGTAATACTCGGTCTGACCCGAGCATTACATCAAAGTAAAACCCGGGTCAGGCTGGAAACCAGCGTGAGTAAACTCATTTAACAAGGAATACCAAAACATACAACTTATTTAAAACCCGAGGTAACTCATATATAGATTTACAACTTCACAAGTTGTTAGACTCCACTTATTCCACACATCAATTTCTAAGTACCAAAACTTAGATTAAATGGTCCAATACACTTAAATCCTTCCATTACAGCTTATTGATTTCACCTATCAATTTATAAAGGATCGAAGTGGTTTCGGGTATTTACTAATACCCAACTCTGGTCTCTTCGAAACCAATATCATCTTAACTTAAATTACTCAAGTGAAGTACAATTCAATTTTAAATATAGGATGTCACAGTAATTCATCATCAATAGATAGCCATATCATCATAGTTTAAATCAAACATATCTTATAACAACGCATCACGAACCACATATTAGGGATAACAATTAATCAAAGGCTTCCACTATCATTCTATTTATCCCTTAATTAATTTCACAAATTAATTTATCCTTAACCAAATACAGTAATTAACCTTTAATTACTTCATTAATTAATTATTAACCATAATTATTAATCACCCTTGATTAATCTCATTCAGTAATCAACTACCCTTAATTAATTATCTCAATTAATCCCTTGATTAATTACATAGGAATTTAATCCAAATTACTTCCATCATCAACATCTCTAATTACATCCAGTAATTACCATTAATTACTTCCTTAAGTAATTACACTCCTATTAATTACATTAAGTAATTATTCATCAATCATCAAGTGTTTAAATTAATTAAACTTAATTAATTAATCTAAACTAATCACATTAAACCCAATTAAGTAACTAATTTCTTAATTACTTTTATTAAGTAACTAAACTTAAACAATTTCTCAATTGATTATTATCAATTAATTAATCTAATAAATTATTAAATTAATCACATTAATTAATTTTTTAAATAATCTTAAGTTAATGACCTTCATTAACTATTCTTAAATTCTTTCTTAAGAAATCAATTCAGATTAACCATCATTAATTACAAATTAATTAATATTTAAATTACCAATTAATTAATCTTTAATTATTTAATTAATTAAGTGTTAACTGCAATCTTAATTAATCCTTAATTACTTGATTAGTCAATTTTTAATCATTAATAAAAATCTAATTAATAATCTGTAATTACAGATTAATTAACCTTAATTAATTAATCCTAAGTCTTTAATTAATCAATTTAAAAACTCTTAATTACTCAATTAATTATCCATATTATTAATTAATTAATTAATTATCTATTTTAAATTAACTTAATAATTTAATGAATCCAAATTATTATATTTTATTTATCTTTAAGATAAACATTCCTCACTCAATTAAGCATTTAAAACAATTTGTTTCTAAATTTACTTTAAATTCCATTTAATCTCCATTTTAAATTTAAATCATTTAACCATTTTAAAGTAATTAAACAATTTAAATTTAAACTCATTTTATTTAAAAACTGAAGTTTAAACCCAATTCCAGATTTCAAAACTCGGATTCAAACTTATCTTAAATTTCCTATTTTACAATTTAAACTTTCTGATTAATTTCAAAACCAAAATACTTTTACACTTAAATGTTGTTTAAAACCCAATTTAGATTCAAAACTTAAATTATTTCAAATCTAAGAATCAAACTCTGGATTCAGATTTAAACACAGGTTTTTAAACCTATTTTAAAATTTCAGTTTTCATTTTAAACTTTACTTTTAATTTTTATAACAGAAACAGGTTTCTGTTTTAACTAAAATTTGGAACAAAAGTTACACGAGCCATCTTCAATATTACTTCGAGTCTACTCTAAAATGACTTCGAGTCACCACCTAATCTCCTTCGAGAAAATCACTCCAAACACCCGAGAACAACTCGAAACAAATCGAAGCCCACAGTCAAACTTCAACAACAAAACAATCTGGTTTACAGCTTATACAAATTCGTTATTGAGTTTCAGATCAAAGAAACCCAAACCACGATAAATCACGCGAATGCCCCGAGTTCAATATCGAGCTCCAACCCAATTATCCTGAGATTCCCTTCGAGACCCAACCCGAGACACCCTCCACCTCCAAAACACTGACACAACAACCTTGTCGTGCACGTACACCGATACTTCACGCCGTCGTGACCTTTGCTGATACCTTCCACACGTCGGCGACGAACTCACGAGTCGACTTCGACCATCAATTCAACATCACCAATCTCCAAATCAAATTCGAGTATTCCAGTCAAAACTGGAACCTGACCTCACTAGAAAACTATCCCTAAACCACCATCGTCGTTCACCAGAGTTCACCAAACTCCGTCCACGGCCTTGCAAGTCCCCATGCCATCTTTTCGCAGAAACACTCGCAGCTCGATTCACCAATGAAGCCACAGTGATCAATTTTTCCCAACTTCGACAGAACTAGGGTTAATAACTTAATTGAGTAATTCCCAACGCCTCGGTGGATTAACCACCTTTCAGCAATTTTTGCCGATCACCTCAATACCCCGACCTCCTCCGGTAATGGCCTCGACCACCAGAACCCCTCCAGCTACACGAAAACCTTAAAAATCCATATTCTGGTTAACCCAGAATAACAAATTCAATCCAAGACTAAAATTTATGAATTTACTCTTAAAAAAACATAATTTAAGTCAATGATTCAGGATATAAAAGAAAATCAGAAGGTTGTTGAGTTTGAATTGTAACATTTATCAAAATATTTACTGTTATTTACTTTTTTTCCAGGTGATACTCTAGCTTTCCTACTTAATTATAATTTCAAATCTTAGATAAGGTTTAAACAAACCATTCTTTTCTAAATTCCAAAATCTGACACAAGAGCAGATGAGAAGCTTTGAAATTTTTTTTTTATAAAGCTTTAAACTCTGAACTTATGAACAGAGGGATACTCAGGCAACCCACATGCACACTCCCCTCAGATACATACACACATGCAAAGAATTTTTCCAACACAGAAATTCACATTCAATAACTACACTTACGAAAGTTTTTTTTATGTAAATGTTTACTCACCGATATGATGAGCAGAGAAGCTAAAGCAGTTGAACAAAGCTTGAAAAACTAGAAATTTGAAACTGAATTTGCTTTCATTCTTTAAAACTGGGGTGCTTGAAAAATTCGAAACCATGGCCTCTTTGAACTGGAAACTTTGTAAGTTTTAATTTACTTCAGGTTGAGCTTGAAAATAAATATTGTTGCAGGCTTTGGTCTAACTTACAAAATGGTTACAGACTTGACCTTAAAACAGAAAATGGATGTAGGATTTTGAACTTTGAGTATGAGCTTTTGAAAATGACTTCAGGTTTGAGGATAACTGATTTACAGGGTTGCATTTCAGATTTGTTCTGAGACATTGTTTGAGTTCAGATTTTGTTTCTTAGCTTTTGAATTTTCAAGAAAAGAAAAGAAAAAAATAGATAGAGAGAAGTATACGTTTTTAGGCTGAAAATTATTTAACAAAAATAAAAGAAAATCAAATCTAAAAATGCCACTTGTTTTAATGTATGACACTTGTCATAAACCTTTATTCATTAGTTAACACATGTTATACTAAGTTTTAATATGATAACACTTGTCTTTGTATTATTTTCTTTTTATTTTATATGTTAATAAAGGTTTTACTTAATTTGTTTATTCTTATGTAATATATATGTGAATTTCTTATGTAAAGAAAATGTAATAAAATAAATTATGAATAAAAGCTTATCCAAATATCTTTAAATTCAAATATTTCAAAATATCCATTCTTTGAATTTCAAAACTTTAAATTCGAATTCAAATTCAAATTAAATTTTAAAATCCAATTTACAAATCAAATTATACATATATACATATATAACTACTTATTCAATTTTAAAAAAACAATTTTATTCCTATAAAATCTATTTGTATCTATGTATATACAAAAAAAAATCATTATTATTTGTTTGAAAACATCAATTTTGCCAATTTCATTAATTATACTAGAAAGATTATTAAACCAATACTTTTTCAGATATATACTTTCATTACCAGAATTATTTGTTTAACTTATAAATCAGTATTTCCATTAATTAAATTTAGTTAATCTATAAATTGCAGGTATTCTAAAATCTGGGTTATCACATTCCTCTCCCCTTTGAATCTTTTCGTCCTCGAAAAGGAACGAAGCCAGAATTTATTAAATATTTTAAAACCGGTTATAATATTCTTTGATCATTTTAAAACACTTTTCAAAATCTATATAATATTACAAATCAGTTTTATAAAAATACCATTTTATAACTCGATGTTTCAATAAGTCTGTCCTCGTTCTCACAGAAATTCGGTCATACGTTGATCAGGCGTACGACTGAAAATCTATAAGTACTTACCAGACCCGTTTCCAACACCCAGTGAAAATATAGAAAACATTTTTGAAAATAGTGGAAATATCTTTAGTGAGAATGCTCTAGAAATCATCACCCCCATCCATGGTCGTGGTTACATTCCAGGGTTACGTTGTCATCGCAGCAAATGTCCATGTAACTGCAGGCTCTCCGCGGCCTCTCGATTACGCCATGAAACCCACAACAGATCGCAGTTACATTCCAGGGTTACGTTGCCATCGTAGCAAAAGTCCATGTAACTGCAGGCTCTCTGCGGTCTCTGATTTTCGCTGTCAAAATGAAACTTCTCCACTCCTATATATGTCGCAGTCTATCGATATAAAAAGCAGATTGTTGGCTATCAGCGGCACCCACGACTTTCGCTATGTTACCATAGGTCGCAGTCTACCGATATAAAATCAAACGTAGACTGTTGGCTCTCAGCGGCACACACGACTTTCGCTATGGTATACTTTACTCATAATCACCAGGAACTTGTTTTGTCCGGACTCCTCACATGATCAACTTTAGAACCGGCCCCTTGGGGCTCAAGGCAGCACCACCCGGTGGCACTCCTGAGAAGTTCATTTCAAGGGAGCGCCTTTTTTCCCCAGAGCCATCATCAAAACATTTTATACTATACATATAGTATCTTCAAATCATACACCTAGTATGATCTCATACAAAACTCCTTTACACTAAATCGATTATTCCAAAATCGATAATTCTCAAACCAGGCTTTCCAAATTTCAGTATTGATTTTACCCAAAAATCAAAAGCCTTTCCAAATCCAAAGGTTCCCAAAACCTTTTTCCAAAATCCTCATATGATCCTTTATATATATATATATACACACAGATATATATAATTTTTTTAAAACTTTGGATCATTTCAAACTTGTATAAAGCTTCTTTTATACTTCAAACACTTTCATAATCCTTTCTTTCTGGCAATATGTCCATCAAGGGAAGTTTCATTTTATAAAACAAAGATATTTAACTTTGTTTACTCAAAATCAAATATTCAAATTTGATTACTCTTTTCAATATCATTTTCATTCAAATCCGTACGATGTACACATATCATCCGTGCGCTATACCAATCTGATCGCTCACTCGACCATACAATTTCACTTCCGAAGTAGTATCGTCCACCCGACTTCCTAGTGCGGACTCAAATCTGGTTTCTTGATCAGAAACCGTCATTCTTCTTGCATAGCTTAACTATGATAGAGAATTCCCAAAACCAATCAACAATCCATATCCAGGTTCACCGTCGAAAATCGAGTGAAAAATCCCAACTCGGATCGATATAACTATCTCGAAATTCTGTGCTCGAATCTGGATCAAATCACTATGTGAATAGAATAACAAACATACACCCTACGTGTTTATCTTTATTGGTTATTAGCCAAATCAATTCCATTTCTATTCACATTCACTTTGATTTTCATTCACTTACTTACAATTGTTTCAATCCATTGGATTATCACCTCTATTCTTATCTCGATTGGGTATTTAACCAATAACAGTTTAAACTCTATCCAATTTAAATTTAGAAAATAGCTTGAAAAGTTAATAACAGATAAGTTGTTGGAAAATAATTACTAGTTTGTAAAATATGTGTAAAATATTTAGAAAATAGTTAAAATAATTATAGAAATTTTAGATAATTGCAAAATGATAGTAAGATAGTTATTAGTTTTGTAAAATAGTTGAAATATAGTAATTAGCTTATAAAATAGTTGGAAAATTGTTAAACAGTTTCAAAAATATTGTAAAACAAGTATAAGATAGTTTGGCTTTTAAAAGAAAGGTTGTATATATAATGAATAGCTTGGGAAAAATAGGTTTATATTAAAACAATTTATATTAAAAATAGTCCAGAGTCAAAACTGCTCACTTCCCAATCTCCATTCTCATCAATTCAATTTAAAATTTCCATTTCCATCTAAATTGACCAAATTCCAATTTTAAATAACTTCAATTTCCATTGAAATTGATTCAACCCCAATTCAAGTTGAATTAACCTCAGTTTCTTTCCAAATTTAACTTTATTCAACCTTGATCTCAAATTCTACTAATTCAAATAAATTTCAATTAAACTGGTTCCAATTTCAGTTCAATTTAACTCCAGTTTGAATTAATCCCAACTTCAAACTCCATTTTCAAATTATGTTGAATTATTCTTGATTTCCTCCCAAATTTAATTCTAATTCCATTTGATTTTAAAACCATTCAACTTTAGTTACAATTCCAAATTATTCAAATCAATTTGGACTAACTTTAGATTGAACCCACTTCAATTTCAAATCATCTCAATTCCTGTTCGAATAAATCCCAATTCCCATTAAAATTTAAACTTATTCAACTTCCATTTCATTTCAAATTAATCCAATTCAAATTTTCCATTTGAATTTTTTAAACTTATCCATCTTCAATCACAGCTGATTAATTCAAATCAAATTTAATTTGAACTAATTCAATTCAAATTTCAAATTTAAACCATCTCGAATTATATAAATTCGAGTTAAATTTTTAAATATTGATTTAATACTTTAAATCAAATCAACTTATATATTTAAACCACTTAATTCTGAATCCAAATTTCATTTTTAACTTATTTCAAAGTTCAAATAATAATTCAATTCCTTTTTTAACAACTAAATCTTTAGAATTCATTTTATCATTAAATATCAATTTTGAAACCAATCCTTTGAAGTTTTATTTTAAACATTCAAATCTTAAATCCAAAATGATTCCATTTTACCTTAATAATGGATATATTACCACATCCATTTCTTTAAACAAATCCAATTCACAGTTTAAAGATTATTAATAACAATCGGGTAATATCATCCAATTATTTTTAAACATCCATTCATTTCCAATTTTCGGATCACAAGCCCATTCTGAGTTCACTCAAATTCCCAATTCAAATCAACCATTTAACTTTCCAAGTTAAATCTTAATTTCATTTTGAAATTCCCAAACCAGGTTGATCATTCAAATTTATTTAACTTCACATTAATAATCTTCCCTCTTATAAGTTCAAAAATTTATCACTTTGGGTTTTAATTACATTCCAAATTTAAAACCTAACATTTAGAGTTTATTCCAAACTATCTTTGATACTTCTTGGCCCACCAAGCCAAAATTTAAAATTTAAACCACCCTTGGTTTTAATTCAAACAAATACTTTTAAAGTTTACAAACAACTTCTTATTCTAAAATAAGATTACATTCAAAATAGTTTGAATAATATTATTTCCTTTATATTTTGAAAACAATTTTAAATGTTTAAATTTAGAATTCAGAACTTCACAATTTGAAACCCACTTTAATTTTACATCCTTTCAAATTTACAAGTTACTCTCTTTAAATGGTTACTTCCTTAAAACATTTTATTGTTTATTGGAAAACAATCATCTCATTATTAAACACAATAACCATTCTATTTCTCTGGTTTGATACCAATTCTAATTCATCTTATTTTGAAATTCTTTCCCAACTTAAAGATTTTAATTTAAGTTTGAATCCATTTCAAACTTATGCTTATTTAATTTCAATTTGGTTGTATTCCATTGCCACTTAATTTAATTTCAATAATTTAATTACCTTAATATTAATTAGAAAGAAATATTACTTTATATATCAAAATATATTGTTATATAAAATCATTTAAAATCTTTATATAAGGAAATAACAAGTACGCTCTCATATATATATACTCAACTCATCCTAGGGTACCACTTACCATATCCTTAATGAGTAATCCCACTAGAGCCAAGGTTCTCGCTTAACCTTCTGCTTTGATACCAAATGTAACGACCTGGAAATTTCGATCTCGAAATTTTCAGATAGTTAGTGAAAAGAAGAACGAGAAAGAAGAAGAAACATAAAACTCAAACTCAGAATCTCACATTCGCAGCGGATAAAATATAATATCACATAAATAATAGTTTTACAAAGAAGATCTGTATCTTTACACTTATGTCTTTATACATCAGAGTTGCATTATTTCACAAAACAATGAACATTTTAGAATAGCATGATCTAAATATATAACTATATATCACAGCGGAAACACTTCATACGTTCCTGTCATCCAGCTCCCCTCCTAAGCTCCAGAACGCCCTTTCCTGAAAATCTGTAATACTCGGTCTGACCCGAGCATTACATCAAAGTAACACCCGGATCAGGCTGGAAACCAGCGTGAGTAAACTCATTTAACAAGGAATACCAAAACATACAACTTATTTAAAACCCGGGGTAACTCATATATATATTTACAACTTCACAAGTTGTTAGACTCCACTTATTTCACACATCAATTTCTAAGTACCAAAACTTAGATTAAATGGTCCAATACACTTAAATCCTTCCATTACAGCTTATTGACTTCACCTATCAATTTATAAAGGATCGAAGTGGTTTCAGGTATTTACTAATACCCGACTCCGGTCTCTTCGAAACCAATATCATCTTAACTTAAATTACTCAAGTGAAGTACAATTCAATTTTAAATATAGGATGTCACAGTAATTCATCATCAATAGATAGCCATATCATCACAGTTTAAATCAAACATATCTTATCACAAAGCATCACGAACCATATATTAGGGATAACAATTAATCAAAGGCTTCCACTATCATTCTATTTATCCCTTAATTAATTTCACATTTTAATTTATCCTTAACCAAATACAGTAATTAACCTTTAATTACTTCATTAATTAATTATTAACCATAATTATTAATCACCCTTGATTAATCTCATTCAGCAATCAACTACCCTTAATTAATTATCTCAATTAATCCCCTGATTAATTACATAGGAATTTAATCCAAATTACTTCCATCATCAACATCTCTAATTACATCCAATAATTACCATTAATTACTTCCTTAAGTAATTACACTCCCATTAATTACATTAAGTAATTATTCATCAATCATCAAGTGTTTAAATTAATTAAACTTAATTAATTAATCTAAACTAATCACATTAAACCCAATTAAGTAACTAATTTCTTAATTACTTTTATTAAGTAACTAAACTTAAACAATTTCTCAATTGATTATTATCAATTAATTAATCTAATAAATTATTAAAATTAATCACATTAATTAATTTTTTAAATAATCTTAAGTTAATGACCTTCATTAACTATTCTTAAATTCTTTCTTAAGAAATCAATTCAGATTAACCATCATTAGTTACAAATTAATTAATATTTAAATTACCAATTAATTAATCTCTAATTATTTAATTAATTAAGTGTTAACTACAATCTTAATTAATCCTTAATTACTAGATTAATCAATTCTTAATCATTAATTAAAATCTAATTAATAATCTCTAATTATAGATTAATTAATCTTAATTAATTAATCTTAAGTATTTAATTAATCAATTTAAAAACTCTTAATTACTTAATTAATCATCCATATTATTAATTAATTAATTAATTATCTATTTTAAATTAACTTAATAATTTAATGAATCCAAATTATTAAATTTTATTTATCTTTAAGATAAACATTCCTTACTCAATTAAGCATTTAAAACAATTTGTTTCTAAATTTACTTTAAATTCCATTTAAACTCCATTTTAAATTTAAATCATTTAACCATTTTAAAGTAATTCAATAATTTAAATTTAAACTTATTTTATTTAAAAACTGAAGTTTAAACCCAATTCCAGATTTCAAAACTCGGATTCAAACTTATCTTAAATTTCCTATTTTACAATTTAAACTTTCTGTTTAATTTCAAAACCAAAATACTTTTACACTTAAATGTTGTTTAAAACCCAATTTAGATTCAAAACTTAAATTATTTCAAATCTAAGATTCAAACTCTGGATTCAGATTTAAACACAGGTTTTTAAACCTATTTTAAAATTTCAGTTTTCATTTTAAACCTTACTTTTAATTTTTATAACAGAAACAGGTTTCTGTTTTAACTAAAATCTGGAACAAAAGTTACACGAGCCATCTTCAATATTACTTCGTGTCTACTCTAAAATGACTTCGAGTCACCACCTAATCTCCTTCGAGAAAATCACTCCAAACACCCGAGAACAACTCGAAACAAATCGAAGCCCACAGTCAAACTTCAACAGCAAAACACCCTGGTTTACACCTGATACAAATTCGTTATTGAGTTTCAGATCAAAGAAACCCAAACCACGATAAATCACGCGAATGCCCCGAGTTCAATATCGAGCTCCAACCCAATTATCCCGAGCTTCTCTTCGAGACCCAACACGAGACACCCTCCACCTCCAAAACACTGGCACAACAACCTTGTCGTGCACGTACACCGATGCTTCACGCCATCGTGACCTTTGCCGATACCTTCCACATGTCGGCGACGAACTCACGAGTCGACTTCGACCATCAATTCAACACCACCAATCTCCAAATCAAATTCAAGTATTCCAGTCAAAACTGGAACCTGACCTCACCAGAAAACTATCCCTAAACCACCGTCGTCGTTCACCAGAGTTCACCAAACTCCATCCACGGCCTCGCAAGTCCCCATGCCATCTTTTCGCAGAAGCACTCGCAGCTCGATTCACCAATGAAGCCACAGTGATCAATTTTTCCCAACTTCGACAGAACTAGGGTTAATAACTTAATCGAGCAATTCCCAACGCCTCGGTGGATTAACCACCTTTCAGCCATTTTTGCCGATCACCTCAATACCCCGACCTCCTCCAGTAATGGCCTCGACCACCAGAACCCCTCCAGCTACACGAAAACCTTAAAAATTTATATTCTGGTTAACCCAAAATAACACATTCAATCCAATACTAAAATTTATGAATTTACTCTTAAAAATCATAATTTAAGTCAACGATTCAGGATATAAAAGAAAATCAGAAGGTTGTTGAGTTTGAATTTTAACATTTATCAAAATATTTACTGTTATTTACTTTTTTTCCAGGTGATACTCTTGCTTTCCTACTTAATTATAATTTCAAATCTTAGATAAGGTTTAAACAAACCATTCTTGTCTAAATTCCAAAATCTGACACAAGAGCAGATGGGAAGCTTTGAATTTTTTTATTATAAAACTTTAAACTCTGAACTTATGAACAGAGGGATGCTCAGGCAACCCACATGCACACTCCCCTCAGATACATACACACATAGATTTACTTATACACACACATGCAAAGCATTTTTCCAACACATAAATTCACATTCAACAACTACACTTACTAAAGTTTTTTTTTATGTAAATGTTTACTCACCGATATGATGAGCAAAGAAGCTAAAGCAGTTGAACAGAGCTTGAAAAACTGGAAATTTGAAACTGAATTTGCTTTCATTCTTTAAAACTGGGGTGCTTGAAAAATTCGAAACCATGGCCTCTTTGAACTGGAAACTTTGTAAGTTTTAATTTACTTCAGGTTGCACTTGAAAATAAATATTGTTGCAGGCTTTGGTCTAACTTACAAAATGGTTACAGACTTGATCTTAAAACAGAAAATGGATGTAGGATTTCGAACTTTGAGTTTGAGCTTTTGAAAATGACTTCAGGTTTGAGGATAATTGATTTACAGGGTTGCATTTCAGATTTGTTTTGAGACATTGTTTGAGTTCAAATTTTGTTTTTTAGCTTTTGAATTTTCAAGAAAAGAAAAAAAAATAGATAGAGAGAAGTATACGTTTTTAGGCTGAAAATTATTTAACAAAGTTAAAAGAAAATTAAATCTAAAAATGCCACTTGTTTTAATGTATGACACTTGTCATAAACCTTTATTCATTAGTTAACACATGTCATACTAAGTTTTAATATGATAACACTTGTCTTTGTATTATTTTCTTTTTATTTTATATGTTAATAAAGGTTTTACTTAATTTGTTTATTCTTATGTAATATATATGTGAATTTCTTATGTAAAGAAAATGTAATAAAACAAATTATGAATAAAATCTTATCCAAATATCTTTAAATTCAAATATTTCAAAATATCCATCCTTTGAATTTCAAAACTCTAAATTCGAATTAAATTCTAAAATCCAATTTACAAATCAAGTTATACATATGTACATATATAACTACTTATTCAATTTAAAAAAAACAATTTTATTCCTATAAAATCTATTTATATCTATGTATATACAAAAAAAATAATCATTATTATTTGTTTGAAAACATCAATTTTGCCAATTTAATTAATTATACTAGAAAGATTATTAAACCAGTACTATTTCAGATATATACTTTCATTGCCAGAATTATTTGTTTAACTTATAAATCAGTATTTCCATTAATTAAATTTAGTTAATCTATAAATTACAAGTATTCTAAAATCCGGGTTATCACAAATTATGACAATAATTTCTATATTGTGAGGAATCCAGTTGGATCCCTCCAACCTGTTTCCCGGCATCCACAGATGTTAGCACAAAATAAATATCGGTCTAATCTGACAATAATTTTCACATTCAACTAATCAATCAATCATTTAAATATTAACTATTCAAATTAAATGGCATTCCAGATGTGAGTGAGATTAACTCACCTTGAATTCGTCGAGCTTTTCAATTTTAAATTAAATCGAGCGCCTTCGATTTAATCTAAAATTTTCATGAGCTCCAATAGCCTTCGGATCTGCTGCAGTGTGTAGATCGTGTCGCTATGATTCCATCGCTTCTCGTTTCGTCGGAATCTGACAACGTAGGCTATAGTTATGAATTTATAAAGTCTGAATATTCTTTTAAAACAAATTCCTCTTTTTCTTAATATTACCATCGGTCCTTCCTGGACAAGGAAATCACAGCCGCAACTTCAGTATTCTCCCGCTCGAACCAGAACGTGAAATACCCAATTCGATTAACCCATAGCCGCCCTTAGGGTTTCGACGCCGCCGCCAACCCCCTCACCTTGGAACAGATCGAACATCATCACTTCGAAGCCCAACGACTCGCGCACCCTCGACCACCATCTCGGCGAACTCGGCTTCCCTGATGCACCAAATTTCATGCACAAACAACACACAAACGCGGCCCCTAAACTCCTCCGATCGATGAAAACCAATCTCCGCCGTCAGATCTGAGCATCTCTCCGCCCTGTACAATCTTCTAGTTGGAAGAATTAACTAAAACTCGATGGATCACTCGAAATTTTGAGATGAAAGACATTACCACTCGGCCATTGAATAATTTGAGTGGTGGCAGAGAAAGTAAACGAGGGTTTTGGTCATAAAAACGTATGTATATATACGTTTATAATATTATTTCAATATTATATTCATTTTTAAACACCTTTTTCAAACAATCTCCAAACAACGCATGCCGACAGGCGTTTATAAGATTTTACCCGCATTCGAAACATAATGGAACGTGCTTCGGAGGCTAATTCAATCATGTGTGAAAGATAGCTTTTTGAATCATCAATTTAAAATATTAAATTATCGATTTAAGTTTCAACGCGTTTCTCACCCGTTTGAGCAAAGGGTAACTCCAAACACTATGAAATTTGAAATCCGATAATATTAACTATTACGGATCCAATGGAACTGGCTTCGTCAAATTCCAAGACTATGCCTTGGAAGGCTATTTTAACTCGTCGATAAATTCGAAAGATTTTCAAAATCATCGAAATCACTTAAAATTTTATTTTTAAAACTTTACTAACTCTATTATAAATCATATAGAATTTATAATCACATTAGAAATCATTCTCATTCATTTCGAATCAAAATCTGATTATTTGCATTACTATTATATATTAATTTCCATTATTAAATTAATATAAAAATTCCAAATTTAACTTATCGACTTTTGATTCCATCCAAAAGTCCAATGTTATAATTCAAATCCATCTAGACATAAAATAAATTTTAGAAATCATTCTCATATCTATATACAACCAGATTCACCAATTACCCCAATTTCAAATATAAAAATTATTATTTATCCAAATCCAATTGATTTGCCATATTTGAAATTTTACTAATCTTAATGATTTAACAAAATTTTTCTTATTACAAATCAAATTATAATTCACATTCAACATTTAAAATGAATTAAATGTTCAAAATCTAACGACCAAAATTCTGGGTCGTTACATTTAATTTGGTAGATTTTGAATTATGTCCAAAACAATTTTCTAAAAACATCACGGTTTTGCAGTTCGAAATCCAAAAAGGAATTTTTTTTATAAATGATATTTTTAAATGATTAAAAATATGAAATAAATTTGATAATTCTATTCAAATGGTTTAAAAGAGATCTAAAATGGAAAATACGAATTTTCAAATATTAAAAAGTTGTTTAAATCAAATAAGCTTATATAGCACTTTCCACAGCACTTTTATGCTGCGAATTCTATGACCTTTCGAAATGTAGTTTTAAACTTAACAATTATTTTCTAAATGTTTTGTGAATGATTTTAATGGAATAATTAAGTAATGTAAAGATGATTTGGAAGTTTTAATAAGAGTTTGAATAAATGGTTAAGAGAAATTGTTTGTAACACTTAAACAAAAAGTAAAGAATATTGAATATAATAACAAACTGAGTATGCGGAAACGACTAGTAATTTGTCCCACATGTGAGATCCAGAAAGATAAAAAAGATGTTAAACTAAGTTTAGGGATGGAGCAACCAGTTCCCTGAACTTACCTGGCCTATATTTTCTCTTTTTAGGCAAGGGGTGGAATAGATCAAAAGGAAAGCCCGGATGCTCTAAAAGATCATAAGTAAGTTTTTTCTACGATAAAAGAAAAGAAACAAATTCTTTGAATTCGTTATAAATGGTTTATATATAAGATTTATAAAATTGATAAATGTAAAGGAATTATAGAAGTGTTTTATAAATATTAGAAATGGGATTGTAATCAAATTTATATATGGATTTGCAGTTGAAATTTAGAAAAGAATTTATAATGGATTTTATAAATAATAAGATTTGAAAGGAATGAATTTGTAAATAAGAGATTTATAAGTAATTAACTTATAATTGGTTTTTTACTTATAAATGAGATATAAATGGAATTTTTTAGTAAATAAATTCTGTATATGGAAGTTTATAAAATGTAAATGGAATTTATAAACACTGTTTTGTAAATCTAAAATCAATTTAAATTGACAAGATGAATATGAAAGTTTATTAAAGGAATTATATTCATGATTTTAGACAGTGAATAATCCTTTGAATTAAATGGATGTTTTGAAAAGTTATATTATAAAAGGGAATATTTTCCCTAAGTTAAAAGTTATAATTTGAAATTAAGAAATCTTTGATTAAGATTTAATGAATGATTTGGAAAAGTTTTCCTAAATAAAAGAGATTATGATTTGGAATTATTCCAAGATTTAAGAAAGGCTTAGATAAATCAAATAATTTGATAAATGAGGCTTAATGACTCCATATGCTCTTGAAAAGAAAATGGAATAAATTGAAAAAAGTATACCTAAGAACGATATTTGATTTAAATAAAAGATGAAGTAATTGATTGATGATTGACATCCACGTATAAACTTAATATCTTTTAAATCGATAATTGGCTTCGAAGGATCCGGGATCGGATTTGGGTGATTCCTATCCAAAATCACTTTGAACCAATGTATACGTTCGAAAGTGAAGACACGTTGAAGATGATGATTATTGAAGACCGTGGATCTTCATAACGTATGGACTGCTTGTTGACATACTCTAGATCACTCCCATTATAGAGTTGTTTATAGCAGTGGTCTCCATGTTGTGGAGATTTTTCAGATTGCAAGGACTACTCGCTACTAGTGGTAGTAGGAGACTGTCTTCGGTTTCGTTCAGCCCCAGAACGAACTTGTATGAATGAATGTCTGACATTGCATTTTTGAGACTCAACGTTTGAATTTTACAAATGTATATCTGCTTGGTGGCGGAGAAGACAACTTCTCTTATCTTAACATCCTTCTCTGAGATATACGAGCTCAGAGGTTGTACGCTTGTGGGAGTCAAACAGTGATCAAAGGAGTGCCGGTGTAGCATTCAAAGTGGAACCTGTTATGATCAAGAGTGGTTTTGTATGGAAAGCATGGCTTTGAAGAAATTGAGCATAGCCTCACTAGCCTCTCATCCCGAAAGATGATATGGGATACTATGTGGTCTGATAGACACAAATTCGGAATAAGTGAGTATGTATGGTGGTGTCCAGTACATTGGGCCCTTTGGGGGATATGTCCCTCAAGGCATTTATTGCCCCATTTGGATAAAGTGGTTAGCTTGGGAAAAGCAGGGAACTACCACTTATCAGTTTTAGTATAGCAAGTACAGTTCTAAATGACTAGTTTGAGAAAAGCGATAAAGATACCGTGGGAACTATGTTTGTTATGCGTGGATCGGAGAAAATGCCACTAGTTCCCTATCATGTTGGAAATCCATTCCAATACGAGATTTATTGTTTTGATTTATTTTCAAAATAGCTATAATGACTTGCAAACATTTCGGCTAACCCTTGTTGATATCATATATTCCGTTGACCCAATCCGGATATATTCCGTTAGACTTAGCCCGGGTATTGATACCTTATTTGAATAAGTTTATTTGAATAGTGTATTCAAAAGAATGTCATTAAAGATAATATCAGATTATTTTGGTATAAAAGTGTTTTGGTTATCATAAGGTAAAAACCCGTCTGTATTTATGTGTGGATGTGGTCTTACAGGATACCCTTCTTTTCAAAGGTTTCGATAATATAGTCATTTAAAATTTCAAGTATCTCACGCGGATTTATTAAGCCTGATCCGGGTATTTTCAATACTCGGGTCAGATCCGAGTAGTTTCTGATATAGTTGAAGATGGTTGGAGCTTCCAAAGGAGAGCTGGATATCTTCATCATCGTATGGACATATTCTATTATCCGCTACATTTATTGCATTTTTTTTGTCGTTTGTTAGCATTTGTACGGGCAAGTGTTATAACTATCCAAGCTGAATCTAGGTTTGAATCTGATATTGTAGTTCGAAATTTTCCGCTGTAAAGATTATTATTGAAATAATATAATTTATTCCATTTATGTGAGATTCTTTTCTATCTTTATTTTCTTTCTACCCCTAATGATACGCTTATTCTGCAATTTGAGTTGGACATGTGTGGTTTATTGTCGATTCAAAGGGTACCAAAAAACGGTTCATTACAATTTTGCTCCATATCTTTTGGAAAGCCATATGGAATCTTATATAGAAGACTATCCATCTTGATAGAACTTGGCTTAATTTTGTCCTCGCCGTTCATCTGTTTCATTCTTCTTTTAATCTCTTTAAGTGTGAATCGATATGAATGTTAGTGTTCTGCATGTTGTTTGTTTGGTTTCAAAATAACTATCAAGTGGAATTTCAGGTGAAGTCTTTGTTATTCGTGTTTGATTAACGGTTCATCCTTGATGCTTAATGTCACCCACATGGTTCTTTGTTCCATGCAATCAGATTAACTGAGATTAACTGCACCTAGCTAGCAGCATATGCATGTACATAGGGTAATTAACCAACTTTATTTTGGTTGACGTGTGTGGCGTGTGTGTGTATGTTAACTTACTGCCATATATGCAAATTACCTAACTGACAGCACTAACTTCACACAAAAGAGAGTAAAGATCTCCATCACCAAAAAATGACATAACTTCTGCCTATTTAGAACCTATATTTTCTCTCCATCTATCCGATAGTGATATCTCCTATGATTTTAGACACTGTAACTACCACTTAAATGTTGCTCCATCCACTATTTATTATTCATGTTAGGTTGTCTTCACTTTCTGTGCTTCTTGTTTAGTGGCTCTGTTTCTGTACGTTCATGTGTGTTTCGGCCCTTAACTTTCCAACATGAAATCTTTACTTCTAATGATTGTGCGTAGGTCATCTATTGCTTGCAACAATGGAAATTTATTAAATTCACTCAATATTTTGAGTTAAAATTCATTTGATCTTGACCATGCTTTACTTATGACCGGTTATAGCTTATAACTAATACGTATTGAGTTGCCACCTTTGGCAAAAGTTGAATCTAATGCAAGTTAATTAGACAGACTAACCTATCCTGAAAAGAAAATTCTTCTTCTTCATTGAAAATACGTTATGCATGTGATATTTCTTCTACATGATAATGTAAATTACTGGGAATTTTTCCAAGGGTATCTCTATATTGTCTAAATTTATTACTATCGTTATTCTTTTCTTTGCACAAATCGACCATGACTTGTACACTATCTTGGTTTTGCTTCATTTTTGAATACTAAATGACTTGTTATTGTCTACTGGTACTAGTATATATAGTAAAGAAAAACATTTAGACATTTGGACATAATCAAGTAACAGGAAGAGTTTTACAGACATTCTGAATGTAATCAAGTATTCAGAATGCTGACAGTAACAAATTATAGACTTGATCAAGTAACAGCTCCATTGTTACTGTCTATTGGTACAATAACATGTTGGAAATAATCAAGTATTCTGAATGCTTCAATTTTTCCAGACATTTAGACATGAACTTACATTTATTGGTACTAGTATATATATAGTAAATTATCGGGACTTGCATCTAATTCTAACTATTGACGGTTATAGTTGTTTATAGGTAATTAGCATTTCTGAAGTGAAGAACGGTCGCATCAAAGAATTGTTGGTAATTATGCCATGAACAAGACTTTAACTATTATATATGTTATAATATTTTGTTCGTACTAGTTGTGTAGACTTGTTTGTAAACGATTGTGGTATGTGGATTCGCTTATTTTGTCGAAATATTATTATTGAAACTAGTATACAATTCACGTACGTGCATCTAATATCCAAATATGTTTACCTTGGATGGATGTGTGTTTTAAGTGCAAATGTTTTTGTAGTCCCAATACATTTCAAGTTGTTTTGTTGGTGACGTGAATGACAAATTGATAGTAAAATTCTACTGGTGGGTAGGCAGAAAGAGTGGTGAGATTCCATTAACGAATGAGGGTAATTTTGGAATTTCAAAAGGACATCGTGTGAATCATGTTGATTGAATTCTCTTTATTAATGGTAGAGATAGAGAAGTTGAGAAGTTGAGAAGTTGAGAAGAGAAAAACATGTGTGTTATATTGTTCCTTGTTTTTTCCTTGTTTCATTATTATATAACCATGCTAACAATTTTGCTAGTGAAGTTGCTGTTTCACACACCTGATGTCGTACCATTTATTTCCTATATTTACTTCTCCTATGATCTAGTTGTTCATATGTATTTACTATGCCCAGCACTTGCTTCTGGTGCTTGTGCACGTGTGCATATTATTATGTTAGTTATGAGTGTGTAAATGTTCATTTATAATTGTGTTTGTGTGTATATAATATGCACGGGTGATAATACTGAGTATGCGTGAGTAAACACGTGTGTGTATTTAGGTGCAAAGTTAAAGCTTTATGATTGAGTATGAGTTAATTAAATTGTATTTGCATGCATTTTTGTTTTAAAAAACCAAAGTAGGTAAAAAGGGTTATTAATTTTATGATATGATTTGCAGGTTTGGGTACTTGGGGCATTGGATATGCATGTGTTTTTATGTATGTGAGGTGTGTAGGGCTATTGTACTGGGTTTACTCAGGTGTGTGTTGCATGTGTGATAGTGTGTGTGTGTGTTAAGTGAGTTACAGTGTGTGAGTGTATCATATAAGTATGTGTATAGTTAGTATTTTAGTGTGTTGAGTTGTGTGCACTTAAGCATTTGTTTATATATATTTTCATTGTTCGCATTTAGCTGTTGTCATCAAAATTTCTAAGCATATATATTCACATTTGACAGAGAATTTGGGCAACTTAAAACTTAGTACTCAACAAAATTTCAAATATTATTGTGGAATATTACTATTACTTCAAGTAATCACACGAAAAATATAATTTAGTTTGCATATTGACTTCAGGTTCAGTTAAGTATTTACTTTAGGTTCAATTAAGTCAATATTAGTAACAGTTCTAGACACTCAATATTATTTGAAGTAAATGCTTGAATATGCCTTAGTTGGATAACCTGAACATCAACCTAACATACAAAAACTGATTTTGGCTGCTACGAAATTGGTTTGATTCCTATGTTCATTCGTATTGATTCTTCAGCAATTACTCAGGCTGTGCAAAGATTAATTTTAATTAGTCTCACATCACCAAAAGTATCTTAATTGTTAGTGAATATAAGCTAAGAGAGGAAATAATAGGTTATCCTGTCGTGCAAAGTCTATGAAATTATGATGAGATAGGGAGGGTAAGTGAAGTTAAGTTGATTATGCACGGTAGTTGAAAAATGATATTTATGTTCTTACATCTTCAATGACGTAAAGGGAATTTTGGAAATTTTAAAAAGATACGGTTGAAATTACAGAATTGAATTCTCATTATTAATAGTAGAGATGATTGTGAATATTATATTTGATTATGCAATTAACGTGTTTTTTCAATTATTTGAAAATGGTGGTTGTCGATGTTAGTTTGAAAATGATAATTATGTGATTGATTGTTGGTTTTAATATGGCTATTATATATAAGTGATTGTTGGAAATGATACAAGCCATTAACAGTAAACAACGGCGGTTAAAATGTGTTGTACATCAATTAATAAGTTTTAGTAGCCTTTCAAAGTGCTATGGGAAAAATGCAATTTACAAAAAAGAAATTGTAGTAGAACTAAAATGCAAAGCACTGTGAAAATATTATAGTAGCATAAAAAAGGCTAAAAAAAAGAAGGGTGTAGGCTTTAATTAGTTAGCCATAATATTGCTAATTTGGGCCGCATGGATCATTGGACTTTGATACCATTGAAGGAACCAGGCCATTCTAAAGCGAGTGAAATAAATAGATTTCAAAAATAAATCCCTGTTTTGGACTTATTGGGTCTATGAAGTCTAAATAAGATTTTAGATCCGATCTAAAATATTTTAAATAAAATTTTTATTTCATTTATTTGTTGTTAAAATTTTCTTTTCTTTTTATATGTCTATCAAATACACTATCTATGTATAGTGCACATGTTCAGATATAAAGTGTATATGTCTAATGTTGTTGTATTTAGGTGCTTGGATTTATACTGCAATAGACCAACTTGTCACTTTATATATGTCTTTGTTATCCACAGTTTATATTTAATAGATACATGTGCGTGTGTACGCGCGCATGTGTGTATATATATAATGATAGATATATAATTAAGGAAAAGTTTGAAACTGAATTTTATAATTTTTACACAAAGGTCCACGGTTTAATTTTAAGTTAAAATAACATACATATACACATGTCCTTATATAAATAATTGTAAAATATGATTTAATGTTTAAAATAATATATGTATGTAAAGACTACAATCTGATAATTACATATAAATTCAAAGTAAACACATCCAACTTTCAACTTAGGGAAGAACCAAATGATTTAAGAATTTACATAAAATTCCACTTACGTGTTTTTGAATCAAAATAACTTTTACGCTTATGTACATGACTCGAAAATTCATCACTTCAGGAAAATTTTGAAATATTCAAATATAAGATATTTTAACATAAATTTTAATGTTTTGAATAATAAATAACATTGGTAATCTTATTTTGAATAAATATTTATAAAAATATATACTTTGCAAAATATATCGATAAAATAAATGAAAATTATTTTATCAATAAACAGCCTTTTGACCACCTGATATCACGAATGGAGTTGGATACATACACTCATTTATATATACAAGTGAGAATATGTAATAAAGTAATTTGTTTTCTTTTGGAAATTAAAAGTTTATATGGCATCATTATTAGTGTCGCTATTTTCGAATCATTAATTTTTGAATTTAAATTGAGTTTAAATGATTTAATAACTATTTTAGTTATTAAATAAGCTCTTTTAATTATTATATAATGATAAAATATTATTATGCAATTTTGTTCACAAATATATGTATATTAACTAAGAAGAGAAAATATGATCGAAAATCAGAATTCGTAACGATTCAACGTATAGAACTTGTGAAACATAATGGATATATATGACATACATCTACACATATACATGTACACGCATATGAATACATTCACATGCACATGGATACATAAATATATACATATACATTTTAATACAAAATAACCAAAAATATCAAAATATTTTCTCACTTTCCTTAATACTTAGGTCTTCCAAAGTCAACACTTACGCACATAAGTACATTCACATGGTCAAGCACATAGAAGGGAGGTTTCTACTGAAGCATGGTGATGATGGAGGGAGGTGGTTGGTGATGATAGTCAGATGCAAAGGTGGAGATGATATCATGATATTTTGCTCCTTCCATTTGCCTATAGTACCCACCGTCCTTCTTCACTTCCATTCATTTCTTCTTCTTCATTTTTCTAACTTTTCCTCCCTATTGCATGGCTTCTATACATAAAAAAATAATGGCAAAGTATAGTTTAAAAATAAATTAAATTATATAATATACATACATACATACATACATACATATATATATATATATCAAAACACTTTAAAACACAAAGCAAACTCCTCTTCTCTCCCCTGAAACCCTACGACAAACACCCCATCACCAAGGCCGAGCCTTCCGCCCCTTTTAACCTAGGCTATGTGTGCCTCCAAGCTCTAAAGATCAATCTCGAGCCTTCAAGAGGCAAAAGTCCTAGAGTTTGTGAGCTTATAGTTCAAGTTAGCGAAGCTATAGCCATTTTCTAGTAAATTGTTTAATTCCAAGGTGAGAAATTCTATTTATAATATGATACATTAGATTATATATATGTTTGGTTATACTTGGTTGTGATACTTATTTATCAAGTTTGGATGTTGATTATATGTTTATTTATACTGAAATAAGTCATGTTTAATACATGTCGAAATATCACAATGGAAATCACTTTCCTTTAATAAATGAAATGGTATATATGAGATTGTTAAACCTCTTGAAAATGGTTTAAATGGTTTATAAATGTTTTATAAACACTAAAATCCAATTTGGTGAAGTTTTGACAGGTTATGAAAACTGAGTCAAAAACAGGCGCGTCGCGTAACGGTAGTTTGCGATTTCGCACTGTAGAAAGTTTAATCCATTTATACGATGGATTAGAAGTCAAAATCTTTGTAATAAGATTTTCTGATCTCTTATAATCATAGTTTTCTAACGAAGAAATAAATTGAGATTTCTTTTAGTAAAATTTGAAATATGAACAAAACAAGTTTTTAAAATGGTCACGGTTCGGTATTTCGGAAACCAAAGCGATAAATTCTTTAAAAATTATATTCTTAGTTCTTTAAAAGTTTGAAATAAATTCTATAAATCTTTAAAATGTTTTAAAAGAGATTTGAGTTATGAAAATGGATTTTAAATGATCAAAAAGTTGTTTTGACCAAATAAGCCTTAATAACACTATTCGCAGCAAATAACTTTTGAAATATGGATTTAAACTTAATAATTATTACCCAAATTTTTTATTAATATTTTCATATGATTAATTAAGTGTTTTAATAATGATTTGGAGGTTTTATAGTTTATTTGAAAGAGTTTAAATAAATAATTGGAAGAAAGATGTTATAATAAAGTGATTTAATCTTGGCTCTAAAGCCGACTAGTAGACTAGATTTTTTTTTTGTTCGTGAGATCTGAGTATGGGGTGCTTAAACTAAGGTGATGTTAAGGAGCAACCAATGTCCTGGATCATCTGGCCACTTTCTTGGGAAAGGGATAGCTAAGGTCGAAATGTCGGAAATATGAGAAGTACAAAAGATTCAAATTTATAAATTTAATTGATACAACCTGGATTGTATGGAGATAATCTTCTTATAATTGGTGTTAAATTCCAAGGAGGGAGCTCGTTCTAGCCGTATGAATTTAAAAGGTGATTTCATATTTATTCGATGGATAACACTCGTTGAATACGGAAATTAATGTTGAGTAGAATTAGCATAATTTCTATCGACCCTTTAACTAAATAATGTTTTCCAATATGACTTATAAAATTGATTTGGTATTTCCAAAGTTAAAGAGAAGTTTAATAACTCTGTATATACCAAAAAAGAAGTATTTTCAACACACACGGATATATATATATATATATATATATATATATAGAAGATATTTTTGATAAAAACAAAGTAATTAGTCAAATGATAAGCACCTATTTACTTAATATTTTTTATCGATGGTTGGTTTGAAGGAACCGGTGATTGGATTTGAGCGGTTCTTATGCAGAAACCACTTCAAACCAATTTACGTATTCGAAGTGAAGACTTCAAACGTTAATAAATGAATGAAGGGTTGGTTGTCACTAACCCTCGAGGGAAATTTCCCATATCATATACTAGTTTGGAACCCATGCTTCACACCGGATCGTTGTATTATCATGTAGTAGTGAATTTATAGTTAAATATTTTAGCCGTTGTTTTTTTCGTTCTCATAATGCTTAATCTATTGGCAATAGATATGAAGTTGTTTCAAATACATTCGATATCTATCTTATGCATTAAAGACTTGGAGTTGTAAAACAATGTAACTTGGAACATCGTTTAGAAGTTTACCTTTAATCAGGTTGATTTTCAAGATAAATTTTCAAAAGTTTTCGGTAAAACTTTATGCAATATGGCCATAATATATCAAAAAAATAATAGAACTAACCGAATGTGAAAATGAAATTAGAATTTATTCTATAGTTGAAATGAACTAAAAATTAGAGTGGAATGTAGAAGCAGCGTGTCATCATAAACTTACAGTCTCGGCTTTATTAGCCATTCATATAATGGACAAACTAATATAAAGGAAGTTTAAATATATGTCAATTTAAAGTAGGATAATAATACGTCTGAATCAAAGGCTGAGAATGATTAGCATAAGGTTGTTATGATGTAAAATTATTTTGAGAAGCAGCAATCATGTGTGGAAAAACCGTGGTACAAAGATGCGTTTAATTTTATGAAATCTGTAAAACAATAGCAGTTTGACAGTTGCTCAAAATTTAAGTCATAAATACTTTCACAAACTAGTAGTTAAAATCATAAAGAACATTCAAATTAGAAATAAGCAGCAGTGCATACAGGCAAGTAGAGTGGAATGGGATAAAGAAAAGAAATAACAAACATAAAGAGGCAATGAGAGATGCGGACGCGCATTGAGAGCAAGGGTATATTTGGTATTTCAAAAAGATACCGAGTAAAGTTATTTAGTGAATTCTCTTTATTAGTAGTAAAGATATGTGGCAGTAGTATCTTCATTTAATCTTCGATGTAAGGGTTGCTCGCTACTAATCCTAGGGATGATTCCCGACAAGATGTGGTAGGAGAGTTCCTTTGGTTTGTCTTGTTCCTGGACAACTTGTATGAGCGAATGTCTGACATTGCATTTCAAATAACATTGACTGATCTCTATAAATGTATCATCTGTTTGGTGGTGGAGAAGGCAACTTCTCCTAGCTTAACACCATTTTCTGAGACATACATGCTCGGGAGTTATACCTTTATAAAAATAAGTTGTGTGATCATGGAATGTTAGTGTGACATTCAAAGTGGAATCTGTGTTATATGAAAGGTAATCGTTACCTCAGGCCTTTCCAATCGAGAATGGTTAAAATAGTTTTGCTTCAAGACTATGTGGGTCCCTTCCATAAGGGTATGATCATCACCTTTCTAGATTACTCTATATATGTTAAGTATGTTGTGCTATGGGAATTCAGATCGGTTGGTTATGACTAAGGTGATGTCATTTTCGGTCCTATCCGCCATAAGATGGGCCTGCAGGTAGGTCGGCTCTGATTCGTAGAGGTTTCGAAGTTGTTGATCCTTGGTACATTTATCTAGAGATGTATTGTATGGAGGCAGTCCCTTACCTTACCATTGTATGGAAATCCATTCTCCAATAAGTGCCTTCGAACTTGAATGTAGAGCCTAGTGTGCTAAAATTTAGTAATGTAATAATTTTGACTAAGATTATTTTTGTTTACTTGAAAAGTGTTTTCAAAAGAATGTCATTAAAAATAATATATCCAGATTTTTGCGTAGCAAATGTTTTGGTCATCATAAGGTAAAATCTCATTCTGTATTTATGTACGGCGCGGTTTTATGAGACACCTTTGTTTTCAAAATAATATCGTATTTGAGTTTCTCGCACTAGTCCCATGACTGATTTGGAGTTTATTTCTTTTCTCCTTAAACTTTGGGTGCCATGTTTTTCGGGCAGTCAAGTAGTTAGATTATTTGGAGCATGGAGCATGTAAGATTTTAGGTTCTTTGTAGAAGTTATCTATCATTTTCCATTGTGTCTATATTTTGTATCATGTATTACCAGCTCTTGTAAGAATAGATCGTTATAATTGTTCCTAGCTGGATTAGTACTTACTAGAACTCTGATGGAATAGTTTAGAATAATTACATGTACTACTCATCCGTATAATTCTGTGTCGAATACGATGCGAAATTTTATTGTCTTGTCTTCTATCTTTATTTTCTTTGCCCAATGATAATCAGCCTCTTCGGCACTTGGATTTACGGCAAGTGTACACCAACGATGTATTAGTGTTGATCTTTGAGAATTGAGGAGGTGGGTTGTCGCATTTGGTATCAGAGCTTATGGTAGAGTGAATGCCTAAGCTTGGTTAGGGTCAACTCATTAGAGATAGAGTTAGTAATATGCTAGAATGAGTTTAGTTTGAGAGAGCACGTAATTATAATTTTATCCAAATAAGTATATTAAGTTTTATTCCCCTTTTCCTAAGATAATCTTGTCTAAAATTCTAAAGATATTTCCTTACTATATGTAGATAGTAGGAGATGAGTAATAGAAGAGGACGAGGAAGAAGGGGTGGAAACAGTACTACGACCACCATTGGTTGATCAAATGCTACAGTAATTGAGGAAATGATAATTTCTGTGCAGCCTCAAATTAACTCTACTACCATATGCAAGGATTACATCATTTAGGGTGGTAAACCATTCAAAGGAATGGAGTCCATTACTAAAGTTTAGGCTTGGATTTGCTCTCATGAAAGAATTTTAAGGGATTGAATGTCGAGAATGAGCACAAAAGGTTCTTAGCTTCCGAACAATTACATGATGGTGCTCTGGCATGGTGGTAATCCATCACTGAGTTTGAAGATAATTTCTCATCGGAGTGATTCAAAGAAGTTCTGGAAGAACAGTATATGCTAGGCGTAGGAAACTCCCACCTTTATTGGAGTTTTATGGATTTAAAGCAGAGGAAATGTCATTTGAGGAGTACGCCGCAAGTTTAATGAACTATCTCGCTTCGGGCCTAGTTTAATAGACATGTCCCTCAAGAAGAATGAGATGTTTATCATAGGAATGAAAAAGCAGTAACAGTAGAATGACCGAGCATGTGAAAGAAACCTTTGTAGATTTAGTAGACATGGGGTTCTAGTATGAAACTCTGGATAAGAAGGATCCACCCGCTACCTAAGGAAGCAGCAATAGTAACTAGAAAACACGGAAGTTGAATTAACCATAAAAGAAACCAAGGCAAGGCAAGCCAGAAGGAGAATCCTGAGAAGACAAGTTAAAGAACATCACTTGTTTCAACTGCCAATAGAAGGGCCACTTTTTCAACAACTATAAGAATCCAAAACTCAAGGGAAGCCTTGCCACAATTATCACAAACCAGGGCACGAGAAAAGTATTGCCAACTGATAAGGAAGGGAGAACAAGTTTGAGTTTTTGCCATCAAAGATGAACCCTCAACTTCCACCGATGCAAAGGGAAAGAGAGTTATATAAGGTAAAATTTGTGTTAATGATATTTTAGTTAGATTATTATTTGATACTGGGGCTACCCATTGTTTTATTGCTAAGAAATTAGCCGATAAGTTAAAACTTACCCCAAAAATAGTAGATACCCATTTGTGTGTCTAATTCCATAGTTGGTACTACCAATCTTTGTATGATTTGTAAGGAAATTCAAGTTACCTACCAAAGTCACAAATACTTCTACGATCTATTTGTCCTTGATTTTGTTAGGTTTGAAATTGTACTTGGAATGGATTGGTTATCTAAGTATATAGCTATTCTGGATTGCACTTAGCGAATGGTGGTGTTAAAAAGGGCAATTGGAAGGGTATTAGATAGAATAATGTGCAACAAACCTAGTCCAGTGAGGGAAAGCTTCATGTATGCATTTGATTCATCTCAGATGGATTTGGAGCCAATACCAATTATTAAAGACATTTTGGATGTTTTTGAGGAACTTAAAAGTTTACCCCCGCATCGGGAAATTGAGTTCTAAATTGACTAAATTCCTAGTGCAAGATCCGTTATTCACCCTATTCGAAGGATGTTCTCGAAGGAGAAGATTGAGTTGGCAAACCAAACTGATAAGTTGTTAAAGAAAGTACTAATTAGACCTAGTTGCTCAAGTTGGGGCACAACGGTTGTTTCAATTGCAAAGTACAATAGCTCCCTAAGGCTTTATGTAAACTATCAAGACCTAAATAAGCAAACAATTAAAAATAAGTATTCCCTACCCCACATAGATGACTTGTTTGACCAACTTCATGGTACCTGAGTATTCTCACAAATGGATTTAGCCATAGGATTCCATTAACTAAGAATAGCTGAGGATGGCATTCCATTAACTGCATTCAAGGGTCCTGATTGCTTTTATAAATGGTTAGTTATGCCTTTTGAGTTGACTAATGCGCCAGCTGATTTCATAGACTTTATGAATAGAGTATTCAGTGATGTGATAAACAAATTCGTTTTGGTTTTTATTGATTATATTCTTATCTTGTGATAAACCGGATTTTTAGGCATCTGTAATTGATATTAAATAGGTTAATTAATAGAAATACTGAATTGTAAATTTAACAAATGAATCTAATCATAAATCATAGAAATACACCTTTAAAATCAAAAACATGAATTAAGATATAAATAACTCTATTTTGAATTTCAACTTAACAATTCAATTTTAAATCAAATTTCAAATTCAATTTAAAAATCAAATTTGGTATGTATTTATTTCTTTAAGAAGAATTGATTTTATATGAATTAAAAATGTATTTTAAATTTAGAAAATTTATTAAGAAAAACATTAAAAATCCTTTTTGCATGAAGTTTACACTTGCTTAAATTTGAAGCACACTAATAACATGTGTTAAGGAGATAACAATGTAAAATGACAAGTGTCACAATTTTAATTTATTTTCTTTAAATTTTTATAAAACAAAACTACTTCTATAAGAACCAACTTCATATTCTTTCTCTAATTTTCCCATTCTTATTTTCTTAAGCAAGAGAAAAAAAATTACTCTTCCATTTACAAAAAATCTGAACTTCACAAATTTCAAACTTCTAACCAAAAATTTAATTAAGAAAACTCAAACCTCACTTCAAAATCAGGAAGGAAATCTGCAAAATAGAATTCAAAGGGAAAAAAATCTGCAAAATCATCAAATTTATGGAAAAGGCAAATTCAAAGTCTTCCATCGTTAGTGCTGATTTATTTAAAGTGGAGAAAGCATCATCATCAAGCAAATAATTTGATCGAGCAATTTCAAGTTTTAGAAACTGCTGTCATTTTCCAGAATTTAATTTTTGTCTCTGCTTAACAAGAACAGGTGAGTAACCCCTCTTTTTAAAATTTAAACAGGTAAAGGTTGATGGCATGCTTTTAATCTGAAATGAAAATATTTTAGGAAATTTGAAGTTAATATTTATATGTATGAATATGTGTGTGCATGCTTATTTACCTGTATATTTCTGTTTTCTTAATTTTAAGCTGCTGTTTAAGATTAGAAAAAAAAACAAACATAATCTGTTGATTGAATCTTGTTTAGATTTTAGGATTAAACAAGATATGTTTATGACACCATAAACTATAGTTTAAAATTTTTATTTAAGATAAAACAGGCCTGTATCATCTCTTAAGTTATAAACAGATGATCGAACTTTAATCTGTGAAATTTTCAAGTATAATGAATTGAGGTTTCAGGATTATGGATCAAAACATCATGCAAAATTATGATTTTTAAAAGTAAAATTACAACTTTTAATACTTAAACCAGAGAATGGTTCAATCTTCACGGTATTTTACTTTTGGGGCTAACACGGATGATTTAAGTGTTCGATTTAGTTGAATTTGTGTGTGGAGGAGGAGGAGTTATCAGAGAGGATAGGAAAATTATTGGATTGTGTTGCTTTCCATTTTTGAGGTTGAGATTGGGATTTGAATTTTTAAACCCTAGTTTTAGTGTGGAAAGATGAAGTGATCATTTCGGCATCTCTAATTGATCGAGTTCAACCAAAATCTGGGTATTGATAGATGGTGAGTTGTCGAAGACTTCGCCGGAGTTTCGAAGGCGATGGTGGTCGTAGTTTCATTTGGGAAGCACTGGCAGGTTTGGGTTGAAGTAGGCGCTACCTGTTCCAGGATTGGGAGAGAAGCTCGATTTTGAGTATGAGCTTTAGGTGGCGAAGCGATGATCGTGTTTGGATTTGTGGATGATCGGCGACATGTGGAGATCATCAGAGATGATCGGTGAAGGCTGCGTCGTGTGTGCATGTGCACAGAGCAGTATGCTGGTGGATGTTTGGATGGTTTCAGGTTGGTAGCCTCGTGATGGTCTCGGGGGAATTAAGTTTCAACTCGAGCAGGGGATGATTTTTACTCGAAGTAAATTATAAGTTGCTCGGGTATATCTCTTGTTTCAGGTTTATAAAATAGAAATCTGTCTCTGTTTTAAAGAAAATTTAAGGTAGAGTTTGATAAACTGGAAAATGGAACTTAGGATTTAACCGTGAATCTAAAGATGAATTCAAATAGTTTGAAATTCTGGTTATTGAAATAATTTGAATTCAGAAAAAATTAAGTTTGGTTTTATTAAAATCAGAAATTTGTTTTCTGTTTTTAAAATTAAAAGTAAGTTTTAAAGTGTAACTGAAATTTAAAAAAAAATCTAAACATGAAACTAAATATGAATTTAAACTAGTTGAATCTGAGTTTTGAATTAATTTAAATTTTGAAATTTAAATTTAGATTTGAAACATTTTGGTATAAAAGTATATGTGGGTTTGAATTTAAACTGTAAGTTTAAATTGATAAATTAGAAATTTAAAATAATTTTAAATTCTAGCTTTTAAATCTGGAATGTTTAAAGTATATGTTGATTTGAACTTTATATTCCTCTAAACTTTTATCTTATAAAATGGTTATTCTTTTAACATATGAGATAAAAAGATTTTAAATTGTTTAGAACCTTGTTTAGATAAAATTGTAGTCATTTTTAAATCTTAAATTTAAAATGAAATTTAAAGTGAAATTTAAAGTAAATTTGAAACAGGCTGTTTTTTTAATACTTTAAATAAGTAAGAAGTGTTTTCTTAAATTAAGTTAGATCTTAAGAATTTGGATTCATTAAATTATTAAGATAAATAAGATGGGTAATTAATTATTTAATTAATTAATAATATGGATGGTTAATTAAGTAATTAAGAATAGTTAATGAAGGTCATTGACTTAAGATTATTTAACAATTAATTAATGTAATTAATTTTGATAATTAATTAGATTAATTAATTAATAATAATCATTTATGAAATCGTTTATGAATTAATTACTTAATGTAATTAATTGGGAAATGTAATTGGTTTAAATTAATTAATTAAGTTTAATTAATTTAAACACTTGATGATTGATGAATAATTACTTAATGTAATTAATGAAAGGTAATTACTTAGGAAAGTAATTAATTGATAATTACTGAATGTAATTAAAGTTTCTTAATGATGAAAGTAATTTGGATATAATTACTTTGTAATTAATCAAGGGATTAATTGAGGTAATTAATTAAAGGTAATTAACTTATGGAATGAGTAATTAAGGGTAGTTAATTACTAAATGAGATTAATCAAGGGTGATTAATAATTATGGTTAATAATTAATTAACGAAGAAATTAAATGTTAATTACTATATTTGGTTAAGGACAAATTAATTAAGATAATTAATTAAGGGATAAATAGAATGGTATTGGAAGCCTTTGATTAATTGTTATCCCTAAATATGTGGTTCGTGATGCTATGTGATAAAATATGTTTGATTTATACTGTGATGATGTGATTATCTATTGTTGATGAATTACTGTGACACCCTGTATTCAAAGTTGAATTGTATTTCATTTGGATAATTTAAGTTAAGATGACATTGGGTTCGAAGAGACCGGAGTCGGGTATTATTAAATATCCGAAACCACTTCGATCCTTTATAGATTGATATGTGAAATCAATAAGCTAGTTTGGAATGATTTAAGTACGTTGGACCATTTAACCTAAGTTTGGCTCTTAGAAATCGATGAGTGAAATAAGTAATGATTATAACAGCTTGTGAAGTTTTAAATTGATGTAAATTACCCCCAGGTTTATATAAATTATATGCCTTTGTATTACATGTGAGATTGGGTTTATTCACGCTGGTTTCCAGCCTGACCCGGGTGTTACTTTGATGTAATGCTCGGGTCAGACCGAATATTACAGATTTTCAGGTAAGGACATACTGGAGCTCAGGAGGCGAGCTAAATGGCTGGGACGTATGGAGGGTGTCCACTGTGATATTGTAGTATCTGGACATGATTGTTTGTCCAGTGTTTATGTATATGTGTAACTCTGATGTATTTAAATGTAAATTAACAGATATAGTATTCTTTGTATAACTGATATGTTATTTGATATTATATTTTATCCGCTGCGAATGTGAGGTTTCTGTGACTTGTTGCTATTTTCTTCTTCTTTCTCTTTCTTCTTTCACTAACTATCTGGAATTTTCGGGATCGAAAATTCCGGGTCGTTACATATCTATTCCAAAACCAACAAGGAACACGAAAGGCATTTGGAGATTGTGTTGGAATATTGAGAAGAAATGTACTTAAAAATAAATTTTCAAAAGGTCACTTTTGGGAGAAAGAAGTAAGATTCCTTGGGCATATTGTGTCAGGAGAAGGGATCTTAATAGATCTAGAAAAGATTTCAGCTATACAAGATTGGAAGCAACTGCAAACTCCAAAGGACATCCACTGCTTCTTAGGAATGGCATGAAATCAACGGAGATTTATTCAAGACTTCATCAAAATGTCCTCCTATCTAACAAAGTTAACTATGTTGGTTGTTAAATTTGAATGGACGTCGAAATGCGAAGAAGCATTCCAGGAATTTAAGAAAAGGCTAACTACCGCTTCAGTCCTGACTATTATTGATTAAAGCGGTGGTTTAATCGTTTATACTAATGCTTGCGATGAGAGAGTGGAAGCAGTGTTGATGCAATATGGAAAGGTTACCGCATATTCTAGTTGGCAATTAAAGATGCATGAGCAAAATTATGCAATGCACGACTTAGAACTATTAGTCATTGTGTTTGCACTAAAGATTTGGAGACATTATTTACTGGTAAGAATTTCTCATAGTTTATTTTGATAAACTTTTTTTAACCTTGGTAAATAATATTCTTTCTTTAAATAAGTGAGAAGTTCAAAATCTTCAAAGATAACAAATCTTTGAAGTACCTTTTTACTCAGAAGGACTTGAGCATGAGGCAGCAACGTTGGCTAGAATTTCCCGCATCATATGATTTAGATATCATATATATGCCCGGAAAAGCCAATGTAGTAGCGGATGCACTAAGCAAAATGCATGTTGTTATAGCTTATTTGATAGTACATCTAACTTTGATTGATCATATAAAAGAGAATTAGCTCAGAGATCCATTTATTCCAGAGATGGTCGAGCAGTGGATAAAAACACTATACCATGAAGATGGATAAGATTCAAGGTGGATGATCAAGGAATATAAATGATGAATGGAAGAATATGCGTCCCAAATGCCGATGGGATAAGGCAAGAAGTTTTAATAGAATGCCAAAATTCTCGACCTTTAGCACATCCCAAAGTTCCCAAAATGTATCGAAATATGAAGAAGACATTTGAGTGGGATGGTATAAAGAGGGATATCACCATCCATATTATAACATGTGCAAATTGTCAACAGATCAAAAGCGATCAGTAAAGGACCACTTGACTACTCCAGCCTCTTGAAATTCTGACTTGGAAATGGGACCAATTATTGATGGATTTCATCGATGGCTTACCTTGATTGAGAAAGGGAAATGAAGGCATTTGGGTTATCATAGATCAATTAACTAAAAGCGCACACTTTATCCTAGTAAAGCCAATGAGAACAACTACAAGTCTTGCAGAGATATATACGAGGGAAATTATTCATTTGCATGGTGTCACAAGTAGCATAGTCGGTGATCGAGACCTAATCTTTACTAGTAAGTTCTGGAAGGCATTACAAATAGCTTTGAGAACAAAGCTGAGTATAAACATTGCATGTCATCCCCAGACTAACAAGCAAACTGAAAGCGTAAATCGGGTATTGGAAGATCTTTTAAGAGCTTGTATATTAGATTTTAGAGGATTATGGGAAAACTATCTTCACCTTGTTGAGTTCTCCTACAATAATAGCTATCAGGAATGTATCGACATGGCCCCATACG
Source organism: Allium cepa (assembly GCA_030765085.1). Taxonomy (NCBI): domain Eukaryota; kingdom Viridiplantae; phylum Streptophyta; class Magnoliopsida; order Asparagales; family Amaryllidaceae; genus Allium; species Allium cepa. The sequence goes on from CM060939.1 coordinate 604,665,188, forward strand.
AAGCTTTATATGGCCGTCCGCGTAGATCCCCAACATGTTGGATCAAGATCGGAGATCGGTTGGTACTGGGTCATGATTAGAGAAGCTTCAATAAAGGTTGACATGATCACAAAGAAAATGAAAGAAGCCCGAGCAGGCAGAAAAGTTACACTGATCGAAGATATAGAAATTTGGAATTCTCGGTTGGAGATTATGTATTTTTGAACATCTCTCCGATGAGAGGAGTTGTAAGATTTGGTCGGGCAAGGAATTTAGCACCTAGATTTATTGGACCTTTTTCCATTCTAGAGCAAATTGGCCCATTATGTTTCCGTGTGGAACCGCCCAAGAGGTTGTCTGGTGTGCACGATGTCTTTCACGTATTCCATCTATGGAAATATATGCATGATCTAGAGCAGATTATAGAAACGACTGTCAAAGAAAATTTAGAAGTTGAGCCCAATTTGACAATTATCAGACGACCAGTTCGAATCATGGATCACGATGAGAAGTGATTGAGAAGGAAGATGGTAAGGTTGGTTAAAGTTCAATGGAGTGGTGATGCCAAAGACTACCCCTGGAAAACAAAAGTTAGAATGAGGAAAGCATATCCTGAGTTTAGGATTAGTGTTGTATTGAGATAGTACTCACTGCATATGGTGTAATCGCTTATCATATCTTGTACATATTTCATTTTGTCATATAAATATATACACATATATATGTATATGTATATATATATTCATTTCGAGTTATCTTCTTCTTATCCTTAATTTCGAGGATGAAATTCTCTTAAGGTGGGAAGTATGTAACGACCCGAAAATTCATCACTTCAGGAAATTTTTTAAATATTCAAATATAAGATATTTTAACATAAATGATCATGTTTTGAACAATAAATAGTATTATTTTGAAAAAAATATTCTAAAAGTATATACTTTAGAAGATATATCGATAAAATAAATAAAAATCATTTTATCCATAAACAGCACTTTGACCATTTGAGATCGCGCATGGAACTGGATACATAAACTCATTTATCTATATGAGTGAGAATGTAATAAAATATGGAAAAGTAAAAGTATATATGACATCATTAATAATGTCGCAATTTTTGAATGACTGATTTTTGAATTTAAATTGAGTTTAAATGATTTAATAGCTATTTTAATTGTTAAATAAGCTCTTTTAATTATTATGTATTGATAGAAATATTATTATCATTTTTTTTACAAATATATGTATATTAACTAAGAAGAGAAATCATGATCGGAAATCAAAATCGGAATTCGTAACGATTCAACATGTAGAAGTTATGCAACGCTGTGGATTATATCTGACATACATATGCACATATACATGTACATACACATGAAGACATTCACATGCACATGGATACACACATATATACAGAAAATATCAAGATATTTTCTCACTTTCCTTAAAATAATTAAGTCGTTCAAAGTCAACACTTACACACAGAAGTATATGCACATGGCCAAGCAAATGGGAGTGGGGTTTCAGTCGAAACTTGGGGATGATGGAAAGAGGTGGTTAGTGATGATAAGATGATGCAAAGGTGGAGATAATATCATGATATTGCTCCTTCCATTTGCCTATAAATAACCACCATCCTTCTTCACTTCCATTCATTTCTTCTTCATTTTTCTAGGCTTTCCCCTATGTTTCATGTCTCCATACTTAGCAAAATAATGAAAAATTATAGTTCAAAAATAAAATAAATTGTATAATATACATACATACACACACATATATACATATACATATACATACATATATACATACATATATATATATATATATATATATCAAAGCACTTCAAAACTCAAACCATACTCCTTCTCTCTCTCCTTAAACCCCACAACAACCACCTCCATCACCAAGGCTGAGCCTTACACTCCTTAAAACCCTAGGCCGTGAGCACCTAAACCTCCAAGGTCAAGGCCAAGCCTTCTAAAGGCAAAAGTCTAAGAGTTTGTGAGCTTAAAGTCCGAGTTAGCGAAGCTATAGCCATTTTCTAGTCAATCGTTTAATTCCAACATGATGAATTCTATTTATAATATAATATATTGGATGATATATATGTTTGGTTAATGCTTGGTTGTGATAATTGTTTATCAAGTTTGGATGTTGATTATATGTTTATTTGATATTGAAACAAGTCACGTTTAATACACGTCGAAATATCACAAAGTAAATAACTTTCCTTTAATAAATGAAATGGTGTATATGAGATTGTTAAACCTCTTGAAAATTGCTTAAAATGGTTTATAAATGTTTTATAAACATTAAAAATCTAATTTGGTGAAATTCTGAAAATTTACGAAAATCGAGTCAAAAAACAGACACGTCGTGTAAAGCTAGTTTGCGATTTCGCATCGTAGAAAGTTATATCCATTTATATGGTGGATTCAAAGTCAAAATTCTTTGTAATAAGAATTTTTCAAGCTCTTATAATCATAGTTTTCCAACGAAGAAAGAAAATCGAGATTTCGTTTAGTAGATTTTGAAATATGAGCAAAACAATTTTTCAAAATAGTCGCGGCTCGGCAATTGCAAAACCAAAGTGACAAATTCATTAAAAATGATATTTTTCATTCTTTAAAAATATGGAATATGTTCTATTAATATTTTAAAATGTTATAAAAAATATTTGAGTTACAAAATTGGATTTCTAGATGATCAATAAGTTGTTTTGACCAAATAAGCTTTAAAACACTATTTGCAGCAAATAACTTTTGAAATATGGATTTAAACTTCACAATTCTTTTCCAAATCTTTTATGAATACTTTAAATGAATAATTAAGTATTTTAATAATGATTTGGAGGCTTTATAGTTTATTTGAAAGAGTTTAAATAAATGATTTGAAGAAAAGTTGTTATAACAAAGTTATAATCTTGGCTCTAAAAGCCGACGAGTAGACTGGATTTGTCTATTCATGAGATTTGGATGTGGGGTTCTTAAATTAAGGAGATGGTAAGGAGCAACCAGTGCTTTGGCTTACCTGGCCTCTTTCCTGGGCGAGGGATAGATAAAGTTGAAATGTCGGAAACGGTACAAGTATAAAAGATTTAAAATTTATAAATTTTATTTGATACAATCTTGATTGTATGGTGATAATCTTCTTATACTTGGTGTTAAATTCCAAGGAGGGAACGCATACTAATAGTATGAATTTAAAAGGTAATTTCAGTGTTATTCCATTGATAGTACTTGTTGAATACGGAAATTAATGCTGTGTAGAATAAATATAATTTTTATCGACCTTTTTTAGCTCAATAATGCTTTCCGATACGACTTATGAAAATGATTTGGTATTTCCAAAGTTAAAGAGATGGTTAATAATTTTGTATATACTGGAAAGAAATACTTTAAAGATATATATCTGTAGAAAATATTTTTAATAAAATAAAATAATTAATCAAATGATAAGCACCTATTTACTTGATATCTTTTTATTGATGATTAGTCGAAGGAACCGGGATCGGATTTGAGTGATCCTTATCCCAAAATCACTTCGAATCAATTTACGTATTCAAAGAGAAGACTTGGAATTATAATGAATGAATGAAGGGCTGCTTGTCACTCACCCTCGGGGGGAATTTTCCATATCATATATATGTGGCAGTAGTATCTTCATTTAATCTTCAATGCAAGGGTTGCTCGCTGCAAATCCTAGGGATGATTCACAATAGGATATGGTAGGAGAGTTCCTTTGGTTTTTCATATTCCTGGACAAATTGTATGGATGAATTGCATTTCTAATTACATTGATTGATCTCTATAAACATATAATCTATTTGGTGGTGGAGGAGGAAACTTGTATTAGCTTAACACCCTTCCTTGAGAAATATGAGCTCAAGAGTTATACGTTTGTAGAAATTAGTCGTGTGATCATAGAATGGTAGTGTGGCATTTAAAGCGAAATGTGTGCTATATGGTAGGTAATCGTTACCTCAGGCTTCATCAACCGAGAATGGCTAGAAAAGGGTTGCTTCAGGGCTATGTGGGTCGCTTCCATAAGGGTATGGTCATCACCTTTCTATATTACTCTATATTTGTCAAGCATGCTATGTATGCTATCAGTTATCCCATATTTTGGTCAAGGTTGGAATATCAACAAATTGGCAAGAAAGGATGGATATCAGGAGTGGGATCTATCGGGGAAAAGGCTATAATCGATGTCGTTAAAATTTGGCCGAGCTTTGATCAGGAATAGGAGAGGCTACGTTTCAAGTTTCAGGTCAATCGGAGTTCGTGTGATCGAGATATGATCGATGCAAGTTAGTAAAAGATGTTGTTTGAATCCATCATAGAGCTTTATTCGAATCAATGCTGTTCGACTCCATCCGGATTTAGGCTCTTCGCATCGATCCAGTAACTGCAGTTCGAATCCATGGAGTAACGTCTTGTTCGTATCCATACGGTCATACCTCATTTCGTACCCATCCATTTCGTATCGACCGGGGGCAGTTATTCGTATCCATCCACCCCGTGAACCTCGTTCGTATCCATCAGACTCCTGGTTCTTCGAAACGATGGAGTTCGTATCCATCGTAATCTTCTACTCGAATCAATAGGAATTCCCCAAAACAAGTTGCTTCGTATCGATCAGGATGCAACGATCGATACGAAGAACGCCATCGATTATCAACTCGAATAGGAGTTGGAATGAATGGATACGGGTAGTTTGTTGGAGAGGGATGCGAAGGAAGTTTGCAGGGATAAAGGCTCGGTCCATGCGGCGAGGAATGTGGATCTACCCTAGTTCATCACTCCACGTCGGCAAATGAGCACGTGCCCTTGATCGAGACGAAGAGGATGGAGACGAAGCAATGGATACGAAATCGAAAGCCTTCAAAAAACGCTAAATTGCATCGATCATATCTCTTGAACCAAAGGTCTAAATGCTATGAAATGTTAAGAAGAGCTTACGTACAAGCAAAAGAATGTCCCTGCCAAGTTTCAGCTCGATTGGACAATTTCTTGATCGATACGAAATTGATTCGTATCAATCACGGATCGAGTCGAAACTTGCTGGGATCGATCGCCTGGACCCACTCACGTGCCAGAAGGAGTCTCTTGAAGTTTGAGTGAAATATCAGCCTCCTACGCCTATAAATAGAGCCCCAAAGCGTACTGAAGAAAGATCTTTTGGCTATTGAACGTCCAGACTCTGCCGGATTCGATTCTACATCTCACCATCGTTGTTGTACTCAAATTTCTACATTGTAATCGCTATAATCATCTGTAACCAGCAAGGAAAATCAATAAAGGATTACTATTTGAATTGGGTAGGCCGGAGATAGCCGAAACACTATAAATCTCTTCTCGCTGATTGTTATTCCTAATGTTATAAGTTATATTGCTTAGATCTGCAATTGTTGCTTGGATATTGTTGATTTGTATTCATATATTGGTGCTTTCACGATACTTGGGGTTTGTGACCAATTTTGGCGCAAACACTTTGGTGCTTTCACTGAGAAGAACTAGCACACGCTAGACCAGATTCAGAGTTCAGATTTGAAAAGCTTGAAGAATTCAGATTTTGAAGACAATGACTCTATAGACAAGTAGAAGACAAAGAGCTGAGAGAAGCCAACAAGGAGGAAGTCAAGAGGCATCCTCCGGAGCCAGAAAAGGACAGGCTTCGATCTACATCACCAAGGATGAGATGGAAGCAATTGGAGATTCATTACATGAGAGATTGTTGAAGAGTCAACAGGATATGATGCAGGCTTTCTTTGAACAGATGAGAGCTGCAGGGACACAAAACCTTGGACCGACTACAGCGACTGTGAATGTGGAACAGGGAGCTAGGGTTGCGGAAACCAATGGATGACAGAATACAGAGCCAGAAGGCAATCAACGAGGGCTTGGGGGCAGGCCCGTAGGGTCTGACACTGGAAGACCTATGGCTGGAACTCAATGGCTAGGGCGAACGCTAATGCTAATGAGCCACATGAAGAATATGGACCAGAATTCCCTCGGGGGCATGGGGGGCAACCTTTGACGTACAATGCTGGATTAGTTGAGATAATTAAGAGAACTATGCACGGAGGTTTGACCAATAAAGATTTGAAAGGAGTGAACAAGAGTCCGTTTACTCGGGAAATCAGGATAGGCCGAAATCCACCTGAGTTCAAGCTACCTAGCATGGAAGTATACAGTGGCAAGGCTGACCCAACCGATCACTTGATGAGATACACCAGACACATGGAAGTGTTGGGGGCATCGGAGGAAATAATGGCCCGATGTTTCCCTTTATACTTGACGGATATAGCTGGATGTGGTTCAAGCATCTGGAAGAAGGATCTATCAGAATGTGGACGGAGTTGGTGGATAGGTTTTTGGGGCAATTTCGGGTTCATATCAAGAGGACAAAGAACGTGATGACACTAATGTCAATCAAGAAAATGACGGATGAATCACTCAGAGATTTCCTAACTTGGTTCAATGCGGCAGTTGCTTCGGTGGATCGGCTGGATCCATCGAAGGTTCTAATGGCAGCAATTTCGGGAGTCAGAGAGGATTCAGATTTCAAAGTATCTCTGATACGAGACCCACCACTGGATCTTTGGGAATTCTTTCACAGACTGAAAGATTTCTTCGGTAAGAGGACGCGATTATATTTTAAAGCTAAAGGAGGTGAATGCGAATGAGGGTGGAGGACCATCTAGCGGAGGATTGGATAGAGATAAAGGAAAGGGAAAAAGGAATCTTGATGACGATTCGAAAAAGGCCAAGAAATGATGGAGGGAGCCAAAGTTCTCCACCTACATTGGATTGAATGAAACATTGGAGCGAATATACATGGAGACGAGGAATCACCTTCCCGACCGAAGGCTGGCTAGGAGAGAACCTTCTGAATGTGAAAGGGCATCAGGAAGGCACTGTCTCTTTCATGATTTGGATGGACACGATACCAACAGCTGCAGGCACTTAAAGGATATAACTGAGGAGCATGTAAGGATTGGACAATTGAGGCAGTATGTTGGGGCTCGGAATGCAACGGTGGAGCAGAAGCGACCACCGTCTACTTCAAACAATGATGGTGTGAGGCCCAGGGATGATGGTCGATTGGTTATCAATTCAGTGGGATGTTATGAAATAAGTAACGAGCTACTAGCAAACGGCAAAGTCATTTACACATGTATGGGGATGGAGATGGCCCCTAGGCATGCTCTGAATGATGATAAACCGTGATGTTATGGTTTGTGAAATCTGCTTTTTATTTTTGGATTGGATACTCGTTCCTTTGGTTTTGTTTGGAGTTTGATTTGAACTCCTGATTCTATCTGTTTTTTGGTTTGAACTTCTGTTTGGGTGATTGTTCTCATGTTTGGATGCTGGTTTTGATTTTGGATGTGGATTTTTGATTTGGTTTGGATTTTGGATTGAATTCCGATTGGATTTTTGTTTGGTTTTTGGTAAACGGTCATCAGATATGGATTATAGCTGGCAAGGGGTGAGTCGCTTTGCCCGAACGTGGTAAATCAGCTTACTCAGGTCGTCGAGTATGGACTATGCTCGACAAGGGTCCGGAGCGACCAGGATTCGGCCTAGGACTTAGGCCCCATACTACCGGTTATTATTTCAGGTCGTTGAGTATGGACTATGCTCAACAAGGGTCTGGAGAGACCAAGATTCGGCCTAGGACTTAGGCCTTGTATTATTAACTATTATTTCAGGTCGTCAGGTGTGGACTATACTCGACAAGGGTCCGGAGTGACCAGGATTCGGCTTAGGACTTAATCCATGGCATTACTCAACGTCCAGGGACACTGGACCATGGTCATCGATGTGGACTGCATTTGGCAAGAACCCAGAGAGGTTACAGATTCGGATGTTAACGCGGAGAGGTCATGGATTCGATTATTGGCTATTGAATAAGGATGGATTAGGACTCGGTTGTCGTGTTCATATGGATATGGAATTGACTAAAGTCTTTAGTTATTGGATTTGGGATTGGGCATCGACTCAGAGCAGTCGAGAATGATGTACTCTGTTGATACGGCCATGGACTTTGGACATCGATTCGGAACTATTCAAAACACACCTTATTACCACAAGGCATGTTTTAGGGGGCAAATGTTATCCCACCTTTTGGTCAAGGCTGTAATATCAACAAATTGGCAAGAAATGATGAATATCAGGAATGGAGATCTATCGAGAAAAAGGCTGCAATCGATGTCATCAAAATTTGGCCGAGCTCCGATCAGGACGGAATCGATGGGAGATGATGATCAGGACTAGGAGAGGCTACGTTTCAAGTTTCAAGTCAATCGGAGTTCGTGTGATCGAGATATGATCGATGTAAGTTAGTAAAAGATGTTGTTCGAATCCATCATAGAGCTTTATTTGAATCAATGTTGTTCGACTCCATCCGGATTTAGGCTCTTCGCATCGATCCAGTAATGGCAGTTTGAATCCATTGAGCAACGTCTTGTTCGTATCCATATGGTCATACCTCATTTCGTACCCATCCATTTCGTATTGATCAAGGGCAGTTATTCGTATCCATCCACCCCGTGAACCTCGTTCGTATCCATCAGACTTCTGGTTCTTCGAACCGATGGAGTTCGTATCCATCGTAATCTTCTACTCGAATCGATAGGAATTCCCCAAAACAAGTCGCTTCGTATCGATTAGGATGCAATGATCGATACGAAGAACGCCATCGATTATCAATTCAAATAGGAGTTGGAATGAATGGATACAGACGGTTTGTTAGGGAGGGATGCGAAGGAAGTTTGCAGGGACAAAGGCTCGGTCCATGCGGCGAGGAACGTGGATCTAACCTAGTTCATCGCTCCACGTCGGCAAGTGAGCACGTGCCCTTGATCGAGACGAAGAGGATGGAGACGAAGCAATGGATACGAAATCGACAGCCTTCAAAAAATGCGAAATTGGATCGATCATATCTCCTGAACCACAGGTCTAAATGCTACGAAATTTTCACAGGAGCTTACGTACAAGCTAAAGAATGTCCCTGCCAAGTTTCAGCTCGATTGGACAATTTCTTGATCGATACGAAATTGATTCGTATCGATCACGGATCGAGTCGAAACTTGCTGGGATCGATCGCCTGGACCCACTCACGTGCCAGAAGGATTCTTCCGAAGTTTGAGCGAAATATCAGCCTCCTACGCCTATAAATAGAGCCCCAAAGCCTACTGAAAAAGGATCTTTTGGCTATTGAACATCCAGACTCTGTCGGATTCAATTCTACATCTCACCATCGCTGTTGTACTCAAATTTCTACATTATAATCGCTGTAATCATCCGTAACCAGCAAGTAAAATCAATAAAGGATTACTATTTGAAGTGGATGTAGGCCGGAGATAGCCGAACCACTATAAATCTCTTCTCACTGACTGTTATTCCTAAATTGTTATAAGTTATATTGCTTAGATCTGAAACTGTTGCTTGGATATTGTTGATTTGTATTCATATATCGGTGTTTTCACGATACTTGGGGTTTATGGCCAAGTTTGGCACAAACACTATGGGATCTCGAATAAGTCAGTTACGGCCAGGGTAATGTCATATTCGATCCTATCCACCACCAAATAGCTCTGTGGGTAGGCTAATTCTAATTCGTAGAGGTTTCAAAGATGTCGATCATCGGTACATTCCTCTAGAGATGTACTGTATGGAAGGTAATCCCATACTTGACCATTGTATGTAAATCCATTCTTCAGTAAGTGCCTTCGAACTTGATTGTAGAGTCTAGTATGCTGGAATTTAATGATATAACAATTTTGGCTAAAATTATGTATATTTACTTAAAAAAGTGTTTTCAAAAGAATGTCATTAAAAATAATATCTCTAGATTTTGCATAGCAAATTTTTTTGGTCATCATAATGTAAACACTCGTTCCGTGTTTATGTGTGGTATGGTCTTATGAGATACCTTTGTTTTCAAAAATCCGTGTTTGAGTTTCTCACGGTAGTCCTATGACTAACCTGGATTTATTTTCTTTTCCTCTTAAACTTTGGATGCCCTATTTTTTGAGCAGCCAAGTAATTAGATAATTTGAAGCATGGAGCAGTTTGGGTTCTTTGTAGATGTTATCTACCATTTTCCGCTATGTCTGTATTTTGTATTATGTATCACCAGCTCTTGCAAGGTTAGGTCATTATTACTGCCCCTAGCTGGATTAGTATTTACTAAAACTCTGATGGAACAATTTAGAGTAATTGCATATACAACTCATATGTATAATTATGTGTTGAATAAGATGTGAGATTTTATTGTCTTTTCTTCTACTTTTATTTTTTACCCCATGATAATCTACCTCTTTAGCACTTAGATTTATGGACGTGAATATTGAGGATGTATTATTGTCGATCTCCGAGGGTCGAGGAGATGGGTCATCACACAAACAAAATATATTCAAATGACAATCACGTAACACATATACTAATTTTAAAGGTGAATTATAACAATCAAAGTTGTTTTCAATCAAAAATTGTTACAAATTAAACAATTTAAAAATTATTCAAAAATTGCTTTCAATCAAATTTGTTTAAATAACCAAGTATTACATACATACATACATATATGTGTATGTATATATATAACTAGATATTATGTAATCAAAAATAATTGCAAAGCAACAATAAAATGAATCAGACAATATATGCACACATAAATTCATATAAAAGGTTTAAAATCAAACTATATAAACAATGTGAATAAATAATCATATAAAATTAAGGACCTAAATTGTATCAACATATGGATCATATAATTAACTGAGAAGTAGCATTAAAAGGGTTTTAAATTAAATTAACATGATGAATGGTTAACTAATTGATGTGTGGTAAAAGGGGATCTGAATTATATTATAAGATGAATATATATAAACATTTGGTATAAAGCATGTAATGGATTCAAACTTTATAACCATGATTAATATATTTGAATAAATAAAATTGAAAATCACCTTAGATGTATCCCAAAAGTTGCACTTTAAATGATGAACAAAGCTCCTAAAATCAACTTAATTGACCTCTAGGTTTTGTAGGAATCAATAGAGATAATAATCACATTTTACTTTGATTTAGATTTGTTTATGGGGTTTTTTTTCTTCCAAGGTGCCATAGAATTTTTCCCATGAGAGGGAAACAGAGAAGTGAGAGAGAGAGTACTAAATTGTGAGGAAGAATTTTGGAATGAATGAATGAGAATCTGTTTTAAAGGAAACCTTTCAATTTCCTCCTTTAAAACCTTCACTATTTAATTTTTCAGTAAATCTTATCAAATCCTCTCCCTTCTCTACTTCTTCATATTATCTGTAACGAAAATAGAACAAAAAGTAAAGTGCAAAAATCATTTCACAAATGAGTTATAAGCGAGTCATAAAGTAGAGTAAAGATGTAGATTTATTTCCTTTCTTTAGCCGCTCCTTTGGATTTTCAAACAAGATTTGAAACCTTTTTCCCTCTCATCATGAATGGTGGCCATAAAAGATCCACGTAGGCCTCCAAAATCCACTTATGAGTTAATCTATTTTAATCCAAGTTAAATATTCTATCTTTATCGCATATCGATACACGTGTTTATAAATTTAATATATGACATTACTAAATATTAATGGTATTCAAACAAATCAAATAAAATTTATTAATTAGTATTTCATAAATACTAACTAATTTAGTTAATTAATAATGATTATAAAATTAATTAAGTCATGAGATTTTTCAAAGTATTCATTGTTACGGTTGTACGACTCAAAAGTATAAATGCAGTCAATGATTAATGTCGAACAATTCGAATATTAACGTTCATACATTTCCTGAGCAAGTGGTGTGACATGTAGCTAAATTTATCACTTACACACCTTTTTGATAAATTCCAATTTTGCTTATTATAAGCGATACGTTGTGGTAACAATTATTTACACAAATTCTCTTTATTAACACTGCATCACATTAGGACTTGCGGTCGAAAATCCAACAATGACCACATTTAACTTGATTATGCCAAACATAAAATCCATGGTTCAATGGTAAAAGTTATTATTAACCATACTGCTCTAGCCATAGACTTTGACTTTGAGTTGATTAGAGCTAACCCTCTACTAACCTCATATAACAAAGAAGAAGAATTCTCTATTAAATAGTATGTCACTTCGAATGCTTCAACCAAGACCCATGACATGATTTAACTATAATAAAGTGGAGTGTTCATATTGAAGTTCAATAGTATTCTCAAGTCAAGAGAATTGTGTACTCTGTTTAACCTTGGTTATATTAACAAACAGAAAACTTTCGAGTGAGTCATTCCATGGCTATCCTATTACTATTAGTTCATAACCTCTTAGTGCTCCCAGTATTGATATTCATCTAGAAACATCTTAATTAGGAATATTTAAAATAATATGTTATTTTAATGTGATAAATTTCTCATGATTACAATATATTGTAATTGTTATCACATAACATATCATTTAAGAATATCTATTTAATATACTTTAAATTAATTACTTAATGAATTACATTAAAATATAACACGTATATAATAGAAAGAAAACACCTTTTATTTTGAATAAGATTGGTTATAGAGTTAGATATGTGTAAAAATTACATAATTGTCCCTAGGCCTTACCCTTAACTCTATCACGAAGGTATCTCTGAAACCACGTTGGCATATAAAGATCTGGAATTTCAACATTGTACCTAGCGGTTATTGTAAAAGTGGCAACCTTTCCCATAAGATAGTAAAGGATGCTAGAAACAAAAGCGTAAGTGCCTAAATGTTATGCATAAGTATGCAAAAATACAGGTACACTTACTCAACTTATCCCATTTTATGGTGCTCGTGTAACCTAAGCTCCAATACTAAATGTCATGAATTACCTTTCGTAGTACCCAGAATCCATACATACAACAAATGGATTCCTCCATGGTGTCATAGATAATGTTCCAGTAAGGGTAAGATATGTAAACAACGATACATATCACACAACATATCTATCACAGCTAACTAATTCTCTCAGTGGAAGGATATAAAAATTATAATATCAGCATAAACATGTAGAAAACTGGATGCATATCATATAGACATTAGGTCCAACATCATAATACAAAGTGTAAATGATATCAAACCTCATATTGACCAGTCTAAAAATAATACATAAGTCTACATGTCAATACACCAAAGTGGATAGATATAATCACGATGGTAATATAGCTACAACTCTGTAAAATGCCTCCAACTAGAAGAAATCTCTATCTCTTTGTCAACCTACTCAAAGAATAGATAACAAAGAAACACCAAAGAGAGGGTCAAACATAAAGTCTGGTGAAAAGGAAATATCGTTAATATGCATGATTACCAATATTAAAATATACTATGAATAATACTAAGTGGTATTACTCAAGGTAATGGAACCATATACCAACCTGCATCTTCACGTACATCCGACAAGTGAGCACATTTCTACTATCCTGCTACACTATATGATAAAAATATTATATGCAAAACATCACAACATTAATCGCAAACCAAACGATACTCACAAGGCTATCGGACCACCGATCTCCTAAGAAGGCCAAAACCCAACAATATGGTCACTAATATAGGACCGAAGCTACCGTGCCCTAACACATATGGTCACTAATGTAAGATCAATAAAGTATATGTTCATTAGTGTAAGACAAATACTATTTATGGTTTAGACCAATACTATGTATTTCAATGATATAACACTAATCCTAGCTATGTTACTATTGTAAGACTAATATCCTGTATGGTCACTAATATAAGAACCAATACTATGTATTGTCACTAACATAAGACCAACTCTAGATATGTCATAATATAAGACCAAATACCATCGTCAATCAATATCTAACCCAAAGGTTGAAACCAAGAGGTTCAGACTCCCATATACATAGTATCGTATGGAATTGTATATCAAAAACACCCTAGTTGTCACGTCCCAAAACTATCAATTGCCAATATAAAAGTTACCATGCAAATCAAAACGTGTCTCCAACATCATGCATGACCTTTATCTCATTCATTGCTCTGATACACCCTTCCAGTCTATTTCAAAAACCATGATTTTGGAATACGTATCGAAGTGGATCCCATGTGGTTTTGAAATTAGAGTACTCCAAAACTACCAAAAATTTATGAACCATTGTCCTTCAAAAATAATGAACATTAGTCTAAATCGCATCTTAATCCGATCTCATGTGTGAAAGATAATGCTTCTCGAAATTCATCAGATCATGTCGAAAGAAAACTCTAAAATTCCGTAGAAGCAACTCATAGATCGATTGATCATAATTGGTCAATCATTGACTAGTTGTAGCCAAAATTGGCTAAACTAAACAGTCGACCGGTCTACTCCAACTAGTTGACTCCCTTCCTAATTAATCAATACGCACTTGTCATTTCTACCAGCAATTTAATCAATAATTAATCTATGCATCCATATCAATTAACATTTAATTCCTAATATATCAATTCATAGAATTTGTACTTTAAAACATCCATTCAACAAGATTCACATCTCTAATATCCTAAATCAAGTTCATATCCAACTATGGCCTTTATATGAACATCATTGTCCTATGACTAACCGTAATCAACATACAGTTTATACACTTAAGGTTCAAAGTATTTACAAGTTAAGACACTACTACACATCCTCAAATGAGATCTTTTACTTGCCTTTATAATTAGCTTATGGAAAAATCTTAGTGAGATGCTATGTAATTGCTCCAAACAATCACATGTGTGTAACCCCTTGGTACTCCCAAATGTCATGAGTAATTAACTGTTTATCACAGAGAGTGTTATGTACACTCCTAAACTGAAATATCAATATTCCATTCTCAACACATCTTGACTAGAAAAATTTCAGGATGAATATTTATTTAACACAATTCAATGCTCATGGGTACTGACACATTTTAATGGTAATCAACTAAATATTTTTCATAAGGATTTTCTACTTGTATATATTTAATGTATTTAAAACAATATTTATATCCTATTGTAATTATATATATATATATATATATATTAGAAATTTAACTAAAAGCTTACTTTATCTCGGACATGTTTCACTATAAGAATTAAGTTACATAATCTAAATTCATAAATGACTTCTAAGGCACACTCTTAATTCTGCAAATTAATAGCAATGTTTTTTATGACATCTCAATCCACATTAGTTTTGTTTCTTTACTTCTCTAACTCGGTGACTTCTCTTTTGATGATTACTGTGCTTATTATTCACTTGTTGCGAATTAAACAACTGTTAGACTTTTTTGCACGAGTTAAATCTATATGCAATTTTTCGATACACTCCAAACTTAGCCTTATTATAAGACATTGGAAATTTCTTTGAACATATTTTGACAAATAAAGTTATAACTCTGCATTGTAAAAAATGTTTTCTTTTTACCTGACTAGAAATAAATTTCATATTCGAAAACTCATACAGAGGAGAATTGTGAAAGTGTGAGGGGAAGCAAATGGAAGGTAAGAATTTACAAAGGAAACATGGTAGTAATAGTTTACATAGAATTTATCTTAAATATGTCAAACATAAAGTTTACTTTCTCTCCCTACCGCTATATTTTCTAATGTCTATACACTTTTCCTTGAAATGTAGACATAAGTTTTACGTCAGGCATATTTACGAAAAATCCGACTTAAAAAGTGCCAAATGATTTTAAATGAGCATTTTTTCTACTGATTTATTCTTGCAAACTCTTGTTGTATAGCATTAATTCTTTTTTATATTTACCTACTATATTGACTTGTATAAGAAGTATAAAAATAGTTGCATCTCTTGTATAAGACCAGTCTTATATCTCATTATTTATGGTTAATATGAATATACTAACTTAGAATCAAGGTTTTTTACCCACTTTTTTTAACCGTAGTACTTGGAAAACAAATTCATATAGTAGCCCTTTGATGTATAAGTTCAGCATGCAAATGAAAAATGTATAGGACTAACTCTATTTGAACCAAAAATTTGCCATATAATCCCCACAAAATTGAAACCAGTCTTACTCGCGACTCCAGATACTGCTACCATTAGGATAAATGATGGATCCAGCTTGTCGACCATAGCTTTTGCCGCATTGAATCTTGTTAAATAACTTCTTAAGGACTCTTTAGGCCTTTGATTTATGTTTGAGATGGTAAGTACATTCCTCGGTTGTGTGACATAAACTCTGAACTGTCTCAAGAACTTGCTCACCAAGTCATTCCATGTGCTTATGAACCCATTTTCTATCTGTCTGAATCTTATTACAACTAAATCCGTTAGGTATAATATGAAGCACTGCCCCATTATCTCCTCAAAAGCACCCAACACCCCTCCATATGTTGGATATATCTCATCAAATGAATCGTTGGATTTGTCTTCTCAACGTACATTTCCAACGTCGGTAGTTGGAAATCTAGAGGATTTCTTGAATTTTGGATATTAGCAGTAAACATATTCCTGCTCACGCCTTCCAGACCTTGATTTGGGGTCCTCCTCTAATGAACCTTAGTACCAATTTAGCAATTCGATTCTCACCTTCCAATGAAGGTCTTCGTCCTAAAGAAATATTTGCCCCCTATTCTGGTAGGGGTATCCAGGGATGCACTCTTCCACCCGCATGCCTGTTTTTTGATTCATAACTCTAGCTTCATTCGGACATGTGTTCCTTTGGGGAAGTTTTGGTACATATTGTTCTATTGGTTACATTCTAGTATTTGAAGTAGCTCCCAAACCACCAGTTCTTGGTGTTTCAATTACTACTCCAGCATTTGGATTGATTCCCATGTTGATTCCAGCGTTGCTTCCAAGCAAAGATTGCTCTGGGCATCGAGGGAAGACTTCATATGGCTCCAATCCAACTCCCGGCAGCTCTGTGTTGTTCCTGGAGTTTGATTCATGTTCCCTGTAGATCTAGCCATCTCTTGCTGCTCCATCCTCTAGAAGAACCCATCCGTCATCTCTTGTTTTCTAACTAAGATTCTATCTTGCATCTCATTCATCATCCTTTCAGTCTCCTCTCTAATTGCATAATTGGGTTGATGAGAATTTAAGGACACTTCTTGGCTACCCCCAGGCTCCGGTTGACTTGCTAAGGCTATAGATCTAGTACTAGGCCTACTCATCTTCTCTAAATCTTAGATTCAAACTTGAGTTCTTCAAATCTCGTTCAAAGTTCTCAGTGAAAGCACCAAAATGTTAACCTAAAAAATGGATCAACACTTTGGATCGAGTGTGAAAGCAACAGTGCAAATAAACAGTTGCATAAATCTCAGATAGATAACAAATAGAAAGCAGAAAAGAGAAAAGAGACATAGAATTTTTATAGTGGTTCGGCCGACTCTGGTCTACGCTCACTTTAATCAATCTTTATTATGATTATACTAGTTGAATCTCTTTGAATATCAACAAGTTAGTTCTTAGATCTAAGTTACAATGAGTTAAAGTAAATCATAAGTACAAGGGTTGATTGGAGAATCGTAGTAAACCCCTTGATGGCTGTTGTGAGGGAGAAGCAAGTTGAAGAAGTGAAGGAATTCTAGTAAAGTAAATGCAGCTCTCTCTTCAGAAAAGATCCATCTCTAGTTGCATGTAAGATTGTATTTATAGGGGTAGGAAAGTAGTTGGGCCAAAGCAGACTTGTCAGAAGCCTCTACTCATTCTTAGGGAGAAGTCCAGAAAAAGTCAAGGCAACCCGAGCTAACATGAGCGATCCATCCATGGGTGATGGATGGCTAGCGATCCATACCCTTAGACTATTTTTGAGTCTACCCTTTTGGGTAGCCTTCCTTTCATCTATTTAAATACCTGGTTCAAATATCAAGTCGTTTGGTGTTTGTTTGGTCATCCATTTTCATGGGTCATTCGGTCCAAAAGAATCATCTATAACTCACTCAAAAATCAACAAAATCAAACAAACTTTGTAGGTACACTCTAAAGTGTGTTTGGGACCAACCATAAAAATTTCAAGTGGTGGGCGCACTCTATATAGATCGCTAGCGATCCATCTATTTAGGTCGCTAGCTATCCATCAAACAACCTCCAAATGATCCCTATTTTTCTATGAGTCTTCTTTTATGTCTTCTAAGTGTTATCCCAAAATTTCAAGTCAACCCGGCTCCGTACGAGTTCTCTAGGTCCATTTTAAGTTAGCTACTTTTGGTCAAACAACTTGAATTAGATGAGTCTTCACTTCTCTAGCTAGATTATTTGGCATCCTATGAAACTTGGCAAGCATGCTTAGAAATGGTAATGAATCATGATGCAAGAGGTTTGTACGACTTATGATGCTTCCATATGGATCGCTAGCGATACATAGGTGAAGGATCGCTAGCGATCCATCTACTTAGTATTTTATCGGCTAATTTTCTTAGAGCCTTATTGACTTGTTCGCTCGTTTGTTTTAGTTGAGTCTCTAGTTATTCTAGCATTGTTTAAATCTTCTAACTCCTATTGAATTTTGATGGGTTAAAAATCCTGTTAACACTATTTACAACCAAAGCTGACGCAAAACTAGAGAATGCCGCTTTTTAAATTAGGATCCCGCTTGAGAGTTTGTTTTACCGGTTATGAGAGGTTTTGAGACTACGGGTTTTGATCGTCAATGATTGTAGCGGTTTTGATTGGTTTACATAAAGTGTTGTTATAACCGATCAATGCATGCTTGGGAGTTTAACATACACCGATTTTGAAAGTTTTCCACTAAAGTAACATTATATATGTGTGTGTGTGTATATATATATATATATATATATATATATATATATCCTTATATTTTGTGAAAATTAATTCTACAATATAATTAGTGGGGGCATAATTGAAAAAAAGTTATAATCCCTTCAAATACCTTAATTTCAAAGGTTGAGAATTGCCAGAAAAATTACGCTGCATCTATTTTCGTTGGTTTTATAACCAACAACAATGGAAAAAACTTACAAACCAGGTTATAATAACAGCTCAAGTTCACAGTTTGAAACTGGTTGAAAATAAACTATAAGTAGAGCCTATACGAGTTAGCGGAAGTATAGCAATTAACGGATACTCTTACATTTTCCTTTTCACTTTCCCTCCAAATTGAAGGTAAAGCCCTGAAATTCAAAAATCAACTTAAATCACTATACTACCGAATCCTTCTCCTTCAGTTCGCTAGCTCTTCACCTTTTCGGACCGGCCACCTCCTCCGACGCACCATGTGGAGGACGCCGATCAAGTTCCGGCTTGTTCTTTCATTTTGTCACAATTACTGGGAAAATAAATCAATTTATCTCATTTTTTGCATTCATGTATTATTTATCCTCTTATTTTCGAAGAAGTTATAAAATTTACAAGCGATGATCAGTTAATTTTTGTTATATGATGAATCAGTACGTTATACCCAATTAGCGGTATCAGAAGTTCAATGTTTATTTCTTTGCTTAAAGTTAAATGTTCAGGAATTGTTAAAGTGAAGATAAGATGGGGGACAATTCTTTTAAGGGGATTCCACTCAAAATAAAATTAGGGGAAGACATGATGCAGTGGAGTTTAACCCGAACAAAATATTCTATTTTACCTTCCTTAAGAAAGTTTGGTAACGTACCATGAAATTTGAAAAAGAAAAGGCATAGATTTGCTGGAGAAGTCTAAATAAAAATGGTACGATATCGCTAGTACAAAACCATGGTAGAGGTCCATCGAAATTTGCCAAAAGACACAGCAAAAGTCACCCGTTTAAATTTTGTATGCCTATAGAAAGAGGACAATAATGTAAATTTGTAATTGTGTTTATTTTTTTCATATAGGATTGATTATTTATGTACCCCTATAAAAGATGTCCCTCTTATCTAAAAAATACTATTTAACAACCACTATATCTTTATTAATAGTTGGCTTGGAAGCGCAATCTTTTGGTCCGACCGCAAAGTTTCAAAATTGCCCTTTATATATAATACTTTAAAAAATTTCTCCACTAATTGATCCTAAAAAATAGCATCTGCATATTTGTTCTTAAACTCAGTCCATCTATTAATTGGTCCTAAAAAATAGCATCTACGTATTTAATCCTAAACTCATGCATATAACATTGCACTTTTATTATACGTTAGATTCAAAACGGGTTGAAATAGAAAACAATAAACTATTTTTATAATTTTTTGTTCCAAAGTATAAGTGAAAGCATAATATTTGTCTGGCATCAACGTCAACTTACAAAAATGTCTCTCTATAAATATTAACAAATGTTCATATCACTTAAAAATATGATCTAACGAATATACCTTTTTGCAAATTCATACGTTCTTTACATATATTATCAAACTTAATATCGTTTAAAAATATGATCTAACAAATAAACTATCTGTGCATTTTTTTTATTAATTAATAACGGAAAAAAAATTCAAACTAACAAAATTTTTAAACGATACAACTTAGAAATAAAAATTCAAATTAACAAAAAAATGATAAACGAGACAGCTTAGAAATAAAATTCAAACTGACTACACATGATTTCAACGTAAAATCATAGCTAAATATTTATGAAAAACATTTTTTTTTTTTGAATATGTCAAACATATATAATTTGCAAAAAAAATTAATTTATCTACAAATGTTGTATTGTTGTCACGCGCTTCGCGCGTGCCATAACACTCATGTAAATACTCGTCATTTAGTCTGCATATCTCTAAGCCCAACTAATGGGTCAATTAGGTATGTTTCGACCTATGACTTGTTTGACATAGGTATAGTCCACTCCTCCATGGGCCAAGTCTGATATAGGTTGAAGTCCTACTGTGATCTGATCCTTGCATCAGTTATGGGCAGGTTAGATTGAGATGAATTGACGGACCAAGTTGGTGATCACAATCAATTATGTAGATTTAAGCAATCTATTTACCAAATTTTCATTTAATAGAATATATTATATTATTGGTAAAAGTACAATATTAATTTTTGATAACCAATTCAAATCATTTTTAATGTACGTTTCAAGATGTATTTATTTGCAGTCAATTTTTCTTAACAAGAACAAAATAATCAGTAAGAATGTTAGAAAGTTATTTGTTTAGAATGTGTTCAAAACTTCAATATTAAGCGTTTAATTCTAATAGTTCGATTTAAATAAGTAATCTTTTAATGTTTATTACAACTTTTGAATGCTAAATGACAAGTGTCTTCAATTATAACTTTAGATGAATTTCTAAATTATGATTTCTTAAGTAGAGGTTGATATTTAGATATTTTTTTGTTACTAATTTTTTCTCCTACTCATCACATTTTTATTTTTAAATTCCAAAGAATTATGATCATCTTTTATGTAATTTACTAATCTCTACTAATAATACAAATTCTTTACTTCGGCGAAGCTTTTTAGAACTTTCTAGCCAACGCATGCGGAGACCACCTACGGAGCTAACTTAAACAATAGGAAGTGGGCATACATGTCCATTCTCCTATCCACGTTTTAATCCCCACTTCTTTCAGCGGTTCTTCAACAGTTCTCTCCATTTTCACTCTCCCTACTTTCTCGTCCCTATGTTTTCTCCCAATCGTCTTTCCTTAACCCTCCTCCGGCTCAACTGCCATTCACAACCTACCCGTTCTTCCCTTCCCTCTACAAATCAACTCGATCCGCCCTTCTACGACCTACAATTTCTACTTCCCACCGTTTCTCCTCTCCATGCTGATTTCCTCTTCAATTTTTCGGTTCCACATGAAAATCCACCACCTAACAACCTATTATTTTGTTTCCTGCTGTTATCTGTTTTGCGATTTTTTGTTTCGTGCATATATGGATTCCGCTTTGGTTTGGTTTCCGATCTAATGTGTTGATGTCCAAATCTACTATTTGCCGAATTTAGTTACAGGCTCAGCTCAATTGCTTTGTTTGTCAATGGCACGTGGAGCTAGAACTACAGGCACTAAAATGCCTTGGTTTTTATCCCTTCTATCGAAGGTTTTGGGTTGCGACTCAATTGCAATTGGTGATGATCTGCCACGTACGCCGATATGCAAGCCTGCGGGTAGGTATGGCGAATCAGCTTTAATTGGTGATGATGTGCCATGTCTGCCGATCTAGATGTTTGCGGGTAGACATGGGAAGGCGAGCGGTTGGGTTCTACAGGATAGGAAATGGATTTTGATTACACTTTTGCACGAAGATGGTTATTTGGTAATGCTGGAGGTTATCTACACTTTCAACTGTTTGGTTTGTTTTGCTGTCACGATGATGCAGCTGCATTACATCAGCTATTGATGGGATAATCGGTCATGATGCTGTTCTGGGTTCAGTTCTGGAAGGAGTACACGAATAGAGAAGAAAAATGTGTTATTCTCAGATATGTGCCAACATTCACAATGACATCACACATAAAATTAACTTCCTACTTTCACACTGCGCTTTCACAATTCATTTACACCTGTGTTTTTTCACCCAAACACGTTGATGGCATTACTATCAATTCATCTTTGGTTCAATATTTGTCTGTCTTATTACCACGGAATTGTGCTAAACCAATTAGGTTACCGGTACATCACTACATAGTTCATCCATCCCTTGCACATTTAAACCTACCGTTAAAGGAGTTTTCGGTGCAATTCCATCTTTCATCACTTCATTGGCAAATAGACTTACAAGCAATTCGTTATGATACAGAGTAACGGACATTCTATGTATATACAACTGAACACTTAAGAAATCATTTTATTCAACTACTTTCTCCTGCTTAATGTTTACCTTATAGTTAGACAATTAGTTATGTTGCTACCTCTGACAAAATTCGTGCAAGAAAAGGGTTCCAAGAGGAGTTCTTTTGCACATTATCCATTGCACGTACTGCAGTACAAGATTCAACAGTCGGTAAGTCAGTAATTGTTTATGATACACACCGCAATAATTTTCCTATTTTTACCTATTCTAAAATATACCACTTCACAGTACATTTTAAGACCACGTAATAAATATAGTAGTTAATCTCTATTGACTTAGTCCTGGTTGAATAGTTCTGTTTTTTTAACCGTTCAAACTCCAAAATATCTCCTTCTTTTTTTCCCTTTCCTATGCTTCCTCATCCCTATCTGCATATGTCTACAATCTTGCTGCAACTAGGTATTCCACCCTCGTCTTACTTTCTTACATCACTGCTTTAAACTTCACTCCCCCGGCTGATGATGAAATTCTCATTACTCATTTCTTACCCATTCTTTCACAACACCAATTTTTTTCGTTACAGCAACTTCACCTTACATTATTACCGTGTTTATACGTCATTTACTGATTTGCATTTTTTTCTCCTTTGAGTATCAAACAGATAGATGCTCAACAACGCAAACAGTATCGGTTGGCACAATGAGCCCGACATCAAAGCATGTCCAATGATGCACGACAAGTTTAGCCGGCTAACCATAGCTTACATCTGAATTGCAGCAACCACCTACAACCAGAAACAGTTCTAATTCACCCTCTCCTCTTCTTCAGCTCTTCCATTAACAATGTTCTAAATATCAAAACACAATTTTTTTTTCAAAATTTGGTTTTAGATACATGATTACCTATTTTACTTATACTAGTGTTTACATACATGAGTACCTATTTTAGCCTTTTCTATATTGCTCTTCATTTACCTCTTTTTGCTACCTATTACTACTGTCTGCCTTTCATGAATTATTACATCAAATTGACTCCATAAAATCCCTAAATACATCCATAATGTTCATAAAACTTATAAGTTTCATCTACATATTTGATTTTGAAAATGTATTAAGTACCATACATAAGTTTTTTTTACCATGAACCTCTAAATCTGCAAGTTTCAACTGAAGTAGAGATTTTGAGGATGTACAACTTTGATTGCGTGCCATCAGATTTAAAAAACTAAAAATTTCCATACCTACCATCTGATTTCAAAAACAAAAAAGACATCATTGAGTCTCATATATATATATATATGTATGTATGAATGTATATGTACATATCTCATATATATATATATATCTTATATATAAAGAAAATACTTCCCCTGCTGAAGCCTTTTTCGAACTGACCAAACTGCCCTTTATTGATTGATAACGCATCAAAACTGTTGCACGTACTCCGTGGATACCGTGGTAACTCCCTGACCATGTTCGCTAATAACTGCAATACCCAGATATCTATGTTTTCTGCCCCCGTTCCATTCCACAAATTCATTCCCCTCTGATCGATGAATTCTCTTCATCTCTCTCTTTCCCTCAATTTCTCCACGAAAATCAATGGGGTTATGCCAGATCTTTTACTTCGGTCTCATGCTCTTTTTTACCAACCCTAAAATAAATTGGAGGCAATGGACTCCGATTGACTAGGCAAACGAGCACCATTACGGCTTGGTTTCAACTCGCGGCTGTTCCCAGTCATTTCCCCCCATCTGTTTTCCTGCGGCTTTCCTCCCCTACCTCTGTCCGGTTCCTTCATCCCCTGCTGTGTTATGGGGCCGCCTCTGAACACTCGATCTGAGGTAAAAAAATCTTAATTTACTTCTTCCATTCGTTATTTTGCTGTTCGTTTGCAGTTTCAACCAGCGTCCGGTTCATAAATGATTACAGCACGATGGACTTGAACAACGGACATAGTGGATCTCCTCAGCACTATGGACTTGAATGATGACAGCAGTGGGTTCCCTAAGGTTTTACTCTCTTTTTCTTCTTTTCTGCTCCAATAATGATTAAATGGTAACCTTTAAGTCTATTATCAAATCACGCTTCATCTTTTTTATAGAGTAAATTATGCTTCATCTTACTGTTGAACATGATTGTCTTGATTCCAGTTCATTTTGATGTTTAGGAGTTGAAATTTGATGTAAATTATGCTTCATCTTACTGTTGAACATGATTGTCTTGATTCCAGTTCATTTTGATGTTTAGGAGTTGAAATTTGATCCATCCGTTCCCAAATGTGTTACTCAACTGTTAGATGAATAATAATGATGTATCATTTTTTCGCTTTCAAACAAATCTTTCTTTTGTGCATTTTGCTATTTTTATTTATTTTCTCATGGCGACCACCAACCAGTTTCATTGTACATGCCTGAAGCTATGAAACATAATGCTTAGTTTTTTGCAGACCAAATGTTTGATGAAATAACTAATAGTTGTAGACATACATTATATTACAATGAATGATTAGATGTCTTAAGGAGTATTAACGAGGTTAAAAAATATATCAGAGATAAATGGTTTTTATTTGCAATGACTTGGGGAGTATTAACGAAGTAACATATGGGTGATGGATGGATAAGAAGATTGAGAAATTGAGAGGTTTTTGTGGAGTTAGAAGGAATGCAAAAGTTTAAAGCCAATTGTTGGTGTTGATTGAACTGAAGAACAACCACAGTACATAAACAATCCAATATTTTGGGGTTATGTTTATCAATTTGGTTGCTAGGTTTTTGATTTCATTCTTATATGATCGAAATCAATTTTTATTTTGTATTTGGAGATTTATATTCGAATTTGACCACTTTTTGTTCATTTATTTGTCTTTCTACAGATCTGTCTACAACTTTGTTTCTTCTTCCTATTTGTGTAATGAAAATTTCCTAATTTGGGAATTATTTACTGTTCATTTTCGAAGATTTACTATTTCCTATTTTATCAACAAATTACAAACCGTCCTTACATAACAAATGGAGGCAGTAGCTATGCACGCTGGATCTAAGCTCCCCAAAGCCGGCTTTGCTGCACCTGACCGGGACTGACCAGGACCCACGTCTGGTAATATCTCTTTATTTCTTAACTATCCATATTTACGGTCAATTGAAATGATTTTAGCTGTATCATAAGATATTATCTGCAAAAGTATATGTACAGATAATACCGAGAAAATTGAAGTGCGTAATTGGAAAGCGGAAGGACATACGATTAAGGATGGAATCGAGGTCAGTTCCCCCTTTTCCAATTCGTTTTAGAATTTCTTTTGATCTTCACCTTTCGTAAGACCTACTTTCAATTTCATCCATGTCATGTTTTATGTTTGTTATGTTTTCTGCTCATCTCTTAGTTTTAGTCGATTCCACTTACGCTATTAGCTATAATGTATTTGGTCCTTATTTGACTATAATCACTCTATGTCATGCTATTTTAAGTCTCTGTCAAGGCATTTGAAAGTAATCTGTTTTTTCCTTTACAGATTAGTTCAATTTTTCACATACTGACTTTTGAAAATAAATTATATTTTGTCAAATTATGATCTATTCAAATTATGAGCAATATGTTCAGGAAATGATGCGCAATCATTTTACTGTACATAATTTTATCAAAACGATTCTGAAGAAAGATAAAGAAATGCCAAATATTACTTTACAATTTGATATGTAGTCCAATGTACTAAGGACTGCAAAGTTTCAAAACTTTTCAACCAGTCTCCATTAAAAATGAAATATTTGCGAGTGTGAATTTCCAGAATAAACTTATTTTGCACTATGGAATTTTCAAATAATATGTGTTTATAGGATTCATGGAAATTAGTTTCCGGTATTCGCTTTAGTTTATATAAAGCTGTTTTTAAAATGGACTAGCTTGGCAATGTGTACCATAATGCCTTCCATGTTTCTTTCCAGGTAAATGATAATAAATGTTGTTTTTGTAATTCTTTTGACACTCACCACCTTACCCTCACCTTCCAGTTACATCAGGCTACGTATTTAATGCTCACGCCCCAATTTTTCCTCCACTCATAAGATCGATTTTCTTCTTTTTCCTGCATGATATATTGTTTCTCAAATACAAAAACATGTTGAAGTGATCAAAATCGTAGGCACGCATTTCAAAATAAATTCTTATCACATGTTTATTTAAATGAATAGATTCACTGCATTTTTCATTTTGTACATTTTAAAACATCCAAAAAGAGAATGCCTGGATCTCCTTTCAAACTATCTAAACGTTTAATGTTATTTTCATATTCGAGATCCAAAAATTCTGAACTAGATAGAAAGAAATATGGGGTACACACTCGGTTATGTTGGCAATAGCAACAATGATAGTGGGGATTTAGCTTCAAATCAATGGACTGAAACAAGGTATTGCTTTTTTGTTATCTTTTATTTCTCTTTAGCAATGATGATCATGTGGTGGTTGTTTTCACTGCCTTTGATTTATCGTCTAGCTAGGTATTATTTCACGATGTTTGATACTATTAAATCAGTTAACTTTGTATATGACAGTAACATGATATGTTTTATTGTTTAATTATCACGATGCACATGTTATTTGTCGGGAAAAGAACTACAATTGTTTATTAGTTTTGGGTAAAAAAAATCAAATGCGTTAGAGCACTAACCTCTTACAAAAATCAAATACCAACGGACATGCTTTTTTATGTGCAGTATTTTTTTTCTTTTAATCTGTGACAATAATTGATTCTGATTTATGGAGGTTATTTTTTAAACTTTGTTTTGAATAATTTATTTGGAAATTGGCAGTTGTATAATGTTTCGCTTGAAGTTTTTTTTGTTATATGGATATTAACATCGAAACTAAAAATTAAAAAGGAAATGCAAGTGGAAGAATGAATATATTTTTAGCATTGCCGCATCTCCCTTATATAAAATTAGGTATTGTTGTGGTTGATTTTATGTTTTCGAGCGATTTAGCCTTTTTCAAGTTGAGCAAGATGCCTCACCTTCCATTGTGCTTATGGATCACTTGCCTTATTTATTAAACAATTGGGTAAAAATTATATCGTCTTCAAATTCATTTATCCTATTTATTTAGATATGTTTACTGCTCAAACCAAATCATTGGTATTTTTTACTCATGTCTATATGCAGTAGATTTTCATATTGCATGTGACACAAATTGTTCTGTAAACTGCACATTAGTATGCTTGCTAATATAACTTAACAGTAGTAATCCAGATTACAGCATGAGTTGTCGAGTTCGTCGCTTGGTATAATGGTTTGGTTGATTTTATGATATAGTAAACCATGATTTGATTAGAAAATGGATACATGGAACAACACTACAATGCTATACCTGCAAAATTCACAATATTAGTAAAATAATAATAATCATTTGAATTTCTTTCCGTAGCAGCATGTTCAATTTTTCACATACTGATTTATGAAAATAAATTATATTTTGTCAAATTATGATCTATTCAAATTATGAGCAATATGCTCAGGAAATGATGCGCAATCATTTTACTGTACATAATTTTATCAAAAAGATTCTGAAGAAAGATAAAGAAATGCCAAATATTACTTTACAATTTGATATGTAGTCCAATGTTCTAAGGACTGCAAAGTTTCAAAACATTTCAACCAGTCCCCATTAAAAACGAAATATTTGGGAGTGGGAACTTCCAGAATAAACCTATTTTGCATCATGGAATTTTCAAATAATATGTGTTTATAGGATTCATGGAAATTAGTTTCCGGTATTTGCTTTAGTTTATGTAAAGCTGTTTTTAAAATGGACTAGCTTGGCAATGTGTACCATAATGCCTTCCATGTTTCTTTCTAGGTAAAAGATAAAAAATGCTGTTTTTGTAGTTCTTTTGACACTCACCACCTCACCCTCACCTTCCAGTTACATCAGGCTACGTATTTAATGCTCACGTCCCAATTTTTCCTCCACTCATAAGACCGATTTTCTTCTTTTTCCTGCATGATATATTGTTTCTCAAACACAAAAACATGTTGAAGTGATCAAAATCGTAGGCACGTATTTCAAAATAAATTCTTATCACATGTTTATTTAAATGAATAGATTCACTGCATTTTTCATTTTGTACATTTTAAAACATCCAAAAAGAGAATGCCTGGATCTCCTTTCAAACTATCTAAACGTATAATGTTATTTTCAGATTCGAGATCCAAAAATTCTGGACTAGATAGAAAGAAATATGGGGTACACGCTCAGTTATGTTGGCAATAGCAACAATGATAGTGCGGATTTAGCTTCAAATCAATGGACTGAAACAAGGTATTGCTTTTTGGTTATCTTTTATTTCTCTTTAGCAATGATGATCATGTGGTGGTTGTTTTCACTGCCTTTGATTTATCGTCTAGCTAGGTGTTATTTCACGATGTTTGATACTATTAAATCAGTTAACTTTGTATATGACAGTAACATGATATGTTTTATTGTTTAATTATCGAGATGCACATGTTATTTGTCGGGAAAAGAACTACAATTGTTTATTAATTTTGGGTAAAAAAAATCAAATGCGTTAGAGCACTAACCTCGTACAAAAATCAAATACCAACGGACATGTTTTTTTATGTGCAGTATTTTTTTTCTTTTAATATGTGACAATGATTGATTCTGATTTATGGAGGTTATTTTTTAGAACTTTGTTTTGAATAATTTATTTGGAAATTGGTAGCTGTTTAATGTTTCGCTTGAAGTTTTTTTTGTTATATGGATATTAACATTAAAAATTAAAATTAAAAAGGGAATGCAAGTGGAAGAATGAATATATTTTTAGTGTTGCTGCATCTCCCTTATATAAAATTAGGTATTGTTGTGGTTGATTTTATGTTTTCGAGCGATTTAACTTTTTTCAAGTTGAGCAAGATGCCTCACCCTCCATTGTTCTTATGGATCACTTGCCTTATTTATTAAACAATTGGGTAAAAATTATATCGTCTTCAAATTCATTTATCCTATTTATTTAGATATGTTTATTGCTCAAACCAAATCATTGGTATTTTTTACTCATGTCTATATGCAGTAGATTTTCATATTGCTTGTGACACAAATTGTTCTGTAAACTACACATTAGTATGCTTGCTAATATAACTTAACAGTAGTAATCCAGATTACAGCATGAGTTGTCGAGTTCGTCGCTTGGTATAATGGTTTGGTTGATTATATGATATAGTAAACCATGATTTGATTACAAAATGGATACATGGAACAACACTACAATGCTATATTTGCATATGACGGTGTTGGATATTCTTAATTGTAGTACAGGGACTTTGCATGTTTTTGAGGGTTGGAGCATGAATTTTATGGACAACCAAGAAGACTACTGAGCCACATAGCCAAGTGTAAGATATTACCCATATTTTTTTATTATTTTACATGCACATGTTCTTTAGGTTGTGTTCTTTATAAAGTTATTTTTTGTAACCAACACTGAATCAGATTTTGTTTAGCTAATGTAGTAACTTAATATGTTGAGGGCGCAGAGCATCTTTTATATGAGTTTCAAGATGAAAAACACAGTTTTGACATTTTGAATTCTTAGAATTTTATCCTTGGCTTTGGTACCAAACTGATATATTTACACTTTTATTCTCTGCAATTGTAACAGATTAGGAATGCTCACCATCAACCATCTCCTCCTCTTCAAATACCCAAATGAACTATCTTCTCAAATAATATTCCATTTTTTCCTCCTATTTTCGAATTTAATATTATGAAACTTGGAAATCAAGTGAACATAGCATCAATATGAAATGGACAATACCAATTTGAACTTGAAACTTCAAAATTAAATACTTTTAAAATGCACTTCTATGCTAAAGTTTCTTTTAAATGATTATCATAGCATACTTTGTTTATAGACAATCTACATGCTTCTTCTATCTGCAATTTTTTCTTATCATAATTTGAAATTCTGTTTTAACGCTTGATATAATTTATCTACAAATTGGTTGTTTACAAGCAGTACAAAATTTGGTTTATAAAAACGCAGAATCCCAAAATCCTAACGTTGCAAATAAATTTTAGAATTTGACGCAACATATCTCAAATAACATCTTAAAGATTGTTTACAAAGTAACCGCTTCTGTTGTAAATAATTAACAAAATAAACTTTCTACAAACGATTAGCCCCAAAATATGTACATATGCTATTTATTTAATGTTATATGCATATGCATTTCAGATACGAATGTAAGTATGCAACCTACCCACTATACTATATATAAAAGGCATGCATTATATACTGTTATGTATGTGAGAATCGCTGTAACTTATCATGTCATGCAATTTAACCGAAATTTGTGTTTTGTTGAAATGTAGGTTCAAGGTGATAGTAATTGTCAGATTAGAAATCCATTTTTAATCATTATATCGATCATACCTTTATAATTGTGAATGTTTACAAATTTAATTCTAATTCTCGGTTTAGAGCTCTATCAGATCAATATTATCAGAGTGCCAATTCCACGAATTTGTGAGGCAGCAAGTCATTGATCAGGTTTCTTAACCTCATATCAACATATTTGGTTCTATTTTTCTCTTCATTAAGTTACGGTTTCATTCTCCGTATTTTTTGTTCATACAGTAAATTCGACTATCAGCTTACCTCTCATCCAGAAATATACAGAGGATATGTCCCGAAGGCCTATGCGATTATATGACAAATCTATCAAAGTAATTTCTACTGACCCACACAAAACTTTGTACAAGATATATATAGTTATATGATGTTCAAATAATGATCAATAATGGTACTGAATTTCCTGTGGGTGTATTTGATTGAATATTTTGATTACTATAGGCAATTGTCCAAATGCAAGCTATGTAATTTGTCATCTATAGGCAATTGTAGTCTTACTACTCTGGTGTACCAGGAAAATGTATGTATATTAATGTTTTCATTTTTTTATTATGTTATGGTAAGCAAATAAACCAATGTTTGCTGATTATGTTCAGATTTGTTATGAAAATGTATATATTTCAGTTTTCCTTAAATCTGAGCAGTGGACTAAATATAGCCCATAATATCAGCGTATGTCTATATATATTCAGGTGTGCATTAGTGTGTATATGTAGGTGGTGTTCTATGCATATGCAAGTGCGTATATGTGTTGAATACTATTTTTATGTGCTCATGTGAGTCATTTTTCATGTGTATTGCGTTTGTACAGGGGTCAGGTGTGTGTATGGCAGATGTGTGAGTGTGTTTTCGGTTGGGTGTGATGTGCTTCTGGGTAACACGATTAGTGGGCTCATGGGCGTGAATATGATGCATGAGAAGCTGTTACTTTTATAAGGCTATACGTTCTTCCTCTGTGTGTTTTTGAACTTATATGTGTGCGTTGTTATGTGTGCGTGGTGAGTTGGAGTGTGTGCATGCATCAAGCCCAACCTCACCAAACATAACATAAAACCAGATTCTATTCACCAAATATATACGGTAGTATATAGAGGTCAACGTATTAGAAAGTTATGAATTTAAATAATATGTTCAATAATAATATTGCATAACAAAATATATTTTCTTACTGCTCTGTAAGCGTCCATCTCTGTCATCCATTACCATCTCAACAGCCGCTGTGGGACCTTTCAAATTTTGATATGAACTAAACTTTATATGGTACAACCTTCCTGCAGTTCAGATCATCAACCGTGGATTTCTTAATTTTGACATAACTATAACGAAAAATGGTCCACCTCACTGCCAAGTCTACCTTATTTTCCTTAGCACGTGATCCGCTTTTGCTGTGCATGTTTCCTATCACTACTGCTACAACTTTTCCTGCATACTAGGCTGCTACATACTTTTCCACCCAAACATTTTAACACTTTCACCGCTACATATTATATATACATCTTCCTTAACAGTCTCCACACACAACTGTGTATCCTCAACAGCTCATCTCCATAAATTCTTCCGCCTACGTGAATTCCATTCCAGCTTCCTAAACCTTCACATTACTTTTTATTCAAAATGACAATGGTACTCCTATGCTATCTTTTATTCACACAATTACTCTATTCTATCCTATGTCGGATTTGTCACAAGTTACCATTTTTTTTTACTGCAGAAAAAATGCATACAACAAGGTAAAGAGCCTGCATTATCCCCTTCCGTAGACAAATTCAAACGTAAAAGCACACGTTTAACAAAGCACCTTCAATCCGCTACCAAAAAAAAGTTAATGCTTCATCCAACGTCTCACAGATTACTCTTTCCCATATTGAATTAGACAATGTTAACAAACCAACCAACTCTGTTCACCTTCATCCGGTTACAACAAAATTTTTGGAAACCAACGACACCTTATCAAAATCTTCCAACTGTGAAGGACAGACGACACAATCTGGTGAACTTCAGTCTTTTCCACAATTTTGTCAACATGACAAATGGGACGATTTTTTTACTCCTGAAGTGGTATGCCAAAATTTATTCATTTAATAGACACACCGACGCGCACACACACATATGTGTGTGTGTCTACAGTACATGCTAATCATCAATTTTTATTCCTTCTACAGATTGCCCAATGTGATGCAGCTGTTGAGCATTTTCTCAAGAACCGTACTTAATACAGCTTTAACTCTATGACATCCAATAAATTGTTCATTTCCGTGCTTCCGTACTTTTTCCTTTCGTCGCTGTTAACGAAAAGTTGTTTGTTTCCGACGTATTCGTTGATGTTACATTAAATTTGTCATGTACTCCATGCTTTCGTCATTGCCTAAATAAATTTCATGTTCTTTTCATGTGCACGTAAGTTCTGTTAAAAACTTATATGTCGTCTGTATATATTCCGCACACATATATAAGCCTACTAAAATACCCGTCACTATGAAATATGTATAAAACATATTTTCATTTTTCACGTCGTACACTTATTAAATCCATCACCGTCGGACACTTTAATACTTCCTACAAATAATAAGGTACAAAGCTGAAGTGTTAAAAAACAAGGACAGTATCACATGGCAGTTGAATTGTCACAGGGCATTAGCGTATATATGTTGTCTAAATTGGATCATTCACTGCATGTAGCTGAGAGGTGCGATCCGATTCTTACAGCAAATGGAGAACAATGAAGTAGCTGATATGATACTTTCATCCGCATCGCACTGTAAACTTGCATAATATTTTTCATGCAACGGAATCCCATATTTTATAACTTTAGCATATCATCAGAACATATCTTCAAAACTGCATAATATATATACCAAACCAATTTCTCCACCATAACTCTACACAGTTGACTGTCTCCATCTGACCCTATGTGTCTATTGCGAAATAATACATGTACTATTCGTTCGCCACTGATACTACCTTGGATACATACATGAACTATCAGTAAATATTTATGTGGAATTAATCTGTTAGAACGACGCACAAATTAATAACGAAGACTGTGTTCAACTCTAAGTACACGCAGTTAGCTTACAACCGAATGTTCATGTGTGCTTCCATTAACTTCAAGGACTTGCTCCCTTAAAACATCCACAGAGTAAATACAATGAAACTGACTATTTTAAAATACAATGAAACTGGAGTAAAAAGATGCCGGAAACTTATTTCACAATTCTTTTCTTAAACTAATCAGTTCGGAGGTTTTTTATATTCGCTACTAACGGTTATAGTGCCTTGAATACATATTTTCTACAAAACTAATCAGTTCGGAAACTTATTTCGCATATTTATCAGTACCAACGCTTACATATTTTATACTTATTGCATACGACCACAGTTAATTTTCCTGTGACTATCCTGTTACTATTGCCAACGAAGCCAACGTACAACCACTTTCCTGATGTCCTACATTTTGTCCTCTACTGTTATTTTATTTACTACATATTCTATCTTAACTTAAAGTAGACTCATTCCACTCTTTAAACGCAACGGTATACAGTAAACTTCCAACGTGTTACTAAATGTCTCCACCTCACATCCGCATATTTACCATTTCAACAACGGTTACTACTCTTTTTCAGCATTTATAGCAACTTACGTAACCGTTAGTTTACGTACATATATATACATACTTGCCAATACATTGTCCTTCACTTACTACTGTACTACTGCTTCAAATGCTGCCATATATCTCTACAAATCAGTCGTAAATAAAAAACTTAACTTTACTTCTATTTATTACCTCTTCACTGTATCTTCAACATTTAATGGAACAGCAACAAAGAGAAAGACGTAGAATTAGTCAACGTGCTAGACGTGCATTCGCAAGAGAAATAGCTATTGCAAATAGACGAACTCGGTTGACTGAAGGCTTCCACAGTCCAGCTTTATCGGGTAACTAATTTTTTCCCCCCTCTC
This sequence comes from Allium cepa, assembly GCA_030765085.1. Lineage (NCBI taxonomy): Eukaryota > Viridiplantae > Streptophyta > Magnoliopsida > Asparagales > Amaryllidaceae > Allium > Allium cepa. The sequence goes on from CM060939.1 coordinate 604,700,200, forward strand.
CATGCTCACGAAAGTCACACCAACTCTACACCTCAGTTCATGTCATGTGTTATTTTGACGTGTAACAAATTTAAATATTTCATACTTATTTTTCCTACTATGATTTTTTTTTTGGTTTCATGATATGACAGAAAAGATGGATCATACATCAAACCCTTAATACAATACGGTGCACACATATAGGCTGTAATTGAAACACGATAATATTTTTACCCCTGTCCTAAGCATCCTTTGAAACACATAAGATTAAGAAGATACAACTATGTTCGATATTTGTCTTCCATACTATTATACATATACATAGAAGGACGTACGGTCAGTCTTCAGCTCATAAAACGTGTACCTAAACTTGACTTTTCTCTTGCGTAAGCTTTTTCGAATATAATATGTTGAATATGCGCCTTGCGCTATATGATTTTTGTTTGATGATAATAAACATATATACATTCATTTAAATGTATTTGGTAAAGTACTATTTTATCTTTTATAGAATAAATAAATATTTGTTGAATAAAATTAAATTACACAGAATTCGAATTTGAATTCAAACAGAACAAGTTAAACAGATTTTGAATTCAAACAGAAATTTTTATTCAAACAAATATTTATTACAACTTTGATAGTACAATTTCAAGCTCTCACTATACATATACAATTTTGACTATAATACATGACATTTCACATTTACATCACAACCTTACTACATATCACTCACACTCATATTTTTGTCTTCAACTATAATCCAGTTTGAATCTAGCATCTGAGTAATCTGCAAAAATATTTTCAAACGCAGTAAAATTGAAAGAGAAATATTTTTGAAATTTGAAAGAAACGATGATTTTGAAAACATTGTTTGCCTCAGTTATTTGGGTTGTTCGTCATCATTTTTGACTGTGCAATATCTGTGCATATCAGTATTTTTTATCAGGGACAGGTAACTATGAGTGGCTGCAATACACACGTGTACATTCGTATACGTGTGCACTGCCTCGCCAACTCGTGTGCAAAAATCAAACAAAAGCACAGAAATCAAAAACAAGGTCAAACCCAAGATAGGTTCAACTCAAGGCAGTAGTGTATATGAACACAATCAAACTACAACAGGTCAGAGGTGAAAACAATGCAATACTGAAGTGATGAAGTGCATATAAACCACTGCAACTCAGACAGCTACAATGGCAAGACCAACCAGACCCAAGTGAAACTGATTCAATATGCACAAATGTAAAACCACTGCAACAAAAGTGTACAAACACCAATGAACCAACAAAGAATGGCCAGAAGACAGTAGTGTGCAAGTCAGTTTCAAAAGAATCAAAGTATGCCGCAATAAAGACAGTAAAATGAACAATGCAAAGAAGGCTGCAGTGAAGCATGTACATGAGTGGACTGGACTACAACTCGACCAAATGGCCAACATGATCAAGAAATATAACATACAGTGCTGTGCAAACACAAGTGGAATGCAACAGTGAAGCAAACAACAACACGAAGGCAACATGATCAAAAGTTCAGAGCAGACATAACAGTGACATGCACAGATGTATTCAAGTCCAGCAACATGAACACACAGAAATGCACAAAAGCTACAATGGATGATCAAACTCAATGGACCAGACTACAAGCACGACAAACATGAACACAGTATCCACAGCAAACAACATGGTGCAGCAACCTAAACATATAGTGAAGCAGTGCAAACTCAACAAAACCAAGTGCAACTGTAAAACCAAAATTTCAAGCATACAAAATGCTCAATGCAAACCACAATGTCACCGCAAACAAGTGATGACACAAGCACTTACACAAGATTGCCACCAACATAGCAGCAAGTACATGAATGCAAAATACAGGCAGTTAAGAATATCAAGTCAATGGTACAAAGTTAAACCAAAATCATGTAATCGCATAAACAAACTCAGTGACATAGTGCCACAGTGAAGACAAGTCAAGGAGTTGTTTCAAAGTGTAGTGGTTATTTATTTTTTCGTGAAACCATGAGAATAAAATCAACAGAAACAATATCAAAGCTGTGCCGTGGATAGCAAGAATTTCAATGTTGAACGAGTCAAAATCGAAGCCGTGTCAACCAAGCATCTAAAATACAAAATTGACAAAGTCAGATAAATCTCAAACATTCAAGCATCATCAAGTGGCCGAGGTGATTCAGTAGACAAATTCAAACACGAAAATACGAACGCAAAAATAGGATTTCGAATCCTATAAATACCCAAAATCATCATCGGCATAAGGGATCGAGTTCAAGTATCAATTTAGAAAAGCAAAAGGAGACAGTACATACCGAATTCACAAGCAACGAACTCGATCGAGCAACTGCAAACAAGCAATAGTCAACCATCAGAGAAGCAGCGAGCTAGGGAAACATATCACAGATCAATTGAAGAAACCGAAGCCCTAATTGGAACAAAGAGCCGAAGCCCTAACTGGAACAAAAGGGAACGAAGCCCTAATCAGAGCGAAGCCGCCATTATTCTCACGAACAAAACAAAAGAGGATCGGGTGAAATAAGGAAGTGGGCCGGTTTTTTTTAAAAAAAAGGGGGGTTTTGTTTCTATTTAATTATAGGCTTTATTAATATTGTTAATTAGTTTAGGGTTATTTTCTATTGTTCTTAATTATTGTTTTTATTTTACGAATCAAAGAGTTTAGGTAAATCACCACCTAGGTTTTAGGTTGTGTCTGATTGTCTATTTAGAGTTAGTTCAGTAAGCAGGGGTTGCGAGTTTGCAAAACTCTATAGGCGGTAGCAGGGTTTGCAAGTCTGTTAGAGTGTTTGTAAGCGTGATACTGTTTAATTCTAATAGAAATCTGGGAATGCAGCAGTAGGCAGGGGTTGCCGAAGCTGGGTAAATCTTGTGTGTGATTTACTTTTCAGTATATTTATTTCTGCAGTTTATTTTTGTGTTTAAATCAAGAAAATTTGCTATAACCCTATTCACCCCCCCCTCTAGGGTTAATCTAGATCCTACAAGTGGTATCAGAGCCCGGTATATTTTATTTTTTAACTCTAGAGTCATGAATCTACAAAATAATGCTTTTTCTGAGGGGCAATCTATTGCTAGGCCACCCATGTTTAACGGGAACGATTATGCTTATTGGAAAGTTAGGGTGGGTATCTATCTCAGTTCTGTTGATTATGATGTTTGGGATATTATTGAAACTGGATATAAACCCCCCACTATAATCGTTGGTGATACTGAGATTCCTAAACCTAAGGATAGGTGGGATGCTAACGATAAGAAATTGAAAACGACAAATGCTAAAGCCATGAATGCTTTGATATGTGCTCTTGATAAAAATGAATTTAATAGAATTTCTCATTGTACAACAACACAGGAAATTTGGCACACTTTGGAGGTGACACACGAAGGAACTTCTCAAGTCAAGGAGTCTCGTCTAGCCCTATTCAGTAATGAATACGAAAACTTTGTGATGGACAAAGGCAAAAGCATAAAGGATATGTTTGGACGCTTTTCAACCTTGGTATACAACGCTAGAGCACTTGGGAAGGTATTCACTGAGGTAGAGCTTGTAAGGAAGATACTACGAGTCCTACCGATGAACTTTGAGGCAAAAGTCACGGCAATACAAGAATCGAAAGATCTGAGTAAGCTAAGCATGGAGGAGTTGATTGGCAACTTGATGACATATGAGCTTGAACTAAAAGCAAAGGAAGAACGCAACAACTCCGAACCAAAGAAGAAGACGATTGCCTTAAAGAGCAAAGAAGAAAGCGATGAAGAAGAAGAAGATCCAATTGAAGAGCTTGCAATGGCTGTCAATAATCTTAAAAAATGGTCAAGATTCAAGTCACGAAAGAAGAAAATAAGTGGTAATAGGTCAAAGAATTCTGACGATTCCGATAATGAATTGACATGCTATAACTGCAAGAAGCCTGGCCACTTCAAACAAAAATGTCCACTTCTCAAAAACAACAAAGGAAAGAAAAAGAAAAAGAAGGCCTTTGCAGCAACTTGGGATGATGAAGAAGGAGAGGAAGTTTTGAATAATAGCTCAGAGGAGGCTAACTTGTGTCTTATGTCAAAATCGGATTCAGAAGCAAGCTTAGAGGAATCTAGTGAGGTAAGTAACTATTCTTATAAAGAACTTGTTTCAATGTGTTGTGATTTTACTAAAATGATTGATACTCTTGAATCTAAAATTGAAAAACTAAAATCTGATAGGAGAGAACTTGTCCATGAAAATTCTAGGTTAGAAACTGAAATTGAAAATATTCAAAACCTAGAAAAAAAATGTAAGATTTTAGATTCAGAATTATCAAAACTGAGGAATAACTTTGAAAGTCTTGAAAATGAAAACTTGAATCTTAAGGAAACCATCGACACTAGGAGAAAGGATTTTATTAATCGATGCACCTCACTTGTTACTGAAAACTCAACATTAAAAACCAAAGTCCAAAATCTTGAGAAATCTTTGAATAACTTTTCAAGAGGCGAAAAATCTTTCAACATGCTATTGGGAAATCAAATTTTTGCTAACAATGGAAAAGGACTAGGTTTTGGGAAAACACAAGTTGATAATAATGCAAAATATAAGAATGTCTTTGATAGATGTGAAATATTTAGATGTCGTGCTGAAAATTATAGTCATAGGAACAAGAACACAAAATTTATACAAGTTTGGGTTCCTAAGAATTCTACAAACAAATTTCATGTTTATTGGAATAAAAATAAAAGGACTAAACAAGTATGGATTCCAAAGGGATTGTTTATTCACAATGCTTCTATCACTAATAACATTGGACCTAAGAGTTTCTCTAGGTCATCTTCCTCTCTTCTTATGTAGGTCTGTTGGCGGGCTAAAGAATAACAAGAATGGTTTCTAGATTCAGGTTGTTCTAGACATATGACAGGTGACAAATCGAAGTTCCTTAGCTTAGAGAATTTTAAAGGTGGAAATGTGATCATGGGAGACAATAGCAAGTGTAAGATTATTGGCAAAGGTGAAGTTGGTAACGGTATTTTTTCCTTGACTAATGTTTTATACGTTGAAAATCTGCATCATAATCTCATTTCTATTAGCCAACTATGTGACAAAGGTATGAACGTGATTTTTTGATAGTGATACTTGCAAAATCATTGATAAATCTTCTAATAACATTGTTTTTATGGGTAAAAGAAAAGGGAATGTTTACTCACTTTCATTTGATAATCTAAATCTTTCTAGATGTTTGGTAGCCACTGACGAAGAGGCATATTTATGGCATAGGAGACTTGGACATGCTAGCATGAGTCTCTTAGAAAAACTTGAATCAAAAGAATTAGTCAGAGGGTTACCACATCAGAAATTTAAAAATAATAAAGTGTGTAAAGCATGTTCCTTGGGCAAGCTTAGTCGATCATCATTTCGTCCTAAAAACATTGTTAGCACATCAAGGGTCCTTGAACTAGTTCACATGGACTTATTTGGACCAAATGAAATTTCAAGCTTGAATGGAAAACGTTATTGTTATGTATTGGTTGATGATTATTCTAGATTTACATGGGTTTACTTTTTAGCCAAAAAGTCTGAATCTTTCGAATATTTTTCAAAATTTGCAAAACTTGTTCAAAATGAAAAAGGAGTTACAATTAAAACCTTGAGAAGTGATCATGGAGGCGAATTTGAAAATTTTTGTGAAGAAAATGGTTTAAAACATGAATTTTCTGCTCCACGAACACCTCAACAAAATGGGGTGGTTGAAAGGAAAAATCGTACATTACAGGAATTGGCTAGATCCATGTTAAGTGAGTATAAGCTACCTCTAATCTTTTGGGCAGAGGCAGTGAATACTTCGTGCTATGTAATGAATAGAGTAATGATTAGACCAATACTTGGCAAAACGTCTTATGAATTGTGGCATGAAAGGAAACCTAACATTTCTTATTTTCGTATATTTGGGTGTCCTTGTTTCATTCTTAACACAGGTGATCAACTTGGAAAATTCGAATCAAAGGCTGATGATGGAATTTTCATGGGCTATTCAACAAGGAGTAAGGCTTACAGGATATATAACAAACGAACAAAGACAATTGTTGAGTCAATCAATGTGAAATTTGATGAATCTGATCTGGAAAAAACGACTGAAAAGATGGTTGACGATGGAGTAGATCCTGAAGGCACTGAAGAAGGGACATTTAGTGAGAAAACTGAAAGAAGGACTGTTGATGCTGATAAATTAAGGTTCAAACCTAATCATCCTCCTGAATTAATTATTGGTGATCCTACGGAAGGTATACGTACTCGTTCTTTATTTGATAAAAATTTGTGTGCGTTTTGTTGTCATAGTGGTTTTATTTCTGAGATTGAACCTGATTCGGTTGAAATGGCTCTTAATGATGAAAATTGGATTTTAGCAATGCAAAATGAACTTAATCAATTTGAGAGAAACAAAGTTTGGAATTTAGTTCCTACGCCTAATGACTATCCAATTGTAGGGACTAAATGGGTGTTTAAAAATAAATTTGATGAATCAGGAAATGTAATTAGAAACAAGGCTAGGTTGGTTGCAAAAGGTTATAACCAAATAGAAGGCATAGACTTTGATGAAACATTTGCTCCAGTTGCTAGGTTAGAAGCCATTAGAATCTTGCTAAGTTTTGCATGTTACAAGGGTTTCAAACTTAAACAAATGGATGTAAAAAGTGCCTTTTTGAATGGTGATTTAAAAGAAGAAGTTTTTGTTGAGCAACCACCCGGTTTTCAAAATCATGAATTTCCAAATCATGTGTATAAGCTAGAAAAGGCATTATATGGTCTTAAGCAAGCACCAAGAGCTTGGTATGACTGCCTCTGTACATATCTTTTGGAAAATGGTTTTAAAAAGGGAAGTGCTGACACGACTCTGTTTCTATTACATAAAGAAAGTGATTTTTTGATTGTTCAGATTTATGTGGATGATATTATCTATGGTGCTACTAATGAGCTCTTGTGTGAGAATTTTGAACAAGTCATGCAGGCTAAATTTGAGATGAGTTTGGTTGGTGAATTGAAATACTTTCTTGGATTTCAAATTAAGCAAAGCAGTGATGGTATTTTCATTTCACAATCCAAATATGTGTTGGAGCTATTGAAGAAATTTGGAGTCGAAAACTCCAAACCATTGAGAACTCCTATGAGCCCATCAACAAAGTTGGACAAAGATGAGAAAGGAATTGCAATTGATCAAAAGAAATATCGAGGGATAATCGGTTCACTTCTCTATCTTACTGCTTCTAGACCTGATATTATGTTTTCTGTGTGCTTGTGTGCACGTTTTCAAGCTAATCCCAAAGAATCTCATTTAAAAGCTACTAAACGAATTTTGAGATATCTTTCACACACACACAAATTTGGACTATGGTACCCTTCTTGTGAAAATTTTGATTTAGTAGGTTATTCCGATGCTGATTATGTTGGTTCATTAGTTGACAGAAAAAGCACAAGTGGGACATGTTTCATGCTAGGACATTCATTAGTCTCATGGTCAAGTCGGAAACAGAATTGTGTTGCATTATCCACCACTGAAGCAGAATATATTGCTTTGGGAAGTTGTTGTGCTCAAATTCTATGGATGATGCAAACTCTCTCTGATTTTGACTTAGTCTATAAACAAGTTCCATTAAAATGTGATAGTAAGAGTGCTATAGATTTGTCAAATAATCCTGTTCATCATTCTCGCACAAAACACACTGATGTGAGACACCACTTTCTTCGAGATCACATTGCTAAAGAAGACATTTGCATTGAATATATTTCAACAGAAACTCAACTTGCTGATATTTTCACAAAACCTCTCCCCGAAGACAGATTTTCCAAATTACGTTTAGATTTGGGAATTATAGAGGTTGACTAATCATTTTTTTAAATTTGATTTTTGAATTTGATTCTAAATGACAAAAAAAATTTTGACTAATCTAACTCCCTAATGATTATCGAAAAGATGAATAGTGATTGAAAAAGTGATGAGTGTTGATATTTATCATATATTATAACTCGAGAAAGTATAATTAGAAAATTTCTTTAGAATTTCATAACAAGAGTTATAAAAACTTTTTGTTGGGTAATAATTCCATGATCATTTCTATTTCTATCATCTTTCTATCGACCATCACTCTTCAAGATCATATTTAGTATGTAAATTTGTGGTAGTTTACAAAGGAAATCATTTGTTCTTCAATATCTTTAAATCTGTGAAGGAAATTATTTGTGCTTCAACTTATTATATTCAGCAATTAAAAATAAATATCCAAAGTATTCACTCTCATTTAAAAGTCCTCACGGTTATGCATGGGTGAATTACTTGGATTTTTGATTATGTGCTTCCATGCTCATTTAAAAGTCCTCACGGTTATGCATGTATGGAACGCATATCAAAAATAATTGATTTAATAGACAAGTTGATTCTAATCCCATTTAAAAGTCCTCACGGTCATGCGTGGTTAGAAGATACTTGATTTCATTTTTTTAAATTAAATTGGAATACTACTAATCTCATTTAAAAGTCCTAACGGCTATGCATGGTTAGTAGATATTCAAATTTCCAGAAATAAATATACCACAAATAGACATATCTATATGAATTTTTGATGATTCTATCTCCATCACTTTTGAAAGTGGAATATGCGCTTGACAAGGGAAATTATGATTTTTGTTTGAGTTTTATTGAAATTAGATATTTAATTGAGTTAAATGTTTGATTCATGTCTATCACTTCATCCCTATTTTTATAACACTGTTATTCTTTTGCTGATAACAAAAGGGGGAGAGAAAAGTTAAGATTTTGTCAAAAAGAATCAAGCAAAGGTCAAATAACTTTCAATTTGCATATAGGCTTATTTACATATTTTTATTCCTGTAGTATATGTAGGGGGAGCCATATATGTAGGGGGAGCATCGCATAAAAAGGAAGCATTCAAATAGGGGGAGCAAATGAAATTATCAAATAACATTTAATATATTCAAAATCTTAAATATATGTTTGTTATCATCAAAAGGGGAGATTGTTGAATATGCGCCTTGCGCTATATGATTTTTGTTTGATGATAATAAACATATATACATTCATTTAAATGTATTTGGTAAAGTACTATTTTATCTTTTATAGAATAAATAAATATTTGTTGAATAAAATTAAATTACACAGAATTCGAATTTGAATTCAAACAGAACAAGTTAAACAGATTTTGAATTCAAACAGAAATTTTTATTCAAACAAATATTTATTACAACTTTGATAGTACAATTTCAAGCTCTCACTATACATATACAATTTTGACTATAATACATGACATTTCACATTTACATCACAACCTTACTACATATCACTCACACTCATATTTTTGTCTTCAACTATAATCCAGTTTGAATCTAGCATCTGAGTAATCTGCAAAAATATTTTCAAACGCAGTAAAATTGAAAGAGAAATATTTTTGAAATTTGAAAGAAACGATGATTTTGAAAACATTGTTTGCCTCAGTTATTTGGGTTGTTCGTCATCATTTTTGACTGTGCAATATCTGTGCATATCAGTATTTTTTATCAGGGACAGGTAACTATGAGTGGCTGCAATACACACGTGTACATTCGTATACGTGTGCACTGCCTCGCCAACTCGTGTGCAAAAATCAAACAAAAGCATAGAAATCAAAAACAAGGTCAAACCCAAGATATGTTCAACTCAAGGCAGTAGTGTATATGAACACAATCAAACTACAACAGGTCAGAGGTGAAAACAATGCAATACTGAAGTGATGAAGTGCATATAAACCACTGCAACTCAGACAGCTACAATGGCAAGACCAACCAGACCCAAGTGAAACTGATTCAATATGCACAAATGTAAAACCACTGCAACAAAAGTGTACAAACACCAATGAACCAACAAAGAATGGCCAGAAGACAGTAGTGTGCAAGTCAGTTTCAAAAGAATCAAAGTATGCCGCAATAAAGACAGTAAAATGAACAATGCAAAGAAGGCTGCAGTGAAGCATGTACATGAGTGGACTGGACTACAACTCGACCAAATGGCCAACATGATCAAGAAATATAACATGCAGTGCTGTGCAAACACAAGTGGAATGCAACAGTGAAGCAAACAACAACACGAAGGCAACATGATCAAAAGTTCAGAGCAGACATAACAGTGACATGCACAGATGTATTCAAGTCCAGCAACATGAACACACAGAAATGCACAAAAGCTACAATGGATGATCAAACTCAATGGACCAGACTACAAGCACGACAAACATGAACACAGTATCCACAGCAAACAACATGGTGCAGCAACCTAAACATATAGTGAAGCAGTGCAAACTCAACAAAACCAAGTGCAACTGTAAAACCAAAATTTCAAGCATACAAAATGCTCAATGCAAACCACAATGTCACCGCAAACAAGTGATGACACAAGCACTTACACAAGATTGCCACCAACATAGCAGCAAGTACATGAATGCAAAATACAGGCAGTTAAGAATATCAAGTCAATGGTACAAAGTTAAACCAAAATCATGGAATCGCATAAACAAACACAGTGACATAGTGCCACAGTGAAGACAAGTCAAGGAGTAGTTTCAAAGTGTAGTGGTTATTTATTTTTCGTGAAACCATGAGAATAAAATCAACAGAAACAATATCAAAGTTGTGCCGTGGATAGCAAGAATTTCAATGTTGAACGAGTCAAAATCGAAGCCGTGTCAACCAAGCATCTAAAATACAAAATTGACAAATTCAGATAAATCTCAAACATTCAAGCATCATCAAGTGGCCGAGGTGATTCAGTAGACAAATTCAAACACGAAAATACGAACGCAAAAATAGGATTTCGAATCCTATAAATACCCAAAATCATCATCGGCATAAGGGATCGAGTTCAAGTATCAATTTAGAAAAGCAAAAGGAGACAGTGCATGCCGAATTCACAAGCAACGAACTCGATCGAGCAACTGCAAACAAGCAATAGTCAACCATCAGAGAAGCAGCGAGCTAGGGAAACATATCACAGATCAATTGAAGAAACCGAAGCCCTAATTGTAACAAAGAGCCGAAGCCCTAACTGGAACAAAAGGGAACGAAGCCCTAATCAGAACGAAGCCGCCATTATTCTCACGAACAAAACAAAAGAGGATCGGGTGAAATAAGGAAGTGGGCCGGTTTTTTTTAAAATAAAAAGGGGGTTTTGTTTCTATTTAATTATAGGCTTTATTAATATTGTTAATTAGTTTAGGGTTATTTTCTATTGTTCTTAATTATTGTTTTTATTTTACGAATCAAAGAGTTTAGGTAAATCACCACCTAGGTTTTAGGTTGTGTCTGATTGTCTATTTAGAGTTAGTTCAGTAAGCAGAGGTTGCGAGTTTGCAAAACTCTATAGGCGGTAGCAGGGTTTGCAAGTCTGTTAGAGTGTTTGTAAGCGTGATACTGTTTAATTCTAATAGAAATCTGGGAATGCAGCAGTAGGCAGGGGTTGCCGAAGTTGGGTAAATCTTGTGTGTGATTTACTTTTCAGTATATTTATTTCTGCAGTTTATTTTTGTGTTTAAATCAAGAAAATTTGCTATAACCCTATTCACCCCCCCCTCTAGGGTTAATCTAGATCCTACATAATATAGGTCATGTCATATGTTATGTTCACACGCAATTATCAGCAACCACATAATTTTTAAAAATATATATTGTATGTCCTCTGACATTATAGCTTTCTAGGCCTCAACTCTAAGTACTCACGGTAGTACTAGAAGCCTCTAATGCAAAGTATTCACGGTAGTGCTACAAGCTTCAAATCTAAAGTATTCACGGTAGTAGTAAAGGTGGAGTACATATGACAAATATGTAGACTCCATATTGAAAATAATATATGCAGACCTAAAGGTGAAATACAACTGAACTTGCGTATAAAATAAAATAAGTACCATATATATATATATATATATATATATATATATATATCAACTGTAACCTTTATAACTTATATATATTAGAAATTTTTATATGCATCTTATAAAACTTATACGTTATAACTAATAGTCTATATATATGCGTATATCAAATTTAACATCAATATTAGCAAATGGTACATTATCTTTATAATTCATATTATATATGTAGTGAACAGAAATATGAGTGCGGCTACATAACAAAGCATCTATATATGTAACCGCAACCTATGCAGACTAACACATAAATTTACAGCATATATAAACCAACGTATATAATATCTATTATATTAAAGAACTAATATAAGGTTATACTCATCTGTAAACACAGATTCAATATATGTAAACCAGTAGTAAATATGTTTATAAGCTTATACGGTCGAGATATGAAATCACTATATGTATATAAAGATCATATAATAAATAGGAGATCTGCGAATCACATTCAAGCTAATATATAAACTAATATATTTTTAAAACTTATATAAACTATACACGCAACACACGTACATATCAGTTCGAAATTTTTTTTTATATATGTACGCATATATCAAAGCTAATGTAAATTTATATATATAAATAAACATACCTAAACCTAGGCCCATACAAATATAAACTGCTATATATAACAACTCATATAGTCATCATCTGTATATTACAAATTTAACAAACAAATATATATATTTACGTAATTAAATTATATAAGCTTGAAAGATAACCTGTTTGATACAAACAAAATAGTGCACATCCATTTTATTGTTCACGTAATAACGTACAAACATATTATAACTTTACTGATGATTTACTATTTTTATTACGTACTTGGACTTTTACAACTTTATTTCACATACAACTAAATATTTCGTACATATTTTTTAACTTATCAGCTCTTGGGTCACTTCGTAGTACGATTTACTTTGCTGTGTACTTATTTTAATAGACCACTTTAAACAATACTTTCAACACTACAACGTATGATTTAAGTTCAAGTGCGAAATGTTTTGAAATAATAATGGTAAGTACATGCATGGATTTACATATATATGTCAGGTTTTATTACTAACTATAAAAATGATTTTACAAATAATACTTTCGAAAATATGGAGCTTGCATGTACGGGTTTTTAAGCCTAGGCTGTCTATTTTGTATGTATAAAATGTTCTGAGCATGAGGACTTCAACTAAGTCGAGATTTTCAGAAGCAAGTCCGTGTAAACAAGTTTTCAACAAATACATATGACTTCTAATCTATACATACAAGTCTTTAAAGATATGTTGTTTTCAAACGCTTCTTATATATGGGCTTTACGAACTGTACCCGTCTTAATTGTACTAAATTTTTATAAACTTCAGATTTATCTTTGTATGCATTTATGCTTTTACATATGTATGTGACTTTGACTATATAAATGATTCCAAAATATGTTCCAGATGTACAGTAAATTAACATTTTAGTACAAGTCTTTAACATGTCTAAATTTCAAGTATATTCGTTTTCAATATATATGTACATATGAATGGTTTTGAACATACGTGAGCTTTATAGATGCATATGAACTTTGGAATTTATAAATATGCAAAGATTTCAAGATATGATTAATTTTTCAGGAGAACTATGGTTTCTTAACATTTTGGATAAATATGACTTCTCAGTACATGGGGGAATAAATGAATTCTCGAAAGATGCATGCGAATTTAAGTGTGTACAATGTTTAAACAAAGTGTAGGTTTTTCGAACTAAGCTGTTTTACACCATCAAATATCAATATTTTGAAACAAAAGGGTAGTATTACAACAGGCAGTTTGGGAATAAAATTTGCATTTATTTAATTTTTTTTCTTTTTTATTATTCTGAGAAAAACCACATAGATTCTTTACATTTTTTTTAGAAGATAAAAGATAAAATTTTGGGAAGTCATTTTCTTTATTTCACTTTGTGCACGGTCATTATTTGACTTAAACCGATGATATGTTTACAATAATCAACATTTCAAGTACAATGATAGTGATGTGAAGTTGTAAAAGTATGACTACTATACTGAGTAATAACCTTATTTTTTTAGGTTCTTCAATAACATGGGATGGCGAAGAAACGATACTGTGGACTATATTAAGCAGTAGTCATAACTGTGGTCGAAATTTTAGCGCAACCATTCCCTACCACAAACATCGGCTTCCTCAGCCAACTTACTGTGATTTCTGCAATGCTAAAATATTTTTCCACGAAAGCTTACATAACTGTTGCTCTGGAGGTTCCATCGACATTCATCGTCCTACCAACACCACAACAGTTACTGAGCTTATTCCAAGATCAAGGTGAAATGGGTACCCATTTTCGAACAAACATCCGATCCTATAATAATGCATTTTCATTCACGTCTATGGGTGCATCAATTGATAATAACCTAGCCAATGCTAGAGAAGGAGTTTACACATACCTCGTGCAAGGTTCAATATATCATAGTATTGGAAGTCTTTTACCCTTGGCTGGAAGTAGACCAAGATATTTACAACTGTACATATATGACACTGACCATGAGATTGAAAACCGACTTCAAGATAGTGAAGCAATGAGACTGGAGATAATTATGATTTTGAAACAAATTTTAGACACTCATAACCCATATGTCTCCATACTTCGACAGTTGGGGCAACAACCTGACGTGCAAAAATGTAGGATCAAAATCAAAGAGATCACAATAGATCGACATCTTCATGAGTTGCCAACCACATCCCAAGTAGAAGGAATAATAATTGGAGATGAACCAGACAATTTGCAAGGTCGAGATATCACTGTTGAGACAATAAGTGGAAATCTACAGAGAATATCAGATACTGCAGGTTTTTACGACCCGCTACAATATCCATTGTTGTTTCCTTACGGTCGGCATGGATGGGATTTAAGCATCCACAAAAGTGGAAATACACCTATTAGTTGTACATCTTACTACTCTCATATTTTACAGGTACGTATAGCCTAATTGATATCCAATATTATTTGTTCGTAAATAGCACAAAATTCATTTATATCAACATCAGTACTAACGTTACTTGCATTTTGTCTATCGCCTACACACAAAGATACGACCAATAGAGACATCACTTATACTTCTTGGTGGTCGTCTATTTCAACAATATGTCATTGATATGTATGTAAAAATAGAAACAATGCGGCTAAGGTTTCTTTGCAACAATCAGACTACTATCAGAGCGGAGTTATACCAAGGTTTACAAGATGCCTTAGCCACTGGAGAAACATCTGCCAGTAAGTTTCTTTACCTCCTTCAATCAACCATTTGTTGTTCCCAATAATTACTAACCACTTAATTCACTACTACTCAATCCTATTCCTTTTCACACATTAGGAAGTGTTGGTGTCAAGAAGATTCTTCCTTCCTCCTATATTGGTAGTCCACGAGATATGCATCAAAGATACCAAGATGCAATGGCATTAGTGCGAAGGTATGGAAAGTCTGACTTATTTATTACTATGACATGTAATACTAACTAGGTAGAAATTACACAAGAATTGCTTCCCGGTCAACAACCACAAGATAGACCGGATTTAACAACTAGGATTTTTCGATCAAAACTAGAGCAACTTAAAACTGACCTATTTGACACGTTTGTTTTAGGTAAAGTCATTGCCCATGTCCACGTTATTGAATTCCAAAAAAGAGGACTACCACATTCTCACATTCTACTTATCCTAGATGAAAACGATAAAATAAGCAATCCTAATGATTATGATGCTTTAGTTCGCGCTGAAATTCCATGTAGACATTTAGAACCGAAACTACTCAACGCTGTAATGAAACATATGATTCATTATCCATGCGGACATTTTAACCCAAGAGCTGTCTGCATGAAAAATAACCGCTGTAAGAAGGGCTTTCCAAAAGCTTTTTCTCCATTTACTTTACAAGGAACTGACTCTTACCCTATTTATAAAAGACGCGATAACGGAACACAATATCAAATTGGAAGCCACATAATCGATAACCATTGGATAGTACCATATAATCCTTACTTACTTTTGAAATATGATTGTCATATAAATGTTGAGATTTGTTCAAGTATTAAATCTGTGAAATATCTCTACAAATATGTTTACAAAGGTTCAGACCGCGTTTCTGTAGGATTATAAACTACATCTGACGATAACGATGAGATTTCTAAATTTGTTAATGCTAGATGGATTTGTGCTCCAGAAGCTTTATGGAGAATATTTAAATTTTCCCTAAGTAATATTTTTTCGTCCGTTACCGGCTTACAAATACATTTACCAAATAGACAATAATTATTATTTCGTGCAGAAGAGCACATACACGCTATTTTGGATGATCAATATAGATGTAAAACAATGCTTACTGAATTTTTTTGTAAAATTGTTTTTGATGAACAAGCACGTCAATATTTATACTATGAGTTTCTTGAAAAATATTGGTGGGATTCTACAAGTAAGCAATGGAACCGTAGGCGAAATAACCGTAGGGCAATTGGTAGAATTTACACTGTATCTCCCACTGAAGGAGATTGTTACTACTTGCGCCTACTATTAACACATGTTGGAGGTCCTCTATCTTTTACTGACTTACTAACAGTTAATCAAATAGAATATAACACGTTTAAAGAAGCAGCTGAACATAGAGGTTTACTTGAAAACGATGATAGTATAAAGGACTGTTTGATAGATTCTTCACACACACATATGCCTAATGCTTTAAGAAGATTATTTGTTACAATTTTGGTATACTGTGACCCATGACATGTGCGTGAATTGTGGGAAGAGTTTTCACCTTTCTTACTTGAAGACTATCCTACTACATCTGCTACTACTGTGACCAATTCATTTTCAGTAATTCAATGTCTGTCTGACCTCGACAACCTTCCCAAACAATATAACAAAACAATTTTTGACTATGACATTCCACATACTAATTTCAACCACTTTACCCACACAAACACATTCACTCTTATTTCAGAAAAGCAATGCATAGAAATACCCAATAATGATATCAATTCTGTAGATAACTTGAACTCCGAACAAAAGAAGGCATTTGACACGATAAAGTCTTGTGTTGAATGTGGAGCTAATGCTATATATTTCATAGAGGTCCTGGAGGTACAGGAAAAACATATTTATATAGAGCAATCTTAGCACATTTACGAATTCAAGGTCATATTGCAATTGCAGTCGCTACTTCTGGAATTGCTTCTCTTGTTCTTCCAGGAGGTCGAACTGCACATTCTCGATTTAAAATACCAATTAATTTAGACTCTTCCTCTACATGTCATATTCCCAAGCAATCTGAACTCGCATAACTTTTATTGACTGCTACTGTTTTTCTATGGGATGAAGCTACCATGGCTCACCGCCATGCATTTGAGGCCGTAGACAGAACATTACGAGATTTAACTAATTTCGACGCACCATTTGGAGGTAAGATTGTTATTTTAGGCGGTGATTTTCGTCAAGTTTTACCAATAGTCGTAAACGGTACTAGAGCTCAAACCGTCGACGCATGTATAGTACGATCATATTTATGGCAAAATGTTCACGTAATTCATTTAACACAAAATATGCGCGCAAAAGATGATCAATCATATGCACAATTTCTTTTACGTATTGGAAATGGAGATGAAGTCTATGTTCAAGACGACATTATACAGCTCCCAAATGATATCGTTGAACCTTGGACCAATAGTTCGTCACTCTATGCTTTGATTAATGAAGTCTTTGCTGATCTCAATGACAGATTAGGTGATCCTAACTTTATAATGGATAGAGCAATATTATCCCCTACAAACGAAACAGTAGATGACATTAATAACAAAGTTATAGAACTATTTCCAGGTAGTGAGCGCATTTACTACTCCTTTGACAAAGTCGAAGAAGATACACATAATCTATATCAATATGAATTCTTAAACTCACTTGCTCCGGGAGGTCTACCCCCACATAAATTAAGACTAAAAATAGGTGCACCAATCATGTTTCTTAGAAATATTGATCCACGAATTGGATTATGTAATGGCACCAGATTAGTATATCGTGTCTTTCACAGAAATGTCATAGATGCAGAAATAACTGTTGGACATTTTCGTGGTACAAGAGTATTTATTCCACGTATACCACTAAAGTCTTCTGAGAATACTAACATGCCTTTCAACCTAACACGTAAACAATTTCCAATTAAATTAGATTTTTTCCTTAACGATTAATAAATCACAAGGACAAACCATCCCTCGGGTTGGTATTTATCTTCCCGAACATGTTTTCAGTCATGGTCAGCTATATGTTGCTTTATCAAGAGGAGTTTCAAGAAAAACAACAAAAGTTTTGGTGAAAAATGGAAAGATTTCGAATAGGACTGGCACACATACTAGAAATGTTGTGTATAAGGATGTGTTGTTACAATGCACTCACGAACTTAATTAACAATACTTCATTTTACCGCTTTACATGCCACACTTTTACTATAATTGCTACTCTAAACTAAAGGGTCCAAATATAAGTTCTTCACAATTGTTTTATTACCCTATTTAAATAAATACGGTATTTTAAGACCATATATGAGTAATATTTTCATTTACAATAATTTTCTCCTTTTTACTGTTTTTCGGTCTTATATTCAGCTACGACTGCTACAAAATACAAAAATGGATTAACAAAAATTCCCTCTTTTACTACTCCAACTCACTTTCAATTCACATAAATAAATCCCTTATAAAACGTTTTTAACTCCGCCATCAGCTTACTGCTGATGCCGGTCTCAAGCCCGGAACAAGGAGGAGGGAAAACAGTTACCACAACTACTCACAACATTACGTACACGTCAAAGTCGTTTCATAAAATTCAAAAAACCTCACATCCACCGTTTCTTAATACCAATTCCTTTTGCGCACGTGCATCGCACGTGCCATTGTACTCGTGTGTGTGTGTGTGTGTGTGTGTGTGTGTGGAATTGTGCATACCCAATTTTGAATGCTGTCATTTTCAAACGAATTGATTTGGACTGTTGTAAGCTTTGTACATTGATTTTGAAAAATATCAGTTTTTTATTTACTAATTGCAAAAAGCATCATTTTCTATATATATAATTTTGAATATATTAAACACGAATTAAATCGGTTTCATAAATTCATATTTTGTATTAACAAAGTTTTAAATGCAAACTTTCGTGTATCTTCACAATTAAAATATGTATTTCGGATATACATATAACTCGGTATTCGGATATACATATAACTCGGTATTCGTTGTAATGTACATGTCTTGATTTGTTAAGACAACAGGTTTCAACAGATACAGGTTTTGGCATATACAATTTCAAAATATATGAAACTTCCAAAGATATATAATAAATCAATTTTCGAAAATGTAATTTCAGATGTAAAAACGTAACGTTTGGTTTCAGCGGTCAGGTATATACGGTTACATAATATCAACCTTCGAAAATATAGAGTTTTATACATATCTTTGACTCCAAATACACAGTCTAAAAATAAAGTGATTTTGAAAGTACAAAGTTTCATGTTCATATTTGATTTTGAAAATGTATTAACTATCATATGTAATTTTTTTACCACAAACTTCTAAATCTACAAGTTTCAAATGAACTACAGATGTTGAAAATGTAAAACTTGATGTGTACCATTAGATTTGAAAAACAAAAACTTCGGGTACGTACCACCAGATTTCAAAAACAAAAATACTTATCATCGACTCATATATATATATATATATATATGTGTGTGTGTATGTATGTATATGTATGTATGTATGTATGTATACTTATGGTATTAAGCATATCCAATTTTAAATGTTGTCATTTCAATATGAATTAATTTGGACTATTGTAAGCTTTGTACATTGAATTGAAAAATATCAGATTTGTATTTATTGACTGTGGAAAACATCATTTTCCTGCATATATACATTTGTACATATTACAAACGAATTAAATCAGTTTCATAGATGAATAGTTTTGTATAAACAAAGTTTTAAATACAAATTGTCATGCACCTTCAACAATGTGATATGTATTTCATATACACATACAATTAAGTTTTTAGAAACCAATAATTAGAGATTTTTAATAAACAGCCTTTTATACAGTTTCGCATGCACTCAAATTTGGTTTTAGATACATGATTACCTATTCTAGTTGTAAAAACTATAACAGACATATGTACCTATTTTACTCTTTTATATATTGCTCTTCATTTACCTCTTTTTGCTACCTATTACAAATTTCTACCTTTTTTTAATTATTACTTCAAACTAACTCCATAAACTCCCTAAATACAAGTACAATGTTCATAAAAATCATACGTTCCAGGTACATATTTGATTTTGAAAATATATTAAGTACCATATATAAATTTTTTTCGAATTTGGTTTTGGATACATGATTACCTATTTCAGTTGTACTAGCTTTTAGATACATGAATACCTATTTCAGTCGTTCAAATATTGTTCTTCATTTACCTCTTTTTTCTACCTATTACTACTGTCTACCTTTCACGAATTATTACTTCAAAATGACTCCATAAACTACCTAAATACAACAACAATGTTCATAAAAATTACAAGGTTCCAGTACATATTTGATTTTGAAAAAGTATTAAGTACCAATTATAATTTTTTTACCATGAATTCTTAAATCTGCAAGTGTCAACTTAACTAGAGATTTTGAGGATGTAAACATTTGACTGCGTACCATTAGATTTAAAAAACAAAAACTTTGGATACTTACTATCAGACTTCAAAAACCAAAAAAGCATATCATTGACTCTCATACACACACACATATATACATACATACATACATATACACACACACACACACGTATATGGAATTATGCATATCCTATTTCGACTGTTGTCATTTTCAGACGAATTGATTTGGACTGCTGTAAGCTTTGTACATTGATTTCGTATAATATCAGTTCTTTACTTACTGATTCGAGAATCATCATTTTTCTACATATATAGTTTTGAATATATTAACTTAAATTAGTTTCACAAATGCATAAGTCTGTATTAACAAAGTTTTAAATAAAAACTTTCGTGTACATTCAAAAATGAGATGTATTTCACATGTACATACAACTCGGTATTCCTTGTAATGTGCATGTTTTCATTTGCTAAGACAACAGATTCATGTTTCGGCATATACAGTTTCAAAATATATGAAAGTTTCAAATTATATAATAAATTAATTTTGAAAATGTAATTTCAAATGTAAAATCATAAAGTTTGGTTTCAAGATTCAGGTCTATTGGTTCCGTAATATGATCAGCTTTTGAATATATGCAGTTTTATACATATCTTTTACTCCAAATACAGAGTCTAAAAATAAAGTGATTTTGAAAGTACAAAGTTTCAGGTTCATATTTGATATTGAAAATGTATTAAGTGTCATGTATAATTTTTTTTACCGCAAATTTCTAAATATGCAATTTTCAAGTGAACTACAAATTTTGAGAATGTGAAACTTTGGATGCGTACCATCAGATTTCAGAAACAAAAATTTTGGGTATGGACCATCAGATTTCAAAAATAAAAACGCATATCATTGAGTCTGATATATATATATATACACACGCGCACACACATACATATACACACACATACGTGTATATATATATATATATATATATATATATATCATACTATATATGTGTATGTATTTGTGCATATCCAAATTCAAATGTTGTCATTTTCATCAAATTGATTTGGAATGTTGTAAGCTTTGTACATTGATATCATAAAATATCATATTTGTATTAATTGACTGAAAAAAGTCATTTTTCTACACATATACATTTGTATATATTACAGGTGAATTAAATCAGTTTCTAAATGCACGGTTCTGTATAACCAAAGTATTAAAAACACACTGTCCTGTACCTTCAAAATTGTGATAAGTATTTCATATGTATATACAACTGAGTTTTTAGATACCAATATTTGGATATTTTTAATAAAAAGCCTTTTATATAGTTTTGCGTGCACTCAAATGTGGTTTTAGATACATGATTACATATTTTATCTGTACTAGCTTTTACATACATGAGTACCTGTTTTACTCTTTTATATATTGCTCTTCATTTACCTCTTTTTAATACCTATTACTACCGTATGCCTTTTATGAATTATTACTTTCACTTGACTCCATAAACTCCCTAAATAGAACTTCTATGTTCATAAAAATTATTATAATTTTACTTTTACTAAACTCTCAATAAATTCTTCATTCACATTTGCAAACTATCTTTTTACATACCACTTCAAAGTAAATCAAATCGGAATAAAATTTACCATTTCTAAACTAATTAAATTACGCAATCAGCCATTAATTTCATAACTTATGGCTATATGTACGTTCAGTTTGAATTGCTTGATGCACCTTTCACTCACAAGTTGTGTCCTGTTTGCCTAATTGCGAAATCATAAGAAGTTTTACAATTGACAACCGAAGTAATTGTTAGACTATCTATTTCACAATTTACTACCACATCCACCTTCACTTTTTCATTATTTCCATAATTTTCTCTACATTTTTCCCATCTACCTTCATCCTTCTTTTTCATTATATGTTTTATTTATCTCACTACAGATGTGTCTATAGGAACCGCGCCATTTGAAAATCAGCAAGTTATAGAACCTCTGCCACCTTTTCCCACCACCCACAATTGCGGTCGAAACTTTATCGCAACCAATGCTCTTTGTAATCACCTACTGCCAGAACACACATACTGCTCATTTTGTTCAGCCAAAAAGTTATATGCGGAAACTTCACAAAAAACTGTTGTTCTAATGGAAATATTACCATCTACCGACCCACTGCTCCACAATAATTAATTAGCTTATTTATGGACCAAGGTAAAGTTGGTACGCGTTACAAAACCAACATCAGAGCTTATAATATTGCATTTGCTTTTACATCGATGGGTGTACATATAGATCAAAACCTAACAAATGCAACGACTGGAATTTATTCCTACCATGCACAAGGTTCTATGTATCATCGTATTGGAAGCATTTTACCTGTAGCTAAAAGTAGACCAGGATATTTACAACTTAATATATATGACACGGACCATGAGATTCAAAATCGAAAACTCGATTATGATGCACTGAGATCGGATGTACTTCTTCATTTACAGCATAATTTAGATACCCACAACCCTTACGTATCCATCTTTCGTCAACTTGAGCAACGTGATGATATTGAAATTTGTAGAATTGAAATAAAGGAGATTATAGTAAACCGTCATGTTCACAATTACCAACTGCATCACAGGTAGCTGTGATAGTTGTAGGAGACGAAGCAGATGACTTGCACGATAGGGATATCATAGTTGAAACAAGAAGTGGAAGTCTTCAATGAGTACCAGATATAGCCGAATTTTATGACGCACGACAATATCCTCTTACTCCCATATGGTGAACATGGGTTGGATTTGAACGTTCACGATAATGTTAACAATCACATTAGAATGTGCATCTTACTACTCCCTTATTATACAGGTACAAATGTTATGCTATCAATTATCAATATGCAAAGGAATCTTCATCTCGCATCACAATAACTCTACCTTTATTTTTACCTACACAAACACCCTATGTTCCAAACATAAATACTAATATTTTAGCATATTTGAAATATATCATTTAATCTACAAATATTTTCCACCTCCTGCACTGTTATCCTTTACATCCTGTTTTACTATTAAAATGGCATTCTAACATATTATTATCACCTTAGATTCGACCAGGAGATAGATCGCTTATTTTGCTCGGTGGATGTCTATTTCAACAATATGCAGTTGACATTTTGTGAAAATAGAAACCATGCACGTTAGATTTCTTCGTAATAACCAAGATACCATTAGAGCTGATCTATAAGGTTTACAAGATGCTCTAACCATGGGAGAAACATCGGCTAGTAAGTTCTTCACATCCACCACGTTATATTAAGTAGTTACCACTTACTCCCTACGGTCTTTATTTCTAACCAATTCAAACACTTATCCATTCAGATAATATTGGTGTCAGAAAAATTCTTTCATCCTCTCATACTGGTAGTCCACATGATATGCACCAGCGTTACCAAGGTGCAATGGCAGTAGTGCAAAGGTATGGAGAACCTGATTTATTTATTACTGTAATCTGTAATGCCAAATGGGTTGAAATTACTAATAAACTCCTTCTCGATCAACAACCACCCAATAGACCGGATTTAACAACTAGAATTTTTCATGCTAAATTAGAACAGTTAAAACATGATTTATTTGACGAAGGCATTTTAGGTAAAGTCATCGTCTCATGTGCATGTCATTGAATTTCAAAAAAGAGGACTACCACACTCACGTATTCTACTTATTTTAGCTGAAAATGATAAGATTGGTAATGCTGATGAATACGATGCTTTAATTCGAGCTGAAATTCCTAACAAAGATGTTGAACCTGATTTGTATATTGCTGTCATAAAACACATGATTCACCATCCATGTGGTCGCTTTAACCCTACCGCCGTTTGTATGAAAAATGGCATTTGTAGGAAAGGGTTTCCTAAAGCTTTCGCTTCCATCACTTTACAGGGAAATGGTTCATACCCAATTTACAGACGCCTCGATAATGAGATTCATAGTCAAACAATTGAACAAACAATTAACAATCGTTGGATAGTTCTTTATAATCCCTATTTACTTTTGAAATATGATTGTCATATAAATGTTGAAATTTTCTCAAGTATTAAATCCATAAAATATATTTACAAGTACGTGTATAAGGGGCCATACCGTGTGTCAGTTACTGTATCTACTGCACCAGTTGATAATGACGATGAAATTTCGCAATTCAGTAATGCACGATGGGTTTGTGCTACGGAGGCCTTATGGAAAATATTTAAATTTTAGCTCAGTAATAATTCACCCTCTTTTATGGGTTTACAAATACATCTATCAAACAGATAGTCCATACTGTTTTCCACAACCAAACAATTAGAACATGTTCTTAACGATTAGAACATATCAATGCTTACTGAATTCTTTCATACAAATGTTAACTATTCAAATGCACAATAATATTTTTATCATGATTTTCTAGAGAAATATTGTTGGGACTGTCAATAGGAGTGGATCTGTAGACGAAATAATTTTAGGGTAAGGCAGAATGTACACGGTATCCTGCTAGAAGGTGGTCGTTATCTTTTAAGACTATTAACGCATGTTAAAGGACCATTATCCTTTAATGATTTACCTACCATTGGTGGAATACAGTATCGTACATTCAAAGAAGCGACTGAACATAGAGATTCATTAGAAAATAATGAGTATTAAAGATTGTTTGACGGATGCTTCAAACACATATATGCCTGCTGCACTACAAAGGTTATTCGTTATGATTTTGGTATAATGTGAACCAAGTCATATGCGACAGCTGTGGAAAGTGTTTTCTCCATAATTGATTGAAGATTATCGGTGTACTTCTACTTCCACAGCCAATAATCCTCATGTACTACTTCATTGTCTTTCCGATCTTAATGACCTACTCAACCAATACAATAAATCAATTTTGGATTATGACTTACCGCACGATTTTCTTAATTACTCTACCGATATAGTACCTCAAGCATTATTTTACAAGAAAAATCAGTCGAAATACCACTACATGTCATAGAATCCATAAATCACTTCAATTTACGACAGAAAGAGGCTTTTGATATGATAATGAATTCAATAAACTTCAAAAAAAAATCAACTTACTTTGTCGGTCCAGATGGAACCAAAAAACACCTTTATATCAAGCAATTTTAGCTCATTCAAGGGGCCAGGGACTCATCGCAATTGCAGTTGTCACTTCAGGAATTGCTTCTATAGCTTTACCCGATGGTCGAACTGCACATTCTTGATTTAAAATACCAATAAATCTTGATTCCTCCTCCACTTTTTACATTCCCAAACAATCCGTTACCGCTAAATTACTATGCGAGTCAACTGTTATACTATGTGATGAAGCTACAATGGCTCATTGTCATGGATTTGAGGCAGTGGACAGAATGTTAAGAGATCTAACCAATACCGATAAACTATATGGTGGTAAAGTTGTCCTTTTAGGAGGTGATTTCCGTCAAGTTTTGCCCATCGCTAGTTAAGGTACTAGGGCTCAAATAGTTGATGCATGCATAGTACGGTCATTTTTATAGTCGTACGTTCATGTCATACAGTTAACAGAAAATATGCGGGCTAGAAATGATCGTTTATACGCTGATTTTCTTTTACGTATTGGAAATGGTGACGAACTCTATGTACACGATGACATGATCAAACTCCCAGACGATATTGTTACAAATTGGATTAACTCAAACTCCGTTCACTCTTAACTTTTTTCCCCAGCCTCGTTGCTAGATTGTACGATATTGATTATATAATTAATAGAGCCATATTAGCACCAACAAATGAGATGGTTGATGAACTCAACAGTAAAGTAATAACCATGTTCCTAGGCATTGAGCACATTTGTTACTCCCATGATTCAGTTGAAGATGATACGAATAATTTATACCAACCAGAGTTCTTGCATTCTCTCGATCTAGGTGGATTACCACCTCATAAACTAACTCTAAAAGCAGGATCCCAAATAATGCTTCTTAGGAATATTATCCCTAAAACTGGATTATGTAACGGAGTCCGGTTAGTATGTCGTGTTTTATAAAAAAATCTTATAGATGTTGAAATCACAGTTGGTCATTTTCATGATACAAGAGTTTATCCCCGGCATACCATTAAAACATTCAGAAAATGTCAACGTGCCTTTCACCTTGATTCAGAAACAATTCTCAATTAAATTGGCTTTTGTAATAACAACTAACAAGTCCTAAGGCCAAACAGTTTCAAATGTTGGCATCTATCTTTCACAACAGGTTTTCACTCATGGTCAACTATATGTAGCTTTATCCAGAGGTATCGGCCGTCTAACAACAAAGGTATTAATACAAAATGGAAAAATTCAAAGGAAAAAAGGTACTTATACTAATGTAGTTTACACAGATGCGTTACTCTCGTACTACTAACAAACCTACTATACTTTTTTCCCCTCTTACTCACACATGAGGACTGCACTACAAAGTTGATTACCGCTTCCTTCTCAAAGTTTCCTCGGATACATGTACAGGGGCAGTTCATTTTCGACGGTCCAACCATTTCTGTGCATGCCATCAGCTGACAGTTCACACCCCCATCAGCAGATATGTGCAAAGCTGCTTTGCATTTATTTTCTCCTTTCCTACTTTGTATTTAAAGTTTAGTTACACACTGTATATCTAACGGTTTACATTAGTCTACTTCAATTACTTTCACACATTCCAATCTGTCAATTTTTTGTCAGCATTTGATGTTCTCACTAACCATATGCGTTATTTTACCTACCACAATCATTTGAACCCAAATGTTCGTGGAATAAAAACGGATGTACCTGATCGTTTTATGTACATAATATCTTCTTCTTCAATTATATATATAAACTGCAGTATTTGAAAATTAGGAACTTATCGTACCTCCGCAACTTTTTACCACTAATCGTGATTGTAGTTAGAAAATATATATACCTTTACAATGACGAATTGGGCATCAAACATTGAACGTAGTAGTACAAACTGTAAAAATTCAAATGAAAAATGGTACACATACTAAAACTGTATTTTCTACTTAGTTTTTATGTTTTTTGCTCAGTTCACTGCAGATGACGCTGACATTTTATCCGCAGACAAATCATTTTCCACTGTCTTGCGCACCACAAACCTACAAACAATGTATGCTTCATCAATGATAACATTGTTGTTTCTTCATTGCACTCATCAAATTACAACATAGCCTTATACCACAGGCTCCATATGTACCAAGATTTAGGCTGACTATCATTCCTCCTCACAGTTTCCGTTCATATACAGTCCATCTTTTACATACATATTTTCTGCTATGAGCAATTTTTGTGTAACTGATATTCAGTCCTAAAACTATAATGTATGTTTTTTAACCTGACCACTGACTGCATAACTTTGTTAGCCTATTTACAACAGTTTGGTTTCCTCTCTTTGGTTGCATGTAGTTACTGTTGACAAATTATATGCTTTTCTCAAATTATTGCAATCCGTGTATGTAATCTTCAACTCAGTCAAATCATTTCACAAACATCATATTGGGTGACTACAGATTAAAGGTTTGATAATCTATACTGCTTCCTACCTTTCATCTTTAATGAATACATTTGTAACACATGGAAGTCAACCTTTGTACTGCAGCTTTTGGTATGCGCTGTCACAGTACACCGTTGCATGAAGAATAAAAGACTTAAATTTGCTACCTTATATGTTAAACATTCTATCTGCTTTTTACTTTAATTTGTCGCCTTTTACAACTTTTCACTTATACATCTACCTTTCACGTGTATATCAATTGCACTACTATTACTTTCACATTGTTCAAGTTATCGATATTTATAAACCACTTTTGCAGTACTAAAATTATACCACAGAAATATATTTATGATGCACAACCACATAAACGTGCATGCATGTGTATGTGCATTTAACACTATTAAATATTGTTTATTTTGTCTCTGGTCACCCAATTTTTTAGTGCTTTCATATTTCACTCACCAAAAGGACAACGTGCACCTTGATTAGTGGATGGAAAATCCACCATACCAACTCGTACGCGATGCACTCTACAACATTAAAGTAGTACAACAGTAGGCATTGTCCAACTTACTTACGACTTTGGCCCACCAATATAATTTTTTAAACCCTTCTATAGTTACACCAAAATGATTATTTATTACTTTACGTCACCACTATATGCCTGCTGCAACTTGCTTACGCCTCTTCTCCTGCAGCAAATTATTTACACCCTTCTGCGATATTATTTTCCATACTTTCCAATTAACTCCATGAAGCTGATATTTGGTTCCTCCCATCGTATAAGCATACGATTACACCTTAGTTTTTCACATGACCTACTCTAACACCTTATATTATTTATATATGCATTCGGTGCATCTCTTACTTTTTCCTCCGTCATAATCAACTTTTCATCCAACCCATTTCCGCACCAGCAAACAAAATATTATTCCAACTCTGCCTCTTTCCGTAATAATTTGCAGCTGCCTAACATAACGCTTTACGAACTCATCCTTTTTTTTCGACTTTCAATTGCACAACTCTAAAACTATAACCTCAAGACAACTTCTTACATCACTATACAGACAGTCAAATCTGTCTGAACGTCTCATCCCGGACCTTATAGTTATCTTTACCCATAACCAATTCAAATCATTCCTCTTCCAGCACCCTTTTTACTCCCCTCAAATGACTCACTTATCACCCCACATCACACTAACTGTACCCGTTTTCTATTTTTATTACTTTATAAACTCTACTTGCTTTTCTGCTACTTCATATTTTAAATGCAATTTTCCTCTCCACCATTATGACAAAGGAAGTACTCTCTTTCTTCCCAGTTTATTTTTTTAACTCCCTCCCTCATACCCTATACAGTTTGTATTACCCCTCATTGTCACCTTCCATAGTAAAATCGATTTTCTATTGTTTTTTCTGCCACGAATTTTAATTTTATTTCGCAACTAACACATAATTTTTACCACGCAGCATAAATATTTCCTACACGAGGAAGACAATACACCATCCCTTTCCACATAGAAACTCGAACATAAAAGCACACGTCTAGCAAAGCAGGTTCACTCATTTGTTGATGATAAGGTACGAGCTTCAAACGCCGTCGAAAAACACACTGTTCCTTTTGCTCAATCGAAAAATGATAACAACTGGAACAACAACGTTCATCTTCCACTTCATCCACTTACTGAAAAAACCGTGGAAAAAAATGACAAATTTTGTCACTTTTACGACAGTAATGTAAAGTGCCACTAAATGCTGAGCCGCAACTTCTTCCCCAATGTTTGGACTGATAACTGAGATGTTTTTTTTTACTCCTGAAGTGGTATCACTACAAGAAAAAGGCAGAATACCGACAGCCAAGACCGACGGCTTCCGACGGCCATTTTCCGACGGCTTTCGACGGGCCGTCGGCGGCCGTCGGAAGCCGTCGCAAATTTGCGATTATACCAGCCAGCCGAGCCCTTTCTTCCTCCTCCATTTCATACGAAAAAAACCCAAAAAACCCCCCAAATTCAACCCCTAAGCTTCCAATCCCTAATTTTTAGCTTCCGGATCTTCCAACGCACTCTAATCAAGCTTCAGTACTCTTAATCTCAGGTATAATCTCTTATTTTTATGAAAAATTCAGTTTTTACCCTAATTATAGATTTGCATAAATTGATAAATTAGGGCGAATTAATGATTGCAATTGTTTCCACTAGCGTAATAACGGTTTATAGCATCACATGGTATACCAATTTCATCTTTTATCGTGAAATTGTGATAAACACGTATAATTTGTGCATGTTCATGTATATGTATTTTGTTGTGTATGCCTTGATTCGACGATTGTATACGTTATTTGGAATAAGATAAAATGATTGAATGAACTAGGAGTATTATATTGTGCACGTTTTTACTTATGACACAAAAAAAATGCATTACTCTAAATTATAATTGTGTGTATTGAAAAATGACAAAATGTTAAACCAGCCCTAAGTTGATGCGTAATACGTCGAATAAATGTGTGAAATTAATATATAAATGTGAACAGTGAGTAAAACTGTATTTTTGAGTAAAATGCGCGCATGTTAACCGACAAATGTCCCTTAGAGAGTTTTTGGCCCCGTCTGACGAGTGTTGTACATGATCGTTGTATAAATAGTCGTTTTTTTCGAAAAACGACCATTTATATTCATCTGGTACAATGTTTGTCGGATTTGTCCCTGTATTGGACAAGTTATGAACACAGTAAGAATTTACATTTTGTATACTACTTCGTCTCAAACGGTTCATAAAATTTCGCCCTAACTTTTCTTTTTTGTTTCCTGCGTACACGCATTTGTGTACAATGCAGGGAACAAAAGGGAAATGCTGCCGAAATTTTATTGAATCGTTTGGGACGAAGTAATATACGAAATGTAAATGCTTACTGTGTTTGTAATGGGAGGTAGGATGTCTGACCAATGAAAAAAAATTATATATTTTTAATCGTTACGTACGTTAAAAAATGAAATGTGCCCTATTTGAAAATATTTTTAAATTTGTGAAGTTGTTCTTTAAATTCAAAATATTATACGAACATGAAAATAATCTTTTTCGAATGTGTATTCTTCAAAATAAATATTAAATTTTGAACTTCTCATTTTGTCAAATAGGAAAAATGATTGATTATTTTGTTGATCGAAGGAGATGGATGTACCAAAGAAAAGGAATGAGGGGCTCAATAAAAGAAGATTTTTATAACGGTATAAACGTGTTTGTTGAATTCGCCTTAAGTAATAACGGAAACGATCCAGAAATTCGTTGTCCGTGTAGTAGGTGTAGACATTTGAAGTTTTTGTTACCAGATATTGTGAAAGTTCATTTGTGCCAACACGGTTTCACACCCGAATATTATGTTTGGGATCGGCATGGAGAAGTTGTAGCAAATACTTCTGTAGAGTCTGAAAGTGTCGTTAACGAAATAGTTTCAACGACCCGTATAGAAAATATGGTCGAAGATGCAGCACGATCAATGTTTCCTATGGTTGAAGTTGACGACGATGATGTAAATGTTGAAGAACCAAATATTGAAGCTAAGAAAATTTATGATTTACTAGATGCAGCTAAAAAACCTATTTGGGATGGTTGTAAAAGCGGCACGCAGCTGTCAGTAATCGCAGAATACATTGCGATGAAGTCAAAATACAACATCACTGAAGCTGGGTTTACGGCTGTTGTACAAGCTGCAAAAAGACATATGCCGCCCGATAATCTAATGTGTGAAAATCACTACGAAGTTAAAAAACTTATGTCGGCTTTTGGTTTACCGTATCAGAAAATAGATACATGTTTAAAAGGATGCATGTTGTTTTGGAAAGAAGACGCAAACCTTAGAAATTGTAAAGTTTGTAACCAGGAGAGATACAAACCAAGAAAAAAGAAGGGTAAGGAAGTTCCGTACAAGCGTATGCACTACTTACCCATAACTCCAAGACTTCAAAGATTATACGCATCTTCTGTAACTGCGTCTAATATGAGGTGGCATAGCGTGAGAACGGAGGAAGAGGGTACGTTGACACATCCGGCCGATGGAGAAGCATGGAAGCATTTCGATAAAACGTATCCAAATTTTGCAGCGGAGAGTCGAAATGTTAGATTAGGATTATGTACGGACGGTTTTTCTCCATTTTCTCAATTTGGTTCTAAATATTCATCCTGGCCCATTATCGTCACACCGTATAATTTACCTCCATGGATGTGCATGAAAACGCAATATATGTTTCTTACTGTTGTCGTTCCTGGCCCCGACGATCCGACACAAGGAATCGATGTATATTTACAACCGTTGATTGAGGAGTTAAAAATACTGTGGAACGAAGGAGTAGAAACATACGATGTGTCAAAGAAGAAAAATTTTCGTATGTTTGCTTCTTTGTTGTGGACTATAAGTGATTTTCCTGCCTATGCAATGCTTTCGGGATGGAGTACTGCCGGTCGTCTAGCATGTCCATATTGCATGGATGAAACACGAGCGTTTTCTTTACCTCATGGTAAGAAAATTTCATGGTTTGACTGTCATCGATATTTTCTCCATGTAAATCATCCCTTCAGAGGAGACAAGAAAAACTTTTTAGCTAATAGAGTAGAAAATAGACAACCACCGACGATATGGTCAAGCGAAGACATATATGAACTTGTTAAGGACTATCCAAAGATATATGAAACGGGGGAGCAAACAGAAATTGAAGGCAAATCAGTTGTTCATAACTGGTGCAAACAAACTATTTTTTGGGAGTTGCCGTATTGGAAACATCTTCTGCTTCGCCATAACATAGATGTGATGCACAATGAGAAAAATGTATTTGATAATGTGTTTAACACAATTTTGAATGTGAAAGGGAAGACGAAGGATGATTTGAAATCAAGACGTGATATAGAAGAATTATGCAAACGTCCCGAGCTTCATATGAAACCAAATGACAGTAAAAAACCAAAAGCTTGTTACGAATTAGATAATAATCAAGTTAAAGCTGTGTTAAAATGGGTGGAAGGGTTAAGACCCGCGGAGGAGGTGTTTCTATTTAGATGCAATTGGTTTAGCAATGTTCCAGGTTCTGGAATTAATGTGCATAAGGATTATAATCTTATCGAAATAAAGCATACATCGCACTATCACAAGTATGATCCTTTTGTACTAGCCAAACAAGCATTGCAAGTTTATTACGCTCCTTATCCGTCTCTAAAAAGAGATAAAGCAGATTGGTCTGCAGTTTTTAAAACAAAGGCCAGATTCACATTCGATGGGAAGAATATTCCGGACGAACAAGCTTATCAGGCAGATCTTGAGCAAAATAACGAAATAATAATTACAGACGATCATACAGATTTTGGTCCTTTGATCGATGAATCAAATGTTTTGGTAGAAGCGTTTGACAGTGCAGAGGAAAATATCGTCGAAAACGAGACCGAATCTGAATCAGAAGACGATGATGACTGATATAAATTTGAATCTGTTTTTTTGCAATTGATGTAACTATGTTGAATTCTTGATGTATTATGAAATTGATGTAACTATGAAACTAAATCCGTTTACTATTGTTTTATGTTATTTCAATTTGTCATTTATTTAGCAATTTTTATTAAAAATGCAATGAACTCTGCTTATCGTAGGAAGAGTACACCCATCATGAATCAGGTATAACAAACTTACATGTCTATTTACATTTCAGTCATTATAATTAAGCAATTTATACCATTGATGTCATGTTCATATGAAATATATTTCATTATCATGTTTTTATTCTCTTATATAATGATGTGTAAACGTCACAGGTTTATCATTATGTCACATAGAGGGAGGAGCTCTTCCCGTTCTTCAGGAGGCGATGGCAGTGGCCCATCGCAAGCGCCACACCGTCCAGTTGTTACGTTAGCCCCCAAAGCAGATGGGTAAAAATTAAATCTTATTCATCATCTTATTTTTTCTATACTATACGTATGTACTTATCTGTATCGTACTTAAAAACAGGGGGTTCGAGCTACTACCCACTAAGGTAGTGTTGGACGTCTCCAGAGCAGCATATCGTAGTAGGATGAGTGCGTGCTGGCCAAAGTGGGATACCATCCCTCCGCACATCATAGAGTGCATATGGCAGGATGTCCTAGTATGTGTAATTTTTATGTTTTCCATTTTTAATTCGTTTTTGTCGTTTTTCTACCGTTTATCGTTTAAAGTGTAATCTTTTTTTAACACAGGCTGAGATAGACATCCAGACAGATGATATGCAGCTGGCACGAGCATACTGGATGAGGAAGATGCGAAAGAACTACAGAGACACGATATCTGAGGTTAAGAAATCCGGGAAGAGACCACGGTGGATGGGGGAGAGCGTGTGGCAAGCTTGGTTGAGCTACTGGGAGACGGACGAGGCGAAGGCAAGTATACTAATTTTTTTTCAATTATTAATTTAACGTGATTGAAAAATAATGTATCAAATTTTGAATGTACAGGCAGAGTCAGATAGAAACTCTGCAAATAGAAATAAGAATCCCGTTACTCATCGCGGAGGATCGAAGTCGTTTCAGCAGTATCGGCAGGAGTTGGTAAATTTAATTACTGAATAATAAATGTAAATAGTTTATGCTATATGATTTTAAATGTATAATAATTGTATGTAACAATCAACTTCAGGAAGCCGAGGCACATGGTCCTGTCAGCTATATGGACGTGTTCACCCGTACGCATGCTGTTGAGCATGTTAATCCAGACGGGACTGTTTCGTACACATGGCAGGACGATAAATCCAGTAAAAGCCATGTAAGCATATTTCATTTTATTCAGTATTAGTAATTGTTTTAGTTGTCAAATTATTATGAAATAAGATATGATATTATTAATTTGTCAATGCAGGAGATGTTTATGGAGCAGCGACAGAAACTCCTTTCTGATACGGGTCGAGAGCAGCTGACGACCGATGAAGAGGACATTATTTTTGAGTCCGTTATGAGTCCACCAGAGCATGGTCGACGATACGGATTTGGCAATTTAGCGGTAAATAATTTAATTTTTCTTAAAATACTTAAAATATGATATTCTTACCTTTTCAAAACAATAAACTTTGATTTTATTTATTTTTCAATTATTGCAGTCCAGTAGTCAGAGTAGGAGACGGCGGAGTAGACCTCAGAGCGAGCTAGCAAGTATAGAAGAATTACAGACTAGAGTTCAGCAGTTGGAGGAGCAGAACCGCCAACAGGCCATGCAGACGGCACAGTTATTTGAGTACATGCAGCAGTTTGGTGGCCGCTTCCCTTCATCGGCTGGCTCTGGATCTGGGGCAGATTGATTCATTGCTTTCTAATTCGTTCGTGCAGGTATGTTTAGTTTTAGTTTACAATGATTTGGTAGAAGGAACAATTAATTGTTGATATGTATAATTATGTATAATACACTTGGTTCTGTAGCTGTATCAGGATATGCATGATTAGAACAGTTATTGTTAGTATTATTGTTAATGTTGGAATGTTATGTATATTTTGTATTTTATTTTTATTCTAATTTAGTTTATTTCTGTGTCTATTGAATATTTTGGAGTATTGGTTTGCATGTTTGGTTGGATTATTGTTTATTTGATTGTGCAGTATTGATATTGTAGTGTTTGGAAGAGAAATGTGGTTGGAAGGCTCTATTTGCAGCAGATTTTAAAAAAAAACAACAGGTTTCCGACGGCTTCCGACGGCTCTCGACGGCTTATTGGTCGAAATTTTCCGGCGGTTTCCGACGGGTTCCGACGGCTTATTGGCCTGATTTCCGACGGTTTCCGACGGTTTCCGACGGCCGTCGGAAGCCGTCGGAAACCGCCGGAAACCGCCGGAAACCGTCGATAATGTATACGGCATCACCCGTCGGTAGCCGTCGGAAATACTGCTCCCCGACGCCTTCATTTCCGACGGCTTTTTCCGACGGCCGCCGACGGCTTCCGACGGCCGCCGACGGTTTTCAGCCGTCGGAAATCCCCCCTCCCCTTGTAGTGTATGCTACAATATATGTACTTCTACATTCATTACTATGCATACACACACACATATGTACATACGTACATATGTATGTATGTATGTATGTATGTATGTATGTGTTTGTACACCTATATATACATGTATGTTTTCATATGTCTATATACATGTATGTGCCTGTACTTATTCCTATTATACCTATCGTAATTTTTATTCCTCTTGTTGACTGAACGGTACGATAAGATTGCTGATCGTTTTCTCGTGGATCATTCGCGCTAAGGCTCTAGTGCTTGCACCTATTTTACGTTCTTTCTCCCCGTTTTTTATCTGCTTACATAAGTTTGTTCGTCATTGCAATATTTTGTATTTTTTCCCACTTAACCACTATAATTTTTTCACTCCTCGCTGAAATTTATGATTTGCTTTCCACGTTTCTGTTCCATGTACTACAAACTTAGAAACCTTGGTTTGACCGCTTGTTCACCTTCATACAATGCAATTACATCATGTTTTTATATCATTCCCTGTATTTACCTTAACAATTATCCCTACTTAAACACATTTCGGGCATGTGAATTCTAATACATTAACTTACACCAGTTACGGCTCCAAACATATGAACTTTCTCCTTAAATTAACTTTGGATAACATATATGTACAAACTTTGCTTAGTTTCAAACTACATACGGACATTCGCACATATTCAAACTGAGATACACATCTATGTGTATCAACATTGGCATCTATGCAAATCTTACATGTTCATGTTCTTAGTGCAAAGAAGTTTTTCTTTGGAAAAAGTTCAAACTATTTACATTTTTAACCTGTACACTATTGATAACTACGTTTTTTGTAACTTTGAAATTTACATGTGTAGCTTCCGAATACATACATACTCATACAGTTTTCATACTACGTGCAGTTTCAAACGAAGAGGCTAATGTCCATTTGGATTTTGTCACTTTATACTCTTTTAACACGTGAGTCAGCTTCTGAAATAAACAGGCTTCCTTTAAATATGATCCCATGCTACTGTCACCTGACTTTGAAATAACCGACTTATATATTACCGAGTTCCACCTATTTACACTTACGAAATATCTGAGTTTTAATTTATAAGTTTGACTGCAATAGGCCTTGATTGTGTGTATATCATCATGTTCCACAGTCATATTGCCTCAAACATACATATTTCGTATGTACAGGATACAACACCGGTTGAATATCTGAATATAGCACTCTAATATACTTTGGATTTTTTATGAAATATCATTAAGGATGACTTGCACATGACTTCTCTATTATAAGGACTATATCACTACAACAAAAGGACCTTATTACAACGGTCACAAAATGCCAGTTGTAATAAAGGTTTTTACAACTCTTTTATTTTGCCAGTCGTAATAAACTTATTTTCAACAACTCTTTTATTTTGCCAGTTGTAATAGATAACTATTACAACCTTTCTTTTTTGTCAGTTGTAACAGATGCCTATTTTTAACAACTATTTTATTTTGGCAGTTGTAATAGAAGCATATTACAACCTTTCTTTTTTGCTACTTGTAATAGGTGTCTAATTTCAAGAACTCTTATTTTTTGCCAGTTGTAATAGATGCCTACCCTTTTTTATTTGCCCTTGTAATAATAATTTAACAATTATAATTAAATAATAATAATTAATAGTTAAATTATTAATAAAAATTAATAATAAATAATAATTACTATTAAATTATAATAATTTACAATTTCTATAAAGTAAGACATAGTTACTATTCAATAATTAACAGTTAACATACTAATTAATAAATAATAAATAAATATTATTATTAAGTAATTAATAATTAATAAATAAGAATTAATTTTTAATAATTAGTAATTAATATTATTAATAATAATTAATAAGTATTAGTATTTAGTAATTAATTTTTGATAATTAGTTTTTAATGATTAATGATTACCAAGTTTTTTTAGAAAGTTGTATAAACGTACTTTCAACAGCTTTTCTTTTACCAATTGTATTAAAGGCCTATTAAATACTAATAATAATCAATATTTTATAATTAATTTTTAATAATTAATTAATAATTAATCTGAAACATAATATAATCACTATTAATAATTAGTGATTAATAATTAATTAGTAATTAATAATAAATTAATAATTGATAAATTAATAATCAATAGTAAATAATTAACAATTAATAATAAATAATAAATATTTAACTAATAACTTATAATTTATAAACAATAAATTATCAAAATAAAAGTAACAAATAATTAATAACAAATTATTTATAATAAATAATAATTAATAAAATAATAATAATAACTAAAATTTAATTTTTAATATTAAATAATATTGTAATTAATAAGTAAATTTACATAATAATATTTAATACAAAATTTAGTAATAATTAAATAAATAGTACTTTTAAATAATTAAATATTAATACATAATAATTAATAACTACTATTATATAACAATAACTAAAATGTGAAATAGTTCCTATTAATAATTTGTAATTAAAAATTAAAAATTGATTTATAATCAATAATCAATAACTAATAAAAATATATATATATATAATTAATCATTACTAATTTATAAATAATCATTATTATTAAATAACTGTAACTAATAATCTATAATTAATAATTATTTTTCATATTTGATAATTCATTATAATTAAACGTTAATAATTAGTAAATTATAGCAAATATTTATTAATTACATTTAATAATTAATTAATGTAATTAATAATTAATATTAAATTACTAACAACTATATTTTATAATAATTACTATTAGTATTTAATATATTAAATAGTTATAATTAATAATTAATTTAGTATATGAAATAATTTCTATAAATAATTACTATTCAATAATTAATAATTAATGTAATAATTAATATATAGTAAATACTAAATATTATTAAATTATTGATAATTAATAAATAAGAATTAATTTTTAATAATTAATAATTAATAAACAAGAATTAGTAATTTATAATTCACATTTAATGTATAATAGTTAGCAAATAATGATTCCTATTAATATTTAATATTTAATAAAATGTACATAATAATTTACATTTAATAATTGCTATTCAATTATAATTAAGAAGTAACAAGTAATAATTAATAATTAATAAATATGAAGTAATAATTAATAAGTAGTAATTAATTATTAATAATTACTATTAAATAATTCATAATCAAGACTAATAAGTAATAATTGATAATTATTAATAATTAACAATTAAGATTAGTGTTTAATATTTAATACCTAATATTTAATATTTAATTATTAGATTTTTTAACAAATTCCATTTCATGACCGTTGCAAATATTAATTTATAAGTAACTTAATTTACAGTTCACTTTAACAACCGAAAAAAATTATGAGTCGACGTAATGATACTAATAACTATTAATAAATAATTTATCCTACACGGATATTTGAATGATACAAAAATTATGAGTTGATGTCATGATACTAATAACCATTAGTTTACATAGATGTAGATATTTTCTTTTGCAACTCTTACACACGCGTACAGACATACGCACAAGTTTTATTTGGCTCTAAACTAAAAGTTTTGGCTACAAACTAAAAGTTTTGGCTCCTGATCCAAATAAATTTATGCCCTTCCCCTAAATTTTAATCATATTCTTTGCCGCACGTCACTGCTCAACCCCAAAAAGAAACCTAAAATGGCTAAGGCCTCTCCTCCAACACGAGTCTATCTCCCTAAAATGTTGAGGCTCCAATACTTCAAATCTTCTTCTTCTTCAAAAGTAATCTCACTTCACAATTTAGAAATTATTTTGTTCTAAAACCGTTTTTTAGTTCGGGTTTTGCGTTCGCGGTTTGTGGATTTGGGGGTGCTTCTGGTTGATGATAGCTGTTGGGATGTATGTTTGGGTTTGGGTTGTGGTCAGTATTCGCGATTTAGAAATCGCGATTTGAAAAAGGGGTATTTGCTGTAGGGCGAGGAATTGCTGTTGTAATGAGTTATGTTGTAGAGGAAGTGTAGTTTGTTTGATCATGGGTTTGTGAGGTGGTTGCGGGTGGTATGCTTGGACATTTTGTTGACTTTTTCCCTGAATTGTCAAAAGCATTTTTTTTAGAGTTCAAAGCCATCCTGCTGCAAGTATTCCTAGGTTACCTGCTAGTCTTAATCTACCACCTCCTGGTATTAAACTTTTAATTTGTTAATTCCTATTTTCATTTATTAATTTGGTGTTGGTATTGTCATTTATTAATTTTGTTAATTTGAGATTGTCTTTTATTAATTTCATTTATTAATCTTACATTTTCTTACTAAAGAACCATGAGTTTTACTTTTAATTTGTGTATAGGTCCTCCTGACCAGTGAAAGAAAAAGAAGTGATGTTAAGGACCTTCCACTTGGTCAATGGTTCATGAATTTCTCTGAGGCAAATGAGTTACTAAAACTTGCAGCTGCTCAACAATAGGTTTTGGTCATTTCATTTGGGTTGCAGCAATTTATTTATATTGTATGTATTAGCAAGACATGCGATGACCAGGACAATAATATGAAAAGCACATGTCAAGTGTATTAGGTATTATGTAAATATATATCTAAATTGTGAATCAATATAGCTTCTGCTGAAAGCGGTAATACATATATTAAGCACTCGATCATGCTCTTATTTATGGCAGGTTCAAGCTCATATTGTCAAGCTCAGGAGACAACTCATCATGATTAAAGGACTGCAACCTTAGCAGTCCAAAGCAACTTCTGGCCAGGTATTTCACTAGAGTTAGCTTCTTGTTCAGATTAAGGTGGATAAATTGTGTCAGAACCCTAATTGCATCTTTCTATTTTGTACTTAGGTTTAGCTTTTACCATTTGTTTGTAAAAGAGAAATTTTATATGCTGAACTAAACTTGAGAAAATACAACCGTTGTACACATAGGTGGAATTTCTTAAACGTGTTGGGAATGGAGGTATCGTTGCTTTCATATTCATTGATTATAACATCTTTGATATCTTAATACACTTATTGGCAAGCATTTAGAAGTAGGTGCGAAGAAGGTTTTGGTTACTGCACTGGGCAAAAGGTGATATTCCAATGTATGTAGTAGGTGCCAATGCTGATTTGTACATCCACCATGACACGATTATCGGTATTGCCCCTTGCATCACCAACTGCCTTGCTTCCTTGGTCAAGGTCATCTATGAAAAATCAGTACTTTCTTTTCCTTTCTATCTAAATTTGAAATTCTATTTTTTCCTTTCTATTTAAATTTAGTTTCCTCCTCTGAACAATCTATCGTGCTAGCCCCATTCTATCCAATAGTTTGCTCATATTTTTATAATATCCTTTTGTATTCTGTTGCTATGTTTTTATGGAGTAGCTAATTGTACTTTAATGTTTTTTCTGGTTCAGTTAGGACCCTAATTTATGGGGAGAGTTGGCAGTGTCATGTGCTTCCATTTGCTGACAATGTTATGGATTTGGGTGCTTTCATGTTTGAATCATTTTGAGATTCCACCCTATCGTATCTTTTGAATCATCAATTGTAATCCTTGGCGATTGCATTGCACCAGAGGTGTCTACATGCGATGTAGATTTTGGAGCTTCAATTAGCAATAAGATGTTCTCCGATTCTGGTTCTCTCGCTTCTGGCCTATTTTGATTGCCCGTTTTCTTCTCGAGCTG
Organism: Allium cepa; assembly: GCA_030765085.1. Classification (NCBI taxonomy): domain Eukaryota; kingdom Viridiplantae; phylum Streptophyta; class Magnoliopsida; order Asparagales; family Amaryllidaceae; genus Allium; species Allium cepa. Next base: position 604,742,019 of record CM060939.1, read on the forward strand.
GCAGCTGCGTAGTACGATCGTGATTTTTTTGGTTTAGTGGTTATCTGAGTCTCCTGGAGCTATTAGTCAGTCTACCATGTCATTGATGTTCTGGCATTTTTGTTGGGTCAGAGTATGTGTCAAAGTGTTGCTGTTTCTACTGTGTTGGCATGTTCTATGCTGTATGTTAGTGATATGTTTGCACTGTATTATTTTGGTTTGCATTGATTTGGTAATTTGATTTGTTTGATATATTAGCTTTGTAGACAATAATAATGTAGTTTTTGAATTGCTTATAGTGCACACTTATTTTTATTATATTATTTATGCTTATTTGTTTCTTTCTTTACATGCACAATGCGTTTGGAAATTAATTTTGCATTTTGCCTTTTTTTACCACAGCTACCAATTGTAGTTGTAAAAAATGTTTTTACAACTATTAGTAGCAATTGTAAAAAGTATTTCACAACTGCTTTGGGCAGTTGTAAAAAAGTATTTCACAACTGCTTTGGACGGTTGTAAAAAATTATTTTACAACTGTCAAAAATAGTTGTAAAAAAATACGACTCTATTACAACTCTGGATATAACGACAGACGTCTGCCCGTTGTAATAGACCTATTACAACTGTTTTTGGCAGTTATAAAATAGTGTTTTTGTTGTAGTATATGTAACGACCTGGTATTTTGAACCATTCGCATCCTCACATGTCGGACTTAAATTGCTCAAAACAATAGATTGTTAATTTATATTTGGCAAAACTTAGCATATCCAATAAATAAATCAGTCATTGAATCACAGACAAAGAGTATCACAACATTAAGCAGCGGAAAAAATAAATAGTAGTTCATGAAGCTATTATAAAACATCAGAGTTTGAAACAAAATACAACATAATCTCAAATACAAATGAGTCTCTAATACATAAGCAACTGACGTGTCTGAACATAAATGACAGGAATAAACTGAAATAACAGAAAGCTGGATGGATAGATCTTCAAACAAAGCTTCAATCTTAAAAGGTGAGTCTCAAATGTTGACGCTTAATCTGACCCGGGCATAAAGCAAAACACAAAGAGTCAGGATTAACATTCTTATACCGGTAAATTTAACTCAAGTGAAATGTCAACTGAAATACAAGTAACTTAAAGAATAGTTGGGATTTCCATCCTCTAAAGATCCGTGGAACTATTTACGATGTAGTAATATACGCTATTATAATATGCCTATCAGTAAAGTAAAATATTAAAATAGCGTTAAGGCGTTACCCATATCCCCCTTAACACATTTTTATATATTCTCATAGTCTATACACTACCGTAATTCCTTCGTAAATTGGAGGGCTATCAGAGGGCACTCCATAGGTACGGTACAAACCAAACTCATATAAGGCGCGATAAGGCATGTGACAAGGCACGAGAAGGGTAGATATACCAATTGCACTCCTGGACTGGTGGTAACACATAGCAGCTACTATCGTCCACCTTGGACACACTTCCAAATCAAAGGTGCAACCAATCGAATCACAAAAGCAATAGAATGGTATCGAAGAAATGTGCCGATAGGGGGAATGTCCCCACTTAGCCCTGTATAGCTCCTGTTTTAGCCACATTAAGCTGACTCACGGGAGTCAGGGCTGCGCTAAAACCTCTTATAGAACCATTGCCAAACCATCCTACTTCGTTCTGGAATCTACACCATGTGCACGGTTGTTAAAGTGGTTTACGGTATTGGCATGGAGTATGACAATATCTGATCCCGTTCTCTTTAACATCCAAACGCTGATTTCATACCGCGGTCATTTCATTTCAAATAGTTCGTACTTCATGTCAAAATATCATATACATTTCAAAACCATGTCAATTCGATATCATTATTCTTTTTCAGAATCGTAAAACTTTCCAAATTATAACATTTCCGAAATAATAACACTTTTGGAACCATAACACTTTCGAGATCATACACTTTTGAAATCATAACAATTTCGTAATCATAACAGTTCCAGCTTAAACAATTTAGATATTGAAAATAATATATATTAAAATAGTTATAAATTAAAATAGTTCGTAGATTAAAATAATGTATATATATATATATTAAAAATACTTTATATAATAAAATTAGTTTCCTCAAATTTCACATATCCATTCAAATCTACTTAAATTCCAAAATTCAATTTAATCAATCCCAGTTCGACAATTTCAATTTAAAAAGGTTAAAGATTCAATTCAAATTCTCAATAAACCATTTCAATTTATATCAAATCCGGGTTTAAACTATCACTTTAATTCCAATAAGATTCAAAGCTTAAATATTCAAACATTTACAATATAAGTTCCATTTATATTTCAACATTCAATTCTAGTTTTATTCAAATTGGAAAATATTCACTTAATCATTTTAATAACAATTAAATAAATCTCATTTTATAAATTTAAATAAATATTAAATATTCAATCTTAATTTTATTTAACATTGAGAATATTTATTTAATCACTTTTCATCAAATCAAGTTATAAATCATACCTTTCAAATCTCAAAATCAATAGGTCAAACAAATTCTTATTTAAATTCAGTTATTAACCAATTTAAATTTCAAGTCAATTTTACTTCTTTTTTTTTTCAAACATCTATTTATTTAAAGTTAATACAAAAATCTATTTAAAAATATTAACATAAATTTTTAAATAAATATTTCAGCATATTATATATATACCAATAAAGTTAAATTTTATTTAAATAAATTATATTAATAAATCTTATTAATAAATCTATTTTAAATCTTATTTTATTATTTAAAAAAACTAAAATTATAAGTAAAATCGTAAAATTTATATTTCCAAAACTAACTTATAAATTTAAAATTTCAAAACATACAAGTTAAAAATCTAATTTTACAAAATAAAATATCTTTATATTATATTTAAAAATAAATATTTAATAAAATCGATATATTTCCTTCCAAAACTATAAAAAATCAATTTTCAAAATAGGCCAACGGTATCCGTATATAATTTTTTAATCCTAAGGTCAAGTGATACGGATATTTATCATTTCAATCCGCAATTTAAATTTAATATTTTATGGGTATGTATCATAACAACCTGCAATCCTAAAATTTCAAAATCAATGAAAATCGCTTGGGTTTATCATTTCAACACATAACGATTTTTCCCTATTCTACAATATCGTTTGGGTATGTATCATTTCAACCCATAGGGAATTTCTAAATTAACAGGGAACTTGAAGAGTGTGACCCAATATGATAATAACAGAACATATCAACAACAGACATATATTATCAATAACAAATTTAATCATTATATAAATAACAGGTTATGGTGTCATACATCATTGGTAAACAACTGCAGATAATGGCATATCATATTAAATAACTTAACAATTCAAATTTAACAATATATTTCAATTATCATATCATGTGAATTTAGTTTAATATTTATAAGAATGTTGATCGTAAGCGATTGCTCACCTTTTGAGGCTAGAAAACAATAGGAAATAAACACGAAATGCTTCAAATTGAATCACAAACTAGACAATCGACCGATCCAATGATAAATTTTAAAGCAAAGCAAGGTGATGCGCGAACAAGCTAGAGGTTGCTATGACCAATTCTAAGCAGCGGCGAAACAAAAGCAAAACACGATAAACTGGATTTGATGAAGATAAATTTCATAAGTAAACTTGTATATATCCAAACTATATATATATTAAATTCAGTAGTTAGTTACACATATTAAAATAAATATCTTCATATTATACATTTTCAAATAGATATTTATTAAACACATATATAAATCAAACTATATATATCATTACTTTTAAAATCTATATTTACAATCTATATTTAATAAACACATAGTTTACCAAATTCTGTAATTAAAATGAAAATACCATAATCTAACATAGTTTACATAACATAGTTTACCGAACATAACAATTTTAATATATACACCGTTCAAAATATTAACATTAATATAACATAACATATATTATACTAACATATTATAATATACATATATTTACAAAAAAAAGAAGTTGACGTCGTACGCTCACATGGAGTAGGAGATCCGGGTTGTCGGGAAACTTGCAGCGGGCTCGGCGTTTCGTTAGGCGTGGTGGCTTCAGGTGGGTCGGATTAAGGTGGTGGTTGAGTGTAAAACGGAAGGGAAGGTTGCTTGTGTATGCAGGTTTGGCTAGGCTGTCTCGGTCGGGCGGAGGGCTGTTAGCATGGTGGTGACGAGGCAGAGGACGCTGCTTCGGTTTATGGCTCAAGGTCAGAGAGGCAAACGATGGTGGCAACATGCTAACTGTATGTTGTTCGGAGGAGAGATGGAAGGGGGTCTCGGCAGTGGTTCCTAGTAGTCGGCTATTAACGTAGAGGGGGTGCACGTCAGATCTAGGGAGGATGAGGCAAAATTGGAAGGCGATGGTTTGTCTGGAGGGGACATTCAGGGAGGAGAAGGCATTGTCTGGTGTACATGGTTGCAAAACATGGTGGAGGGTAGCTGCATTGGTGGTGGTCGTCTTGTGTGGTGGAGCAAGAGGTGGGAGTGAAGTTGAGAGGCACGGTGGTGGATGTGCGTATGCGGAATGGGAGTTACGAGAAAGCAGGTGGTAACCTCCAACAAATCCGGGTGCAGCTTTAAAGAGTATCATATATATTTTATTTCCACGAAAGAACAAAACTAAAGATGAGAAGGCCAGAGATAAGAACGTACCATCGAATATATTTAACATATAGGAATGTTAAAAGCCAGAGAATAACAGTAGCCAGCTATTGAATTCTAAAATAAAAGCAAGCGGCTATTTGTATTTATACGGTGGAAAATTGAATGGTCATGGAAAACAAATAGACTCGAATGTGTACCGATACGACGAATTGTTTCGTAGATTTCACCGAGTACCAGACTTAGAAATGTACGAATGAATGTACTGTGGAGATCAGCACGTCGAGATGGATAGAATGGTATATAGATATCATGTGACGACCCAGAATTTTGGACACTTGAAATTGGAATATTTAATTTATTTTAAATATTTGAAAGTTAGTTTAACTCGAATTTCAAATATCACTGTTTACTTGGCAATTAAATTATTGAATTTAATAATTAGAAATTAGTTAAAATAGTGAATCTTGGTTTTTAAGCTGGTTAAAAGTATTTCAAAGGCTTGGAAAATTTATATTTATAATACTGGAGATAATATAAGTTTTAAATTTGAATTTAAAAGTGTTTTGTTCAGTTTTTAAAAATATATCGTTTAAATTGATAATTAAAAAAAGCATCCCGAGGCACAGTCTCGGATTTTGACGAAACCAGTTCCATTGGATCCGTAATAGTGTATTATTATCGAATTTAAAATTTCGTAGTGTTTGAAGTTGTCTTGTGATCGTACAGTAGATAAACACGCAAGATTTTTATCGAAAATTCAATTTAATGGCTGGGTCCAAAAAGCTATCTTCTCCATACGATCGAGTTAGGCCTCAGAACCTTTTCCATTGCGTTCAGAATAGAGGTATAACATTATAAATGCCTGGCGGCACGCCTCGATAGGAGGTTGAGATTTTAAGCTACATTTTTGATACAATTTAAATTTAAATAATTTCACATTGTTGATTTTTCTTTTTTACTTCTGAACACGTGTCTCCTACCTTTTCAATTCATGCACCAGATGTCCACCTTATTTCTCTTTAAAACAGCAAGATGATAAATTACAATCAAAAATAAAACTTGAGTAATTATAATGGAAATATATATATTAACGAACGAAGCCTTCCTCTTCATGTTTCATTTCAAATCGAATTGGTCCTCTCCCTCCTCCTCAATTTAATCTCGAAACATTGAGCCGACCTCATTTATCTACTCACGATTTACCCCTTCCCTCTTCCATAAGCAAACCTAATCATGAAACGTAAATCAAATCATGGCCGAAGGACGAGTGAGCTCATGACGGGGTTCGAAATCGAAAAAGTGACGAAAATGAAATTCAATTTTGATTCTATCAATTCTCGAATCGAACTCATGGTGTGTCAGGAGGGTGTGATGACGGCATGTGGAGAGGGGAAATGTAGGCGCGGGGGAAGGCAATCGAAGCTAGGGCAGCGATTGAGGTATTGGAGGCGAGTGGCACTCGTGGCGGCCGCGATTTCTACCGCAGGAGCAGTCGAATGGGGGTCGCGATCTCGTTCTGGCGGCTGGCCGACTCAGGTGACGGTGCAATTTTAGGGGCGATTGCATGGTCGACGAGTAGTCTTTGGTAGTTGGGCAACACGGTTGGGCAATGGGGGGCGATTGTGGTTCGTGTTCATTCGCCGTTCGGCAGTCTTCAGCTAGGGTTTCGATAGAGTGTGGCAATGAAGGTATTTTCAGTTTATTTTGTAAATTATATATGTGTATATAGATAAACAACAGAAATATTTCTCTAAGCAACCTATTCTAAATTTAAAAGTATATATATGGAAACAGGAAATAACTATATATATATATATAAGTTTGAAAAAGTAAATAAATAGGGATTTAAAAATGTTGAAGTTTTATACGAAAATTGGATTTTAAAACCTAATATGGATTATTTTTTACGTACAGTTGGAAATGAAGAAAAGTAAGATTCAATTTAGTAGGCTATGTAAAAATAATTTATTAAGGTGTTTAATTTATTTAATTAACTTATTTAAGTATTTTAGAAATTGTTAAAAGGAGTTAAACTAAAATATTAATTAGTTAAATTTATTAAATGAAATTAATTGTTCGATTATTTCAAAAGTTAATAAACCATAAGATGTTTATTCAAGGTCTGAAATCATGGAGAAACAAACTGATTAGATTGGATTTGCAAACTAAAGGGCAAAGGTGAGTTAATCTCACTCATTTGGATTACCATTTAAATTTAAATAGTTAAATTTAAATTATCGGTTGAATGATTGAATTGACTGGATGCGATGTTATATATAATTGGGTGTGTGTTTTGGAGTGATTGATTCCCGCATTATATAGCGAATGAGACCCTATGCACCCCGCATAATAGCGGATGACCCTTTATACCGCGATATCCCCCTCGAAGTGGCATTGGTATTTTTATATTGTGCTAACATCTGCGGATGCAGGGAAATAGGTTGGAGGGATCCAACTGGATTCCTCAAAATATTTAGATTGTTTTAATATTCTGTGATATGATTTATTTGATAATCTTTGATAGATTATATTGATAATTGAAATATTGAATGCTATGGGTTGATTGAATATATTTGGGTATATTGAGATATCAAAAATTTAAAGATTGGATTTTCAAAGGAAATAAAATAGAGGATTTTTTAAGTAAAATAATTATAGAGAGTTTGGAACAATTAAAAGAACGAATTGGAAAAGAATAAATGTGACGCCCCACCTCTATACCCACGCTAGCCAAGGACACTACGGTGTAATGCCGTCAACTAGCACGGAGAATAAGGCTGTTGAAGAGCGACCATCTGTATAATTGCTTTGTGCGAGTACCGATATGCCAGCTAAAATATAACTTGCATTCGTTTACAAGAGGAAGTCCGACATACCGACACAAACTCAAAGCAACTACACAGTGGCTATAATGTCTTTGGAAACAAATATAGAAATAAACATAAAACAAATCAGTCACAGACAATTCATATCATAAAGGCGGAAATAGATATGAATATTACACTAGGAAGTGTACATCAGAGTAGTGGTCTAAAAAGATCCACGATATCACAAAAGAATAGTTACACGAACTACACAAAAGAATAAGTATACATTATAGAGTCTATGTCTCAATTGTACACAATCCAAAAACTACTAATCTAAGTAGTTAACCAAAAGTCAGAGAAATGAATCCCTGGGGAGAAGTCAAGCAGAAGCACCTGTAACATCTCGGTCTGACCCGAGTATTATTTAATAAGAAAATAATAAACGGATCAGTCTGACTATAAATATCAGATGCAACGATATAGAATAAGAGATATGACTGAATACATAATAATCACAATGTCAAGCTGTGATATATATAAGTAATTGAAAATCAACGAGAGATTAATCAATATCACCAAATCTACACAAGAAACAAAGAAATGTCATACTCCTCATTTCGTTCACCTAACCATAAATATTGACGATTATATCAATGTCAATCACAAAAGTCAATGACACACAAATTCACCAATGCACAAATATTGATAAAACTTATCAATGGAAATCACGAAAATTGGTGAAGCACAAATTCTAGAAATCATCTCAAGAAATCCAGTAAATGACACACAAATTCACTTATGCACAAAAATTGATAAAACATATCAATAGAAATCACAAAAATAGGTGAAGAAGGAGATTCCAGAATTCAACACACGAAAACCAGAAATCACACAAAATAGGGGGGGAGGCCTATCACACGAACGGGAGCATGAAAACTCACCAACAGCTGTAACACACGAACGAGAAGCTATCTCATGGAAGCTAGCCATTAATTTGACACACGAATGGTCCGAAGACCTGACACACGAATGGTCCGAAGACCGTGGGTTGCTACCCCACCAATTTGAGTCGAAACTCCACAAAACGGGGTTTAGTCTCCCTTGCAGATAAAGAGACATCGCACATTGCTAGCCTAAATCACAAAAATGATCGTCATGATCAACGAGAAGTGTCAATTACAGTAAGCTAGTAAATATATGAGCTTAGCTTCATGTCCCATAACCACTAGCTTAACTTAAATATTTACGAACAAATTGTAGATCTCCACTAGAAAATTGTCACAAGAGTTTCAATCGAACAAGTCCATGAATTAACCAACAAAGTGAACGCAAGCGTTTCATACCACTTGTTTTACTAAGTCGTTTAATTAGATTTCTCATACGAGTGAGGTAAAGGTTTGTATATACTAATAGATTGGAAAACGGTTTTATAAACGAATTTGGTATTAAAATAGTATTGAAATCGTTTGAGGAAAGAGTTTTGATATTTACTACTAGTATAGAAAACCTTTATATTTTTAAAGTGGCAAAAAACAAAGAAGATTGTAGGAACAATCAATCACTAAAATTCACATACGAAGATGTGAATAAAAAATCCAACGAAACCGATAAAGAATCCATCAAAATGGATACTCAAAAATCCCTAAAAAGGAGTCATCAAAGTCATAACAAATGATAACAAGACATAGGAAACAACACGAATCGATTAAAGTTGAAAACCACACAAAATAGGCGAAATAGGCAAATTAACATCAGGTCGGTCGGCCGGCTACAGAGCTCGGTCGACCGAACCTTGTTTTGAAAAACTTCTCGGGCATCAGGTCGGTCGACCGAACCGGAGGGGGGGGGGGGTCGGTCGGCCGAACCAGAAACAGAGAAGTTCTCTGCACTTTTACTAGCAGGTCGGTCGACCGGACCAGGGGGGTCGGTCGGCCGAACCTGATGCTATGCAAATTGATGCCCATAAATTGATATGCAACCTCCACCAATTCGCAACCAAACGAGCACGAACGCTAGGGAATTATGCCTAACGGCTACCCGGCCCTATTGGCTCCTCGGTGCATCACCAAACACATGTTCAAACATCATAGTTATGATTTCTAAAGGATTGAACCCAAAACACCAAAAATTGAAATATTCACTAAATCAATCCAAACCAAAAGCAAATGCACACGAATAAGTGTTAGGAATTCATACCTAACATTCGAAGATAAATATAAGCATAGATGTGAGATAAAAATCTCACCTTTTCACAAAATCAAACAAGAAGAAGCTTGAAAGCAAATGGAGAATCAACCTCTCTTCGACACAACCCAAATGAGCTTGAATCTATGCTCAAAACAAGGACATTCCCAAAATTAGGTTTAGGAATTTCTGAAATTGGTAAGAGAATAAGTTAGAGAAGAAGAAGAGAATGCTTACCAATGGGTTCTCTTGAATTTGGAGCTAGGGATTTGAAGTTGCAAAAGGAACTAGGGTTTTGGAGTTTTGATTTCCAATCTCTCACACCATTAATACTTTAAAAACTGAAAAGAGAAGAGAATGAGGGTGAATGGGGAAGAGTGGCTCAGATTTGAGCATAAGTTAAACATAGGGCTGAGCCCAAACCCAAACCCAAAGCGAAAAGTAGCAAAAATCAACTTTCTCCAAACATATCGAAGCTTATACTCAAAAAGGTCGCAAACGGCATTTTAAAATCAATGGGAGTAGTCCCGAGTCCTAATTCGACCGTATGCAAAAAGTAGCTTTTCGGACCAAAATCCGACTAACGATGAAATATTTAAATAAAATATTTAAATATAAAATCGATAAATATGCGGGTTGTTACAGACTCCCCTCTTTAAAGAAATTGCGTCCTCGCAATATTTTAAGAAGAAGATATATAGTAACAATCATAAAAGCATATTCAACACAAAAGAAGTTTGAAATAAGAAGTTCACCTTAAAGAGCATGGGAAAGTAAGTCCGGATGTGTTCGCTTGATGAATTCTCTAGATTCCCAAGAACAAGCCTTAGGATTTGAAGACCATTGAACTTTAACAAGCGGAACATCTTTATTTCGAAGTCGTTTGACCTCCGAAGCAATGATACGAATAGGATGTTGCTTATAAGTTAAATTAGGTGAAACTTCAATCTCTTCCACAACACCGGGCTCAAGAATAGAATCAGAATCTCGAAGACATTTCCGAAGTTGAGAAACGTGAAACACGTCATGGATAGCAGAAAATTGAGCCGGTAATAAAAGGCGATAAGCCATGGAACCAATACGTTCAGTGATAGAAAATGGCCCAATATATCGAGGCGCCAATTTTCCCGATCGACTGAAACGTACAACACCTTTCATAGGTGAAACACGAATGAACACAAGATCTCCCACAGGAAATTCTAACTTCCTTCTCCGGTTATCGGCATAGGATTTTTGTCTACTCTGGGCTTCTTTCATCCTATGACGAATAAGATCAATCTTTTCTGTGGAATCACGAATAAAATCTGGACCTAAAACCAGCCTCTCACCGGCCTCAAGCCAACAAGAAGGAGATCGGCATGGCCTTCCGTAGAGTGCCTCAAAAGGTGCCATACCAATACTAGATTGGAAGCTATTATTATAGGAAAATTCAACAAGAGAAATATGATCTTCCCAACTTCCACCGAAATCAAGCACACAAGCACGAAGAAGATCTTCAAGTGTTTGATTCACACGCTCGGTTTGTCCATCGGACTGGGGGTGATAAGCGGTGCTAAAATTAAGCTTCGTTCCTAAAGCTTTTTGAAGACTCTTCCAAAATCCACTAGTAAACAATGGATCACGATCACTAACTATAGAAGTAGGAACTCCATGCGATTTAACAATCTCTTTAACAAAGAGTTTGGCCAAAAGAGGAACGGTTCGGTTAGACCGAACAGGAATAAAATGGGCAGATTTAGTAAGCCTATCAACAATCACCCATAAGCTATCATGACCCGAACGAGAACGGGGAAGGCCATCTATAAAATCCATAGAAATTTGGTCCCAATTCCAAATTGGAATTTCTAAAGGTTGCAATAACCCACCAGGCCTTTGATGTTCGGCCTTAAAGAGTTGGCAAGTCATGCAACGCTTAACGAAGTTAGCGATGTCAAGTTTCATTCCCTCCCAATAATAAAGTCGCTTCATATCCGCATACATTTTACTACTACCGGGATGAATGGTAAATTTAGAATGATGAGAATCTTCTAAAATATCTTTACGAAGATCACTAATATTTGGCACGATAAGTCTACCAAATTTCCGAATGCCGCCACGAGAATCGATATTAAAGTCTTTCAAACCTTCAATATCAATTTTATCCTTAATATTTTGGCCAAGAAGAGCCAATTCGGGATCTAGCCTTTGAGCTTCAAGAATGCAGTCTAAGAGAGAAGGACGAGCCTCAAGGCTACATAAAACAAATGATGAGCATAAATCGGATACGCGGTCTCGAATCTCACAAGTGGATAAGATCTCGAGATCGTTCCATTCGGATATCGTCATAGAAACAACAGCTTGTTGTTTACGGCTAAGAGCATCGGCAACACGATTACCCTTACCGGGTGTATAAAGAATATCAAGATCATAAGGGGCAAGGAACTCGAGCCAACGTTGTTGACGCAAATTAAGTTCCTTTTGAGAAAATAAATATTTCAAAGACTTATGATCCGTGTAAAGAACAAATTTCTCTCCTAAAAGATAATGACGCCAAATCCGAAGAGCGAAAATAATAGCCGCGAGTTCTAAATCATGAGTGGCATATCTAGTCTCAGCAGGCTTCAATTGCCTAAAAGCATAAGCAATAACACGTTCTCTTTGCATAAGAACGACATCCAAACCAACGCGACTAGCACCGGTATAAACAACGAAATCTTGATTCCCCACGGGAATAACAAGAATAGGAGCATCAGAAATGAGTTCTTTTAATTTCTGAAAAGAAGTTTCACATTTGTCCGACCAAATGTATTTAATGCCTTTCTTGGTCAAGCTAGTGAGAGGCACGACAATCTTAGAAAAGTCTTTGATAAAACGACGGTAATAGCCCGCCAATCCGAGAAAACTACGAATCTCTGTCACACTCTCCGGTCTTTTCCAATCTTGAATCGCTTCAATCTTTGAAGGATCCACGGAAATTCCGGATTCGAAAATAATATGACCGAGAAACTTCACACGAGATTGCCAAAAGTGGCATTTAGAAAATTTTGCCTTTAATTGATGACTCCTAAGAGTTTCCAACACAATCCGAAGATGCTTTTCATGCTCCTCCTCGGTTTTAGAATACACAAGAATATCATCGATAAAGATAAGAACAAACCGGTCGAGGAAGTCTTTGAAAACTCTATTCATAAGGTCAACGAAATAAGCCGGAGCATTCGTTAGACCAAATGGCATAACAAGCCATTCATAAGATCCATAACGAGTACGGAACGATGTCAAAGGAATACTATCCTCTGCAATACGAAGCTGATGAAATCCAGTAGCTAAGTCTAATTGTGAAAAGACTCTAGCACCACTAAGTTGATCGAATAGATCATCAATCCGAGGTAAAGGATATTTATTTTTGATAGTAAGAATTTAAGCTTGCGGTAGTCAACGCAAAGCCTAAGTGTACCATCGGATTTCTTCACGAAAATAGCCGAAGCTCCCCAAGGCGAGGAACTAGAGCGAATAAATTGCTTCGTCTCCAATTCGGATAATTGTTTGCGCATCTCCTCGTTTTCTTTATTGGACATACGATAAGGAGGGCGAGTGATAGGTTGAGCTCCAGGAATGAGATTAATTCTGAACTCAATTGCTCGCTTAGGTGGTAATCCTAAACGGGCTCAAATATGTCGGAAAATTCACAACGACGTGAATAACAGAAATAATATCACCCTCATCATCATCATCGTCATCACGAGGATTTAAAGAATACAAAGATGCAACCAAGCTGGAATCTGAATCTTTAAGATTAATCGAAATCTGCTTAACAAATTGAGTATGTCGAAGATGAATAGTCCGCTCAGGACATAGGATTTGAGCTTCATAACGGTTAAGCCAATCCATTCCCAAAATCATTCGAAAGCCTAAATAACGCATGACATGCAAATCGGCTAGGAAAGGAAAATCACACAAAATAATCTCGACATCTTTACACAATAAACTGATTGTTGCGGATCCACCAACCGGATTCGCAATTCTCAAAGAAGTCATTAAACACAAAACATCCAAAGAAAAAGTATCAACAAGTTCTTTTGATATAAAAGAATGGGACGCACCCGTATCAAAAAGAACTCGAATAGGATGATCACGAAATAAAATAATTCCATCCAAAATAGAATGAGAAATACCTTGGCCACGAGATGTGTTGCCAGGGGCTTGAGCAACATTAAGCTTTCCCTCCTTCCAATTTTGAAGTTTGGGACATACATGCATAAAATGGTCCGGGCTCTTGCAATAGCGACAAGTACGAGGCTTTGAACACTTGTTCACAAAATGGTCTCTGGAACCACAATTATAGCATTTCCCTTGAGTAGAGGAAAAGGTCTTTTCAGCAGGAGTTGCTTGCCTCCCTTTCTTATTGAGATAAGGGCCTTTGAATTTGTTTGACCTCTTCTTGTTGTTGAAGTTTGGTTTGGAACCCACCACTTCAACATCGTTCTCCCTATCCACCTCTTCAAAACGAAGAGCAATATCAACGAGTTGGTCGAAAGAAACTTCTAATTTTAGAAGTAATGGCTTCTTGAGATTTTTGTTTAAGCCATAGACGAACCTCTGGTTCTTCTTTAAAGGGGTGTTGATGTATTCAACCCCGTATTTAGAAAGCGATTCGAAGGAGGCGGCGTAATCAGTCACGGAGGACTCACCTTGAACAAGGTCTATAAATCGTCGAGCCAATGTCACTTTCTCAGCTTCTGGTACAAATTTCAACTCGAAGCGTTCTCGGAATTTCTCCCAGGTGAGATCCGCTTCATTAATCTCAGAAATAAGAAGCTCGTACCAGTCCAATGCTCTTTCTCGGAGCATACTAGAGGCCACCTGAACTCGGTGAAGGTCAATAAGATTCATGCGAGAAAAGATTCGATCACATGACCTTAGCCAAGCCTGTACTTCAATAACAGTTTCGGAACCTTTGAATGGCTCCCCACCCAAATTAGTGTAATCGCTACACAAGCGTGCAAATCCCAACTTTGGGTGAGTAGGTTCCAGGTTAGCTCCAGCTGCTTGAGCATTCGTCACTAAATCAAGGAGCTGTTGAGCAGTCATAAAAACTCCATCTTGGGGTGGAACACTAGATGGTCCAGCTCTGGGACGGCCTGGTCTAGACATTTCTCTTCCTTTAGAAAGAAAGAAGAACAAGAAGAAGATTATTCACCAAATTGAATATCAAGCAATCTTGATAGATAAACAAGGAATCATAAGGAAAATAGGATGAATCGGTACGAAGACTCGAATTAAATCCTAAAGCACGACTCCTAAGATGGACTTAGGACGATGATCCTTGTTATAATATTCCATATTGTTTCGAAGTTTGGCTCTGATACCAAGCTGTGACGCCCCACCTCTATACCCACGCTAGCCAAGGACACTACGGTGTAATGCCGTCAACTAGCACGGAGAATAAGGCTGTTGAGGAGCGACCATCTGTATAATTGCTTTGTGCGAGTACCGATATGCCAGATAAAATATAACTTGCATTCTTTTACAAGAGGAAGTCCGACATACCGACACAAACTCAAAGCAACTACACAGTGGCTATAATGTCTTCGGAAACAAATATAGAAATAAACATAAAACAAATCAGTCACAGACAATTCATATCACAAAGGCGGAAATAGATATGAATATTACACTAGGAAGTGTACATCAGAGTAGTGGTCTAAAAAGATCCACGATATCACAAAAGAATAGTTACACGAACTACACAAAAGAATAAGTATACATTATAGAGTCTATGTCTCAATTGTATACAATCCAAAAACTACTAATCTAAGTAGTTAACCAAAAGTCAGAGAAATGAATCCCTGGGGAGAAGTCAAGCAGAAGCACCTGTAACATCTCGGTCTGACCCGAGTATTATTTAATAAGAAAATAATAAACGGATCAGTCTAACTATAAATATCAGATGCAACGATATAGAATAAGAGATATGACTGAACACATAATAATCACAATGCCAAGCTGTGATATATATAAGTAATTGAAAATCAACGAGAGATTAATCGATATCACCAAATCTACACAAGAAACAAAGAAATGTCATACTCCTCATTTCGTTCACCTAACCATAAATATTGACGATTATATCAATGTCAATCACAAAAGTCAATGACACACAAATTCACCATTGCACAAATATTGATAAAACTTATCAATGGAAATCACGAAAATTGGTGAAGCACAAATTCTAGAAATCATCTCAAGAAATCCAGTAAATGACACACAAATTCACCTATGCACAAAAATTGATAAATCATATCAATAGAAATCACAAAAATAGGTGAAGAAGGAGATTCCAGAATTCAACACACGAAAACCAGAAATCACACAAAATAGGGGGGAGGCCTATCACACGAACGGGAGCATGAAAACTCACCAACAGCTGTAACACACGAACGAGAAGCTATCTCATGGTTGCTAGCCATTAATTTGACACACGAATGGTCCGAAGACCTGACACACGAATGGTCCGAAGACCGTGGGTTGCTACCCCACCAATTTGAGTCGAAACTCCACAAAACGGGGTTTAGTCTCCCTTGCAGACAAAGAGACATCGCACATTGCTAGCCTAAATCACAAAAATGATCGTCATGATCAACGAGAAGTGTCAATTACAGTAAGCTAGTAAATATATGAGCTTAGCTTCATGTCCCATAACCACTAGCTTAACTTAAATATTTACGAACAAATTGTAGATCTCCACTAGAAAATTGTCACAAGAGTTTCAATCGAACAAGTCCAAGAATTAACCAACAAAGTGAACGCAAGCGTTTCATACCACTTGTTTTACTAAGTCGTTTAATTAGATTTCTCATACGAGTGAGGTAAAGGTTTGTATATACTAATAGATTGGAAAACGGTTTTATAAACGAATTTGGTATTAAAATAGTATTGAAATCGTTTGAGGAAAGAGTTTTGATATTTACTACTAGTATAGAACACCTTTATATTTTTAAAGTGACAAAACACAAAGAAGATTGTAGGAACAATCAATCACTAAAATTCACATACGAAGATGTGAATAAAAAATCCAACGAAACCGATAAAGAATCCATCAAAATGGATACTCAAAAATCCCTAAAAAGGAGTCATCAAAGTCATAACAAATGATAACAAGACATAGGAAACAACACGAATCGATTAAAGTTGGAAACCACACAAAATAGGCGAAATAGGCAAATTAACATCAGGTCGGTCGACCGGCTACAGAGCTCGGTCGACCGAACCTTGTTTTGAAAAACTTCTCGGGCATCAGGTCGGTCGACCGAACCGGGGGGGGGGGTCGGTCGGCCGAACCAGAAACAGAGAAGTTCTCTGCACTTTTACTAGCAGGTCGGTCGACCGGACCAGGGGGGTCGGTCGGCCGAACCTGATGCTCTGCAAATTGATGCCCATAAATTGATATGCAACCTCCACCAATTCGCAACCGAACGAGCATGGACGCTAGGGAATTATGCGTAACGGCTACCCGGCCCTATTGGCTCCTCGATGCATCACCAAACACATGTTCAAACATCATAGTTATGATTTTTAAAGGATTGAACCCAAAACACCAAAAATTGGAATATTCACTAAATCAATCCAAACCAAAAGCAAATGCACACGAATAAGTGTTAGGAATTCATACCTAACATTCGAAGATAAATATAAGCATAGATGTGAGATAAAAATCTCACCTTTTCACAAAATCAAACAAGAAGAAGCTTGAAAGCAAATGGAGAATCAACCTCTCTTCAACACAACCCAAATGAGCTTGAATCTATGCTCAAAACAATGACATTCCCAAAATTAGGTTTAGGAATTTCTGAAATTGGTAAGAGAATAAGTTGGAGAAGAAGAAGAGAATGCTTACCAATGGGTTCTCTTGAATTTGGAGCTAGGGATTTGAAGTTGCAAAAGGAACTAGGGTTTTGGAGTTTTAATTTCCAATCTCTCCCACCATTAATACTTTAAAAACTGAAAAGAGAAGAGAATGAGGGTGAATGGGGAAGAGTGGCTCAGATTTGAGCATAAGTTAAACATAGGGCTGAGCCCAAACCCAAACCCAAGGTGAAAAGTAGCAAAAATCAACTTTCTCCAAACATATCGAAGCTTTTACTCAAAAAGGCCGCAAACGGCATTTTAAACTCAATGGGAGTAGTCCCGAGTCCTAATTCGACCGTATGCAAAAAGTAGCTTTTCGGACCAAAATCCGACTAACGATGAAATATTTAAATAAAATATTTAAATATAAAATCGATAAATATGCGGGTTGTTACAATAAAAGTTATTTTTAAATCCTATCAAATAAATTCCGGGTATGAAAAAGAATTTTTTTGAATAAATGGAAATAAATGAATTTTGAGGACCTAAGTAGTATTTTTTAAGAATTAAAGAATTTATTCTTTTCAAATTCAAGATTGAAATAGTTGGAAGAGATAAAGAAAGAATTTTGAAAAAGTATGTAATCAATATTTTCAGTTTTAATTAATATTTTAAATCATAATAAAGGAGTAAAATCAGAAATTAATAGGTTTTGAAATAAAAATGAGTAAGTAAAAGAATTTATTTAAAATAAAGTAAATTTTGGAAATCGATTTGAGAATTGATTAAGTGTTTGAAACTATGGTTAAAAGGGAATGAGATTTTGAAATTTATAAACAGGTTTTATAAATAAAGTGAAATATTTATCAGAGGATAATTGGAAGTATAAATTCAGGATGGAAATTTATAAAGGAAAGGGTGATTTGTTTAATAATAAATAGTGGTTTTAATTTTAAAGGTGTGGAAAATAAATTTGCAGGTTTGAGACGTAAATTAAATTTGGATAAATCGTGAAGGATTTTCTAATTGATTAAATGGACTATTTTGGAATGGGAAGTGTATTTTTCTGAAAAGCCAAATATGTTTTCAAAGCAGGTTTTTAAGTATAAGTTAAGAGTTTTAAAGTTGTTTAAAAGTATGTTTTTGAGAATTTATTATTTAAGTTGGTTAAAATTTTAAAGGTAAACATTTATTAAGTTAGTTGTAGTAGTAATCATTTTAAAGGTTAAATTGGTATTATGATTTAAAAGGATAATTATTATTATTTATATTTTATAAAGTAGATTTATTTCAATAAGTAGTTTGGTTAAGTTTTTATTTGAAAAATCAGTATAGAATTTCGTAACTTTTATATTAAAAAAAATTTTGGCTTAAGTTTTACATGAGAAAATTTTAAAAAATTTCATAACTAGTATTTTAAATAAACTGTTTTAAGTAGTTTATATTTTAAGTGTTTTAAAGTATATACTTTTGCATAAAGCAATTCAAATTATTTTAAAAATCTGAAGTACTATGACTTGATGATTTTCAGTGGAAATAAAACAATTGAGTGGAAATTTATTACGCGAGAGAAAAAGTGATTTGAAAACTATTTTCAAAGGGTTGAAATGTAGAAAAATATCGTGCGAAGATATTTTGAAATAAATAATTAGGAAATTGTTAAGGCCTGATGGTTTTTTTGTAGATGTTATATGATAGTTAAATAACCGACTATCAATATTGGCCAATGCGCTGATTGTTTCGAAGAGATCGGGACCAGGATTAATTTCTCGAAAACCACTTCGATCCGGTTTGAACGTTTTCATGAGGAAGTCAAGAGCTTAGAGTCGAAGATTGAGCAGTGAAGTACAAGGGCTAATCGCTACTAATTCTGAGGGTATTTCCAAAATGGATGTAGTAGGAGTAGTGCATTTGGTTCTGTTCGGACCGGGAATAGACTTGTATGGATGAATGCTATCAAAACATCGTCAATGGGACGATGAGCATTCTAGATGAATGTGTGCTAAAAAGGTAATGCATAGCCTCGAGCCTCATAAACTGGGAATGGCTAAAACAGGGGAGGTGCAGCAAGGCTAAGTGGCTAGCAACCAATTAGGGTAAGGTCATCCCTGTCTCGACGTCCCTTTTTATTCGGATGTGTGGGCGGTTGCTGATCCCAACCGCGGGGTGATCTTATTCGGACTATCCAGTAAGGGTAGATCTGATCTTGTGTTGTAGAGGATCACGAGGGATCCTCGGTACACTGATCTAGATCAGGTACTGTGATGGACGGTACCCCAGTAGCCCTGCCATTGTATGGAATCCAATTTCCAATAAGTGTCTGTACGGTTTTGATTGTGCCCAACTATTGCTGAAACGTGAGATGCAAGTATTTCAGCTAGATTCTATTTTACTTTCTATAGACACTATTATAATGTCAGACGGATTTGATAAACATGTTTTGGTTATCGTATGGTAAAAACCGACATGTTTATTTATGGCGTGGTCTTACGAGATACCTTTGATTTCAAAGGATTTTGGAAACTTGAATAATCCAATTGAGTGTGTTTTCTCACTTTGGTTTTCTAGACCGACTCGGGTGTTATTTCACTATAATTCTTGGGTCAGACCGTGTATTATAGAATACAGATTCTGGATGGACTGCTATGGAGCTTAGGGGATGTGTTGGATGACGAGACATATCACACGTATTTATCATATTTCTGCCGTGTTTGGTATGCTGTGTAGTCAGCTTTTGTGGGGACAAGTTAATATAACTGTCCGGTATTTTTCTATTGATGGAGTTGTACTCTGATGATGTAATGTATAAACAGATATAGTTCTTTTGTATAAAGATCAGTCATTTATCTATTATATATTGTTCCGCTGCGTTTATGAGATTCTGATGTTGTTTTTCTATTTTCTTCTTCTACCTTCTTCTTCTTTACCCTAATGGTTCGTATTTCATTTCAAATTGAGTTGATATGATAGAGAATAGTGTCGACTCAAGGGGTATGGATTTGCGGGCTATTATAGTCGGTATCATAGTCGAAGGTTAAGTGAGAACCTTGACTCTGGTGGGGATTTTTCATTAGAAATAGAGTCCGTAGTACTCTAGAATGAGTTTGAGTATACTAATAGATATGATCACGTATTTGTTAGTGAATATAATTTTTTTATATTGTGTCGACTTATCGGTTGAGTGTTTATAAATTCTGGTCGGTGCAGTCTGGACAACTGTATCGATAGGGATTTCTAAACTCTAAAACTGGGCAAACCGACACAGTATTGTTTAAATGTGGGTAAATGAAACAATTTTGCCCAAATTATTTTTGTATATAAAAGAAATAATTTTTGTAAATTATTATAGTATATGGTTGCTTGGTTGTTAGGGAATGATAATATTAAATTATTATCATTGTTATGTTGAAATTAAAATAAGAAATTAATGTTATAACCAAAAGTTAAGGAAATAAATTCATATAAAAAAATTAGATTTAAAAATGTGAATTATAAATGTGATTTATAATGGAATAAAATTCCCGAGTGATATATGAATAGGGATTTAAAAGGTTTGGAATTTGAAATTTTGGAAATTAAAATTCCTTTGAGTTTGAAAATGATTTTCAAAGGTTTTGGGGATATAATGGTGATATTATTTGGGAAATATTTTTGAATTGGATATGAAATCTGGTGAGATTCGGAATTTAATTTTTTTTGAAATGTTTTGAAAAAGAGTAAAAGCATTGAACTCTTTTTGGTCACTGGAAAGTAACTTCGGTAATGACTGTAGCATCATCGATGTTCATTTTCGAGTTTCCAAGAGAAGAATTGCTACCAAAATGTTTTAAATTTGAGTTGTTTGCAAAACTGGGTTTGGTTTTAAAATTCAAAGGACAATTTGATATGCAAATGAATTATGTTTATATAATTTGTTATCCCGCCTTTTGGCAAGACCGTGACACCAAGAACTCGACTAGAAACCAAGGACGGTTCGTCTTGAAGATCAGTTATACATAGGTCTACTATGGATGTCGGTAAAAAAATTTTCGAATCCGGATCGAGCTACAATTTATATGACGTGACAAGTAAAGCTGAGAAAGCCAATGTTTCAAATTTCAAATTAATCGGAGTTCGTATGCTCGAGATATTGATGGATCACGGTTGAGAAATCCAAAATTGCATCGATCATAACTCGAGATCTACATGTCCAAATGCTATGAAATTTTCACAGTAGCTTACTGCCAATATGAGGAATGTTCATGCCAAATTTTAGCTCAATCTGATGAATTCTTGATCGATTCGAAATTGAGTTCGAATCGATCCCGGACCGAAAAACTCCAACTTGCATCCATCATAACTCGAGATCTACATGTCCAAATGCTATGAAATTTTCACAGTAGCTTACTGCCAATATGAGGAATGTTCATGCCAAATTTGAGCTCAATCTGATGAATTCTTGATCGATTCGAAATTGAGTTCGAATCGATCCCGGACCGAAAAACTCCAACTTGCATCCATCATAACTCGAGATCTACATGTCCAAATGCTATGAAATTTTCACAGTAGCTTACTGCCAACATGAGGAATGTTCATGCCAAATTTTAGCTCAATCTGATGAATTCTTGATCGATTCGAAATTGAGTTCGAATCGATCCCGGACCGAAAAACTCCAACTTGCGTCCACCATAACCCGAGATCTACATGTCCAAATGTTTTGAAATTTTCACAGTAGCTTACTGCCAATATGAGGAATGTTCATGCCAAATTTCAGCTCAATCTGATCAAATCTTGATCGATTCGAAATTGAGTTCGAATCGATCCCGGAACGGGCCCCAATTTCCTAAGGCCGGGCATGTGGGCCCCCTCACGTGCTAGAAGCGGTCTCCCCGGATTTTAGGCGAAATATCAGCCTCCTACACCTATAAATAGAGCCCCTGGTCATTCAGAAAAGGGGTCGGAGAATTTTGAGAGCAAAAGAGCGCCCGGACTCTGCCACGTTCACTCCAGAATGCCATTACTGCCATTGATCTCGAATTTAAGCTTATTATCTGCTGTACTTCGTTATCAAAAACTTGTAATCTTCAAGTATCAAGCAATAAAGTGATAAAACTTCATAGTGGACGTAGGCAACACGCCGAACCACTCTAAAACTCTGTGTTTCTGTGAATTTTCTTATATGTTTATTGGTGTGTTTGTTAGATCTGCTTCATTTTACACTTATTCTCTTCATTTTATCTCTTCAAACACATCCGAAGAGTGTTGTGCCCAATTTTGGTGCAAACACTTTGGTGCTTTCACTGAGAAAAACTCAGTTTTTCTCCCGTTCGTTGGATCTACTTTCGATATCGGATTGCATAAATCTAAGGAGAAGATCCAGATCTATCGTTCAATGGTTCCTTCTATTCTATTCAGATTGCTGCAGATCTAAGAGGAACCACATTCATCATGAATTACGTACCCATGTTTTCGAACCCAGAAAATATGGTCATTTTCGTAGCCATGTTTTCGAACCCAGAAAATATGGTCATTTTCGAACCCATGTTTTCGAACCCAGAAAATATGGTCATTTTCGTAGCCATGTTTTCGAACCCAGAAAATATGGTCATTTTCGTATCCATGTTTTCGAACCCAGAAAATATGGTTATTTTCGAAACCATGTTTTCGAACCCAGAAAATATGGTCATTTTCGAACCCATGTTTTCGAACCCAGAAAATATGGTCATTTTCGTATCCATGTTTTCGAACCCAGAAAATATGGTTATTTTCGAAACCATGTTTTCGAACCCAGAAAATATGGTCATTTTCGAACCCATGTTTTCGAACCCAGAAAATACAGTCATTTTCGTATCCATCCAAAGGTGGCTTCCTTCGCATCGACCTTATTCGTAGCCCTCAGCAAGCATTCGTTCGAATCGATCAGGATGCGCCACTTCGTATCCATCAGAGAGCGCTACTTCGTATCCATCATGGAGCGCTACTTCGAATCCATCAGGGAGCGCTACTTCGTATCCATCAGAGAGCGCTACTTCGTATCCATCATGGAGCGCTACTTCGAATCCATCAGGGAGCGCTACTTCGTATCCATCAGAGAGCGCTACTTCGTATCCATCATGGAGCGCTACTTCGAATCCATCAGGGAGCGCTACTTCGTATCCATCATGGAGCGCTACTTCGTATCCATCAGGGAGCGCTACTTCGTATCCATCCATCTACCTCCAATTCGAACCGATACTCACATGTACTTCGTATCCATCCATCTGCCTCCATTTCGCATCGATACGCACATGCAGTTCGTATCCATCTATCTGCCTTTAATTCGATCCATCGTTTAAGCGCTCGAACCATCGACGAACATTCTAATCGTTCCATGACTGGACGGGACATAGGAGACTACAACAGCAATTGTTGAATTGCAATCGAGGAATGGGTATTGAAATACTATTCAACTGGTGCTCCCAGAGGCTGGAGAACCTAGCTAATATGCCAAGAACTAGAGTTGATTAATGTATCATGCTTCTAAGGTGGACTGCAACTTCCTCCAATTGACCAGATTTTAAAACTCCTAAACTAACAATTATGGTGCGATGGCTAGTATAACGACTACTCTGCCTTGTCTACTCGGCCAACTCGAAACATAGCTAGTCACTATTGAACCATCTTCGAATGCCCGCATCTTAATCATTCCACCTCCACATGACTAAAACCATGGCATACAATCTCAGGAGGACTTCCTTAATACGTTATACGGGCCTCCTTCCTGGTGAAAATCAGAAATAATCACCAATCTATGATCCCATCTTAATCTACTCACCATCCAACCGGCATTACCAACCACTCGAACGTTGGGCAATCGTGCATACATCATTCGCTAGTATTACAGAAGCATGTAGCCATAAAATGAACTTGATAATGTTGACATTTGTATCTCTCCTAATCAGGACCCATTCATTGAAATCATCCTACATGCAAAATTTGTAGCAAAAATTCAGCATGTTGACTATGTCAGTGTAATATGGAAATTCAACCTCCGACACTATCTCATGAAGGGAGAATGGTGCAGGGATACCATGAAGAATGATGAATGCCATCAAATGCAAAATCCATGCTCTAAATCAGGAAGATCCTCTTCTTTAGATGGCTACCGTGGATGTCAACGCCATAAGGCTGCTCTGGAAAGGATAACTCTAACAATATGTTCGAGCCCTATAAAAGGAAGGGCCGAGAATCCCTGATCCCTATCAGTCACAAACTTTGGTCAAACTAAGCCACTTGCATTAGACTTCCAACAGAGAAGGGCTAGACTGAAGTGCAATAGCAAGCATACGACGCTGCTTCATACATCAATGAGATTTAATCCGATCTCTTTTAAATTAATTCTATTTCAATTTCGTTTATGTTGCGAAATATGACCAACTTGAATTAAACTACTTACAAATGATGCAGGTAACCGAGTACTTAAGGATGGGTGCAAAACAACCTCCGTGTACTATGCTCAAATCATTGAGGTATCATTATGACGAGCATGATTCAACCACTAGTCGGCTGCTATATGCACCTGACTTGGGGGCAGGGTATTAAAGCAAAAAAGACTGAAAAGGTTGGGACTCTAGTAGAAAGTGGATGCAACCGACCATCCACCCATTTGCCTATGCAGTTTAATTAGGAGATTTGAGAAAGACTTGTAGTTATATGTCCCAACAATGCACTCTCCATCTCGTACTTGAACCTCGCCAAAATACTTATGCTTCTTCTGATGCCCAGTAGAATCAGAATCATACCAAGGGTGGACGTGACCGTCCATGCATCCAATCCTGCGTTGGACACTTGGGGTTTTTTTTAAGAACACATATTTATAGTGGATATGCTTTGACCATTCACTCCCCAGTTTGCATCGATGATTCGACAAAACAATCATGCCTCAAACCGACTTTATCAAGGGCCAACCCTCAATTTATAGTCATCAACAACCGACTGCTTACTCGCTAATCATCGTGAGCCATCATTCCAACTCTCTTCCTCAACTCGACTGGAAGAGCGCAAAGCGTAAAGTGGACGTAGCTCGGCCGTCTACTCTCCAACTCTTGCCCCCAACTTAAGGGAAAATACACAACTCAAAGTAGATGTAGTTCAGCCATCCTCTCCTCTGCTCGAGCTCAAAGCTTGCCAGAACACCAATCTTACTCCTTAGGCTTGGCAGAAGCGGGATCCATATGAACACGGATGCGATTCATCCGTCCATAAACTAAGTCTCATCCTTCATTGATGGCAGATAAGTGGAAAGTAATCGAGATCCCACCGATCATTTGCTAAGTGAAACCCTCAACTCGGGGGCAAGCCATCGCATCAAAGGCTGACCCGGACCGACACACGACAGTCCTGCAATCAACTCTAGGTTCCCAGAGTGCGAACCGGAGTATAAACACTAACTCCACTTTCCCAGAGTGTGAATTGGAGTCTAAACATCCAATAAATCGTTCCCAGAGTGCGAACGGACTCCAACTTCCCAGAGTGTGAATTGGAGTATAAACATGTAATAAATCGTTCCCAGAGTGTGAACGGACTCCAAATTCCCAGAGTGTGAATTGGAGTATAAACATCCAATAAATCGTTCCCAGAGCGCGAACGGACTCCAACTCCCCAGAGTGTGAATTGGAGTATAAACATCCAATAAATCGTTCCCAGAGTGCGAACGGACTCCAACTTCCCAGAGTGAGAATTGGAGTATAAACATCCAATAAATCGTTCCCAGAGTGTGAACGGACTCCAAATTCCCGGAGTGCGAATTGGAGTATAATCATCAAATCCATCGTTCCCAGAGTGTGAACGAATTCCTAAAAAGCCCAAATAGGTGTGACTGACCATCTATCGGCTGACTCCAACTTTCCAGAGTGTGAATTGGAGTATAAACATCTATTCCAGGTTCCCGGAGTGCGAACCAACCCATCAATGCGAACTCCAGGTTCCCAAAGCGTGAATTGGAGTATAAACATAAATTACAGGTTCCCGGAGCGCGAACCGAAGCATCCATGCTAACTCCAGATTCCCAGAGCGCGAGTCGGAGTACAAACATCAATTCCAGGTTCCCGGAGTGCTAACCAAAATGCAAATGCTAACTTCAAATTCTCAGAGCGCAAGTCGGAGTACAAACGTCAATTCCAGGTTCCTGGAGTACGAACCGACGCGTCAATCCAGACTCCAACTTCTCAGAGCATGAATTGGAGTATAAACATCTGTTCTAGGTTCCCAGAGTGCGAACCAAAAACACAAATGCTAACTATAGGTTCCCAGAGCTTGAATCAGAGCATTAACATCAATTCCAGGTTCCCGGAGGGCGAACCGAAAAATACAAATGTCAACTCCAATTCCCCAGAGCGTGAAGTGGAGTATAAACATCCAATAAATCGTTCCCAGAGCGCGAACGGACTCCAACTCCCCAGAGTGTGAATTGGAGTATAAACATCCAATAAATCGTTCCCAGAGTGCGAACAGACTCCAACTTCCCAGAGTGAGAATTGGAGTATAAACATCCAATAAATCGTTCCCAGAGTGTGAACGGACTCCAAATTCCCGGAGTGCGAATTGGAGTATAATCATCAAATCCATCGTTCCCAGAGTGTGAACGAATTCCTAAAAAGCCCAAATAGGTGTGACTGACCATCTATCGGCTGACTCCAACTTTCCAGAATGTGAATTGGAGTATAAACATCTATTCCAGGTTCCCGGAGTGCGAACCAACCCATCAATGCGAACTCCAGGTTCCCAAAGCGTGAATTGGAGTATAAACATAAATTACAGGTTCCCATAGCGCGAACCGAAGCATCCATGCTAACTCCAGATTCCCAGAGCGCGAGTCGGAGTACAAACATCAATTCCAGGTTCCCGGAGTGCGAACCAAAATGCAAATGCTAACTTCAAATTCTCAGAGCGCAAGTCGGAGTACAAACGTCAATTCCAGGTTCCCGTAGTACGAACCGACGCGTCAATCCAGACTCCAACTTCTCAGAGCATGAATTGGAGTATAAACATCTGTTCCAGGTTCCCAGAGTGCGAACCAAAAACACAAATGCTAACTATAGGTTCCCAGAGCTTGAATCAGAGCATTAACATCAATTCCAGGTTCCCGGAGGGCGAACCGAAAAATACAAATGTCAGCTCCAATTCCCCAGAGCGTGAAGTGGAGTATAAACATCAATTCCTGGTCCCCGGAGCGCGGACCAAAATAAAATGTCAACTCCAAATTCGCAAAGTGTGAATTAGAGTGCGAATGCCAAGTCAAAGTTGCGAACTGGAGTATAAACATTTAATAACTCTAAGTCCCCAGAGTGCGGACTGGAGTATAAACACTAAAATGGGTGTGATCGACCACACATCAACTAACTCCAGATTCCCAGAGTGGAACTGGAGTATAAACATCAATAAACTCCAGATTCCCAGAGGATGAATTGGAATATAAAACAATGACTCACTCAAGTCCTGAGAGCACGGACTGGAGCACGAATGCCAAATGGGTGTGACTAACCACCCATCAACTAATTCCAGATTCCCAGAGTGTGAACTGGATTGTAAACATCAACTAACTCTGGTCCCGAAAGCACAGACTGAAGTGTAAAGACCTAATGGGCGTGACATACCACCCATCAACCAAATCCAATCCTCGAAGCATGGATTGGAATATAAATACCAGAAGGGATGCGATTTTATTGTCCATCTATCAATTCTAATTCCGCAGCAAGTTCTGTAGTACAAAAAGCGGATGTGGTTAGACTTTCTTCTTTCCAACTCTTCCCCTGACATGGCGTCACACTTATCATAAAAAATCGGTTGTGATCCGACTATCTAGCACTAAGCAGGCACGACATGACCGTTCATGCATCAACACTTATTCCCGGCATGGGACCTATAACATAATCTTTTAGGGATGCACTCCAACCCAGCACGACAAGATTTCTTCCTTGATTCGACCGGGAGATGTAGATTCGCAAAACGTACCTAGCTGAACGCCTTATTCTAAATGGATGTGACTACCCATCCTACCACAAATGAACATGACATGACCGTTCATCCGCTAACTCTAGCCAACGATCTAGCGAGTTGTGCATACAACATGGACGGATGTGACCCAACCATCTGCCAATCAACTCCTTCCTCCAATTCAGTAGGAGAAACATCAAATTAAGTTGCCGCAATGTGACCGACTACACTTCGACTTTCGCCATTGACAAGTGCCAGAGGAATTAATCGAGGAAAATGCGGTTGACCAATTTCTGCTAAAATTCTTAGTCCCCAGAGTGGGGACATGGTTATGAACATCAATTAGGTGTGACTAATGGCCCTTCAACTACCTCTAGTCCCCAGAGTGTGACTGCGACCATAGATAGATGAAGAATGTGATTCGACCATTCATTCACCAACTCCGACCTAAAGTCGACGAGAGGAGTATAAACTCGCTACAGATGCAATTGGACCGTCCACAAACTAACTCTGCTAACCCAAGACTGGGGGCAGAAGAACAAATCATTGAAAGAAGAGAAATGCGACTCGCTACATTGCTAGCTATTCAGATTCCTTTACAACTTAAGGCAACGGCTGCAAGGAGGCCTTAATGCTAACCAATCAGAATGATGCTCGAAGTTAAGAGAACCCAATTATATCGTACCGCCAGATCGACGGGCAATATCGATCTGCACCTTTCATATCATACCAAGGGATCGATAGGCAATGAGGTTCGTACATTCTACATTGTGTCGCTAAATCGACGACCAATATTGATCCTCTTCGACTACAATTCGATGTGACTCGAGCACCCATCAAATACCTTCGAACACCAGAGCATGGATAGAACCACGAATGAGTGTGGCTTGACCATTCGTCCTCTGTCGCCTTCCATCGATCCGCCAGGAAGTGCATGATACTGGATGAGCATGACCTGACTGCATTTGAGCTGACTTTGTCCCAAGATCTAACGGGAGAACGTAAATCGAAACGGACGTAGTTGATCACCTAACTCCAAAAGAATGCAAGGCGACCATTCATTCTTTGGCTCTTAACCAAATCTGACAAAACGAGCAATTCAAAACAAGTACAACCTAAATGTCCGCGCACCGATTCTTACCCTCGGTTCGAGAAAGCATCAATCCTGCATTGAATCTTACTGGACAGTTTATTCTTCATATGTTTCCCCGAGTATGAAAACATAGGCAGCAAAGTGAATGTCGATATGGCAACGAGATATTCTGCCTAGAGGAAAGAACTTGGACAGAATGCAGGATAAGGCACAACTCAGCTTTCCATTGATTAACTCGATCCTATGGTTCAATGGGACATAATGCGAAATTGAAGCGGACATTATCTACCTCGCTGGCACGCATGAGAATTAAGATGAAAATAATTTGATCGTTCGTCGAACAACTCTGGCTCTTACGGCTTGGACTACAGTATAAATACAGCAGAAGCTAGGCTCGATCATTCGCATAATACATCCATCAACCCAAGACTGGGGGCATGAATGTGATCATCCAAGAACTGGATACGACCACTCAATCCTATAGCTCGTGCCTAGTATTCATAACAACTTTAAGTTACGACCGAAAGGATGCTTAGAGATACAATCATCAGATCGACGCCTGGACTTATGGGAAACTAATCATCATTCTGACCCTTCCGATGAGCAATGGATTGCAAGTACATTGAATGGAAAGCGCATTGCTCGGAAACACAAGTAGATTCCAACCAGCTATGCTGCAGCATGCGACACAAGGCTAAACTCTACTATGCCTTTAATCCCACATCCCTACGAGCCTGATCATTTACCATTGCAAATAAGCACATGAAGTGCCTACGACCCATCACAGGTATTGTAGATCAAATCACAACTCTTCGCAAGGATGATGCAAGAGTCAACTGCATTGCTCCAGGTGAATTTGATATGTCCGCTTGGACTCGATCTCATATATACATATGGAACCTCACCAATTATTGAGAACCTTGCATTAAATGTCAACCCGAAGCATGTCTCGGTGAATAAAAACGAAGCGACACAGATCTAGAAAGATCCGCTGCACTAAAGGAGGAGGCGAATCTACTCAAAACCAATAGGTTTATCCATGATGCGCTCTACCCAAAATGAGTATCCTATCCTTTACTTACGAAAGAAACAAATGGAAAGTGGCGGACGTACGTCGACTCTCAGATTTGCACGAGGCATGGCAAAGCATAGCTTTCCATATCCATTGATCAACCAACTAATTGACTCGATCATCAGACATGAATTACTCTCATCCATATACGCAAAATACCAAATAAAATCAGATATTGAAACATGTCCCAGACAAGGAATACAACTGTTTCGTTACTGGCCCGAGCCTATAGTGCTATGCTGCAATCCATGGATTCAAACTTGAGAATGCTTATGCTACTTACCAAAAGACGATTAATAGATCATTCAAAAATCAGATCGGCCGATCAATGAAAGTATATGTGGTTAATATGCTCGTGAGATCACGACCATCAAGCGACCGCATCGATCACAACTTCCAACAAGAAGACGATAACTGTTTAACAAGTTAAATGGAACTATTCAGAGTGAAGATGGAAGTTTTCAAAGCACGTCATGTTCACACAAGACGTACTTTGGGGGGCAAATGTTATCCCGCCTTTTGGCAAGACCGTGACACCAAGAACTCGACTAGAAACCAAGGACGGTTCGTCTTGAAGATCAGTTATACATAGGTCTACTATGGATGTCGGTAAATTTTTTTTCGAATCCGGATCGAGCTACAATTTATATGACGTGACAAGTAAAGCTGAGAAGGCCAATGTTCCAAATTTCAAGTTAATCGGAGTTCGTATGCTCGAGATATTGATGGATCACGGTTGAGAAATCCAAAATTGCATCGATCATAACTCGAGATCTACATGTCCAAATGCTATGAAATTTTCGCAGTAGCTTACTGCCAATATGAGGAATGTTCATGCCAAATTTTAGCTCAATCTGATGAATTCTTGATCGATTCGAAATTGAGTTCGAATCGATCCCGGACCGAAAAACTCCAACTTGCATCCATCATAACTCGAGATCTACATGTCCAAATGCTATGAAATTTTCACAGTAGCTTACTGCCAATATGAGGAATGTTCATGCCAAATTTGAGCTCAATCTGATGAATCCTTGATCGATTCGAAATTGAGTTCGAATCGATCCCGGACCGAAAAACTCCAACTTGCATCCATCATAACTCGAGATCTACATGTCCAAATGCTATGAAATTTTCACAGTAGCTTACTGCCAACATGAGGAATGTTCATGCCAAATTTTAGCTCAATTTGATGAATTCTTGATCGATTCGAAATTGAGTTCAAATCGATCCCGGACCGAAAAACTCCAACTTGCGTCCACCATAACTCGAGATCTACATGTCCAAATGCTTTGAAATTTTCACAGTAGCTTACTGCCAATATGAGGAATGTTCATGCCAAATTTCAGCTCAATCTGATCAAATCTTGATCGATTCGAAATTGAGTTCGAATCGATCCCGGAACGGGCCCCAATTTCCTAAGGCCGGGCATGTGGGCCCCCTCACGTGCTAGAAGCGGTCTCCCCGGATTTTAGGCGAAATATCAGCCTCCTACACCTATAAATAGAGCCCCTGGTCATTCAGAAAAGGGGTCGGAGAATTTTGAGAGCAAAAGAGCGCCCGGACTCTGCCACGTTCACTCCAGAATGCCATTACTGCCATTGATCTCGAATTTAAGCTTATTATCTGCTGTACTTCGTTATCAAAAACTTGTAATCTTCAAGTATCAAGCAATAAAGTGATAAAACTTCATAGTGGACGTAGGCAACACGCCGAACCACTCTAAAACTCTGTGTTTCTGTGAATTTTCTTATATGTTTATTGGTGTGTTTGTTAGATCTGCTTCATTTTACACTTATTCTCTTCATTTTATCTCTTCAAACACATCCGAAGAGTGTTGTGCCCAATTTTGGTGCAAACATAATTGATTTCGAAAACGATTTTGAAATGTTGAGTAATTATTTAAAAGACTCTGGAATCGTATTTAAAATGCTTAAGGAATACAAATAAGTTGGGAAACTTATAAAATTTAAAATTGTTAAAATAAAGCCTAACTTGAAGAAGAGTTAAATTAAAACATGTGTGAACCCGAAATAAGTTAGAAAAGTAAGTCAATTGAATGGATTAAGTTGAAAGAAGTTAGTAAATGGAATGTAAATAAAGTTTGGAAATAAAATTATTGAGTTTTGAAATTTATTAGTAAATTGGAAGGCAAATTAAATTCAAAATAGATATAAAAGCTTAAGGAATAAGTGAAATCGGAAAAAAAAAATTGAATGAGCCAAGTAAAATAATAAGGGTTTGGTAATGGAAGGTGTTTGAGATATGAATAAATTAGTCAATGGAACTAATTAAAGAAATGGTTAATTAAGAATGGATTTGAGATAAGATGAATAAAATTCAATATTTAGAGTTTGAGGATAAACTGAATTCAGAATGGAATTGAAAATTTAAGTTAAATGAAAGTAAATGTGAAAGCTCTAGTAGTAAAGTAGAAATAAATCTTTAAGTGTGTAAAATACTTATATTGAACTTAAGAAATGGATGGTAATATTCTTAAGTAAAAATTTGGAATTGGAAAAATATACTTAGTATTTGAATAGAGATTAAGTAAAATTGTGAAATGGGATAATTATGAATAAGTGGATGAAAATAAAAATGAGATGTAAAAAAAATTGATATAGCTAATAATCAATTGAGGTAAAATGCTTAGGGTATATGTATATTATTTTATTCGCGTAGCGATTTGATCTGGATTCGAGCACAGAATTTCGAGATAGTTATATCGATCCAAGTTGGGGTTTTTCACTCGATTTTCGACGGCGAACCCTGGATATCGATTTTTGATTGATTCTGTAAATTCTCTATCATAGTTTACGGCTATGCAAGGAGAATGATAGTTTCTGATCAAGGAACCAAATCTGAGTCCGCACTAGGGAGTCGGGTGGACGATACTAGTTCGGAAGTGAAATTGTGTGATCGAGTGAGCGATCAGATTTGGTATTGCGTACGGATAATATGTGTACATCATACGGGCTTGAATGAAATTGATATTGAAATTTTTTGTTAAGGAATTGAATAAAATAATTTTGGATTCTGTGATTGGACATTATTGCTAAGTAGGATATACAGGTGTTTCAAAAACAAAAGGAAATTGGGATTTTGATTTTAGAAGACAAATGGAATTGCTCGACAAAAGGTATGTATTTGAATTGTCATATGAAATTTGATGGTTTTATGATCTAACCACTGGGCATTTTGTTTTCTTTTGAAATGTGGGGGCCCGTAGAGGCATTTTATAGTTTTACCGATCTAGCCGCACGTAGTAGGCACTGGCGAAATTTTTCAAAAATTTAGGGAGTTAGAAAAATTTTGAGAAATTTTGATAATTAAAAATTTGGTTTTAAATTAAATTTGAAATGGTTAAATAAGTAATGTTGTTTGGAAACTTTGAAAGAGTTTGGGAAGTTAGTAAGAATGATAATGGGTCTTTTATAAAAAGATGGCCGGTAAGTTCTTGAACTATTTAGATTGGAAAATAGTTAACGGGTTATGGACCATTCTTCTTAACAAGTAATTTCGGAGACGAAATTCTTTTAAGAGGGGACGAATGTAACGACCCGAAATTCTGGACATTTGAGATTGGAATATTTAATTGATTTTAAATATTTAAAAGTTTGTTTAACTTGAATTTCAAATATCACTATTTATTTGGCAATTAAATTATTGAATTTAATAATTGGAAATTAGTTAAAATAGTGAATCTTGGTTTTTAAGATGGTTGAAAATATTTCAAAGGCTTGGAAAATTTATATTTATAATACTGGAGATAATAGAAGTTTTAAATTTGAATTTAAAAGTGTTTTGTTCAGTTTTAAAAATATATCGTTTAAATTGATAATTAAAAATAGCCTTCCGAGGCACAGTCTCGGATTTCGACAAAACCAGTTCAATTGAATATGTAATAATGTATTATTATCGAATTTCAAATTTTGTAGTGTTTGGTGTTGTCATGTGATCATACGGTAGATAAACGCGCTAGATTTTTATAGAAAATTCAATATAATGGCTGGGTCCAAAAAGCTATCGTTTCCATACGATCGAGTTAGGCCTCGAAACCTTTTCCATTGCGTTCAGAATAGATGTATAACATTATAAACGCCTGGCGGCACGCCTCGATACGAGGTCGAGATTTTAAGCAACATTTTTGAGACAGTTTAAATTTAAATTTAATTAATTTCACATTGTTGCATTTTCTTTTTTTACTTCTGAACATGTGTCTCTTGTCTTTTCAATTCACGCACCCGATGTCCACCTTGTTTCTCTTTAAAATAGCAAGATGATAAATTATAATCAAAAAGAGAACTTGAGAAATTACAATGGAAATGTATATATTAACGAACGAAGCCTTCCTCTTCATGTTTCATTTCAAATCGATTCGGTCCTCTCCCTCCTCCTCAATTTAATCTCGAACCAATTGAGCCGATGTCATTTATCTACTCGCGATTTACCCCTTCCCTCTTCCATAAGCAAAACTAATCACGAAACGTAAATCAAATCATGGCCAAAGGACGAGTGAGCTCATGACGGAGTTCAACATCGCAAAAGTAACGAAAATCAAATTCGATTTTGAATATGTTGTTTCTCGAATCGAACTCGCGGTGTGCTAGAAGGGTGGGTCGACGGCATGTGGAGAGGGGAAACATAGGCGTGGGGGAAGGCGCTCGAAGCTAGGGCATCGATTGAGGAATTAGAGGCGAGCGGCACTCGTGGCGCTCGCGATTTCTGCCGCAGGAGCAGTCAAATGGGGGTCACGATCTCGTTCTGGCGGCTGGCTGACTCAGGTGGTGGTGCGATTTTGGGGGCGATTGCATGGTCGACGAGGAATCTCTGGTAGTTGGGCAACATGGTCAGGCAGTGGAGGGCGATTGTGGTTCGTGTTCTTTCGTCGTTCGACAGTCTTCAGCTAGGGTTTCGATAGAGTGTGGCAGTGAAGGTATTTTCAGTTTATTTTGTTAAATTATATATGTGTATATAGATAAACAGTAGAAATATTTTTCTAAGCAGACTGTTCTAAATTTAAAAGTATATATATGGAAATAGGAAATAACTATATATATAAGTTTGAAAAAAAAATAGGGATTTAAAAATGTTGAAGTTATAAATGAAATCTGGATTTTAAAACCTGATATGGATTAGTTTTCACATACAATTGGAAATGAAGAAAAGTAAGGTTCAATTTACTAGGCTATGTTAAAATAATTTATTAAGGAGTTTAATTTATTTAATTAACTTATTTAAGTATTTTAGAAATTATTAAAGGAAGATTAGTTAAAACTAAAATATTAGTTAATTAAATTTATTAAATGAAATTAATTGTTTGATTATTTCAAATGTTAATAAACCATAAAATGTTTATTCAAGGTATGAAATCATGGCGAAACAAGCCGATTGGATTGGATTTTCAAACTAAAGGGCAAAAGTGAGTTAATCTCACTCATTTGGATTACCATTTAAATTTAAATAGTTAAGTTTAAATTATTGGTTGAATGATTGAATTGACTAGATCTGATATTATATATAATAGTGTGTATATATATATATATTGGAGTGATTGATTCCCGCATTATATAGCGGATGAGACCCTATGTGCCCCTCATAATAGGGGATGACCCATTTATACCGCTATATCTCCCTCGAAGTGGGATTGGAATTTTTATATCGTGCTAACATCCGTGGATGCAGAGAAACAGGTTGGAGGGATCCAATTGGATTCCTCAAAATATTTAGATTTTTTTAATATTCTCTGATATGATTTTATTTGATAATCTGTGATAGATTATATTGGTAATACAAATATTGAATGCTATGGTTTGATTGAACATATTTGGGTATATTGAGATATAAAAAATATAAAGATTGGATTTTCGAAGGAAATAAAAGAGAGGGTTTTTTTTAAGTAAAATAATTATAAAGAATTTGGAAAAATTAAAAGAATGAATTGGAAAAGAATAAAAGTTATTTGTTAAATCCTATCAAATAAATTACGAGCATGAAAATGAATTTTTTTGAATAAATGGAAATAAATGAATTTTGAGGACTTAGGTAGTATTGTTTAAGAATTAAAGATTTTTTTTTTCAAATTCAGGATTGAAATCGCTGGAAGAGATAAAGAAAGAATTTTGGAAAAGTATGAAATCAATATTTTCAGTTTTAGTTAAGATTTTAAATCATAATAAAGG
Organism: Allium cepa; assembly: GCA_030765085.1. Taxonomy (NCBI): domain Eukaryota; kingdom Viridiplantae; phylum Streptophyta; class Magnoliopsida; order Asparagales; family Amaryllidaceae; genus Allium; species Allium cepa. The sequence goes on from CM060939.1 coordinate 604,778,799, forward strand.
AGTAAAATCTGAAATTAATAGGTTTTGAAATAAAATTGGGTAAGTAAAATAATTTATTTTAAGATGAAGTAAATTTTGGAAATTGATTAAGTGTTTGAAACTTTAATTAAAAGGGAATGAGATTTTGAAATTTATAAACATGGTTTATAAATAAAGTGAAATATTTATCAGAGGATAATTTCAAAGTATAAATTCAGGATAGGAATTTATAAGGAAAGGGTGATTTGTTTAAGAATAAATAATGTTTTATTTTTAAAGGTGTGGAAAAGAAATTTACGGGTTTGAGACGTAAATTAAATTTGGATAAATCGAGAAGGATTTATTAACTGATTAAATGGACTGTTTTGGAATGGGAAGTGTATTTTTTTGAAAAGCCAAGTATGTTTTCAAAGCAGATTTTTAAGTATAAGTTAAGAGTTTTGAAGTTGTTTTAAAAGAATATTTTTGAGAATTTATTATTTAAGTTAGTTAAAATTTTAAAGGTAAATATTTATTAAGTTAGTGATAGTAGTAATCATTTTAAAGGTTAAATTGGTATTATGATTTAAAAGGATAATTATTAATATTTATATTTTATAAAGTAGCTTTATTTTAAAAAGTAGTCCGGCTAAGTTCTTATTTGAAAAATTAGTATAGAATTTCATAACTTTTGTTTTTAAAAAAATTTGGCTTAAGTTTTACATGAGAAATTTTTATAAAATTTCATAACTATTATTTTAAATTAAGTGCTTTAAGTAGTTTTTATTTTAAGTGTTTTAAAGTATATATTTTTGGATAAAGCGATTTAAATTATTTTAAAAATCTGAAGTATTAAGACTTGGTGATTTTGAGTGGAAATAAAAGAATTAGGTGGAAATTTATTTCGCAAGAGAAAAAGTGACTTGAATACTATTTTCAAAGGGTTGAAGTGTAGAGCAATATCTTGCGAAGATATTTTGAAATAAATAATTGGGAAATTATTAAGGCCTGATGGTTTTTTTATGGATGTTATATGATAGTTAAATAACTGACTATCAATATTGGCCAATGCGTTGATCATTTCAATGAGACCGGGATCGGGATTAATTTCCCGAAAACCACTTTGATCCGGTTTGAACGTTTTCGTGAGGAAGACAAGAGCTTGGAGTCGAAGATGGAGCAGTGAAGTGCAAGGGGTAATCGCTACTAATCCTGAGGGTGATTCCAAAATGAATGTAGTAGGAGTAGTGCCTTCGGTTCTATTCGGACCAGAAACGGACTTGTATGGATGAATGCTATCAGAACATCGTCAGGGGGATGATGAGCATTCTAAAGAATGTGTGCTAAAAGGTAACGCATAGCCTTGAGCCTCGTCAACCGGGAATGGCTAATACAGGGGATGTGTAGCAAGGCTAAGTGTGTGACGACATGGAATTTTGAACAATTTAAATTGGGATATTTAATTGGTTTTAAATATTTAAAAGTTAATTTTTAACTTGAATTCAAATATTATTATTTAGCAATTAAGTTATTGGATTTAATAAACTGAAATTGGGTAAATTATTGAATCTTCAGTTTTGAGCCTGTTAAAAATAATTTGAAGGTTTGTAAAACTTATATCGATAAGTATTGAAGATAGTAAAAGTGTTAAAATTGAATTTAAAGGTGATTTGTTCAGTTTTGAAAATATATCGTTTAAACCGATATTTAAAAATAGCCTTCCGAGGCACAGTCTCAGAATTCGACAAAAGCAGTTTCATTGGATCCGTAATACTGTATTATTATCGGATTTCAATTTTATTAGTGTTTGGAGTTGTCGTGTGATCGTACGATATATAAACGCGCTGAAATTTATATCAAAAATTTAATATAATAACTGGGTCTAAAAAGCTATCTTCTTCATACAATCAATTTAGGACTCGAAACCTTTTCCATTACGTTCGGGATAGGGGTATAACATTACGAACACCTAGCAGCACGTTTTGGTAGGGATTCGAGATTTTTACCTGTGATATCGGGACAATTTGGAATTTTAAATAAAAATATTGTATATATATTTCTCCATCAGCCCACTTTCTTTCACCATCAGCAACAATTCCGTCATCTCATAGTACGATGGCCTATTCTAACACGCAAGGCATCACCTCTTCCCTTTTCTTTAAAATTATGTTGCCTCTCCTTATCCTTTCAGTTCATTTCAAAAAGAAAAGTAAAAAATCAATGGCCAAGCTTTTCAAAATACTGCCTCGTTTAATTTTAGCACTCGTGAAATCGAATCGTTTTCGATTCTTTATAGGGACGAGCAAAAATCAGAACGAAATCGTTTTCGTTTGAATCAAAATCTTCGTTCAAAAGGGGAGATGTGGCAGATGAGCAGGTCGTGATTTCTTTGTTCGAGCTTGAGTGCAGCGACCTAGCGAAGGGATACGCGCTCGTATTACGTTCTGATGTGGCTGTGATGGGTTGTCATACGCGATAGGGTGGAGTAAGGGCTAGAGTAAGTCGCGTGAGGTTCTGGATCGAACTGTGGGCGATTAGGGCAGGCCGCTGGTGTCGTGGTGATCGCTTGAGGGGCGTGTGTTGCTGGCGAGGAGACGGTGGTGGTTTCGCGCTGTAGCCAGCGAGGGGGCTGTTTGAATTAAGGTCATGGAGAAGGTATTCGACCTCCTTTTTTTTCAATTAAATTAAATTTATATATGTATACACATAGTAAGAAATATATATATATATATATATATATATATATATGTATGTATGTATGTATGTAATTTTGAAAAAATATAGGAATATGGATTTTAACAGTTTTGTTTAAAAAATTGAATCAGCTATATATATATATATATATATATATATATATATATATGTTAGGAAAGGAATTTTTTGCAGTAAGGTATGTGTATATTAAAGAAGAGAATTTTACACAGTAAAGAAATTACTGTAATGTCTTCTACAGAATGGTATAATATGAATATAAGTATATCTATATAAATACATATTTTTAAATTACTAGTTATTTTAAATAATGGTTTGATGATTTATTTATTCAATTAACCAACTTAATTATTTTTAGTTACTAAAGGATTTTTATAGAAAGAATTAGTTGCAAATTTAATTATTTTGATTTAAATAAAATTATTAAGGATAATTAGGTTGTTCGATTATTTCAAATATAAATAAATCTTGAATTGTTTGTACAAGGTCTATAAATCATGGAGAAACAAGTCAAGGTTGGATCGGTTTGCAAAAAAAATCAAAGGTGAGTTAATCTCACTCATCTGGGTTTAATTTAAATTTAAATGGTTAAATTTAAATAATTGGTTGAATGATTGAATTGATTTAATGTGCTATATTATATATAGTAATATATAGTATATATTAGAGTGATTGATTTCCCGCATTATATAGCGGATGAGACTCTATGCGCCGCATAATAGCGGATGATTATATAAATCCCGTATACCGCGATATTCCACCTCGAAGTGGAATTGGTATTATTATTATATTGTGCTAACGTCTGTGGATGCAGGGATATCGGTTGGAGGGATCCAACTGGATTCCTCAAAATAATTAGTTTTGTTAAAATATTCTGTGATACAATTATTTGTTATCCTGTGATGAATTATATTGATAATTGGAAATGTTGGGTACTATGGTTGATTTAAAATATTTCGGTGAACTGAGTTATCAAAATCTATAGAAATGAGATTTCTGAAAAGAAAATAAAGAGTAATTTTTTGTAAAATAATCATAGAGATTAAATAAATTAAAAATGAATTGGTAAAAAATAAAAAGTGATTTTTGAAATTTCAAGTGCGGAAAATGAGTTTTTGAATAAATGGGAATAAGCAGTTTTATTTTTAAAACTCAAGTAATATTATTTCAAGAAATAAAGAATTTATTTTAAAATTCAAGGTTTGAATTTATTTGCAAGAATAAAGAGGAAATTTGGAAAATATGAAATTGTTATATTCAGTTAAAAAGATTTTAAATCATAATTAAGGAATAAAATCTGAAGTTAATGGATTTTGAAATAAATGAGCAAGTAAAGAAATTTATTTCAAAATGGAGTAAATTGGAAATCGATTTGGAAATGGATTTAAGTGTTTGAAATTGGAAATTTAAAGGACGATGTGACTATAAAATTTATAAACTGGGTTTATAAAGTGAAACAGATATCAGTGGATATCTGGAAGTATAATTTCACGGTGGGAATTTATAAAGGAATGGGAAAATTTGTTTAAAAATAAATAGTGATTTATTTTTAAAGATAGAAAGAGAAGAGTATTTCCCTGGATAGCCAAGTACGTTTTCAACGTAAATTTTTAAATATAAGTTATGTTATTTTAAAAAGCATGTTTTAGAAAATTTATTATTTCTAAATGTTTAAATTCTGAAGTAAGTATTTTTCAAATCTATTATCGTAGTAATTATTTAAAGGTAACTGGGTATTTTGTTTTAAAAGAGAAAATCTAATTTTATATTTTATAAAGTAGCCTCATTTTAAATATTCCTAAAGTATATATTTTAATAAAGTATTGAAGTATTTTTCAATTTAAATGTTAAAGTATATTTTATAATAAAGTGTTTTTAAATTATTTTCAAAATCTAAAGTTTTGTGCTTGGTGTTCTCAGTGGAAATAAATATTTGGGAATTTATTTCATGAGAAAAGTGTGATTTGAAACCTGTTTTCAAAAGGGTTGAAAATGGAAATATATCTTGCGATGATATTTTGATGTTAATAAATAATTCAGGAGAAATTATTTATGTTTGATGGATGTTTGTGAATGTTAATTGATAGTTAAATAACCGACTATCAATATTGGCCAATGCGCTGATCATTTCGAAGAGACCGGGATCGGGATTAATTTCTCCAAAACCACTTTGATTCGGTTTGTACGTTTTCATGAAAAAACGAGTTCGGAGTCGAAGATGGAGTAATGAAGTGCAAGGGCTAGTCGCTACAAATCCTGAGGATGATTCCAAAATGGATTTAGTAGGAGTAGCGCCTTTGGTTCCATTCGAACCCAGAACGGACTTGCATGGATGAATGCTTTCAGAACATCGTCAGGTGGACGATGAGCATTCTAAGGGATGTGTTCGAAAAAGGTAACGCTTAGCCTCAATCCTCATCAACCGGGAATGACTGAAAATTAGGGGTTATGCAGCAAGGCTAGGTGGGCAGCGCCCATTAAGGTGAGGTCTCTAGATGTCCCTTTTTATTCGGCTTAGTGGTGCGGTTGCTGTTCTCAACCGTGGGGTGATCTTACTCGGGATTATCCAGTAAGGGGTAGTCCCGGTCTTGTGTTGCAGGGGATTGGGAGTAATCCTCGGTACGGTGATCTAGGCCACGTACTGTGACGGGTTGTACCCCAATGCCTAGTCATTAGTTGGAAATCCATTCTCCATACGCGCCTGTACGGTTTTGATTGTAACCAACTATTGCTGAACCGTGAGATGCAAGCATTTCAGCTAGATTCTATTTTACTTTCTATAGACATTATTATAATATCAGACGGATTTGATAAAAAGTGTTTTAGCCATCGTAAGGTAAAAACCGACATGTTTATTGTGGCGTGCTCTTACGAGATGCTTTTTTTTTTCAAAAGAATTTTGAAACTTTAATAATCAATTTGAGTGTGGTTTTCTCACATTGGAATTCCAGACTGACTCGGGTGTTATTCCACTATAATGCTCGGGTCAGACTGAGTATTACAGATTACAACAAATGATGTTGTGGAGCTGGATGGTCATACGTACTTCCGTATTTGTATGAAATATTCCGCTGTGTATTCAGTTTTTGGAGGGACGATGTATTATAATCATCCTGAGTTGTGTTGTTGTTTGTATTGGATTGTGATGCTGTACTTTGATGATGTAATGTATAAACAGATATATATGTTGTTGTGTAAAGATCTGTTATTGACTATTATATTTTATTCCGCTGCGATGGTTAGATTCTGTTGTTGTTTTCTATTTTCTTCTTCTACCTCTTCTTCTTTAACCTTCATGGTTCGGTTTTTCGGGCGTCGGAAAATCGGGTCGTGACAAAGTGGCTAGCTACCAATTAGGGTAAGGTCATCCCTGTCTAGAGTTCCCTTTTTATTCAGCTGTGTGGACGGTTGTTGATCCCAACCGCAGGGTGAACTTATTCGGACTATCCATTAAGGGGTAGCTCCGGTCTTGTGTTGCAGGGGATCAGAGGGATCCTCGGTACGCTTATCTAGACCAGGTACTGTGACGGGCGGTACCCCAGTAGCCCTGCCATTGTATGGAATCCAATCTCTAATAAGCACCTATACGGTTTTGATTTTGCTCAACTATTGCTGAAACGTGAGATGCAAGCATTTGTGCTAGATTTTATTTTACTTTCTATAGGCACTATTATAATATCAGACGGATTTGATAAAAATGTTTTGGTTATTGTAAGGTAAAAACTCGGCATGTTTATTTGTGGTGTGGCCTTACAAGATACCTTTGATTTCAAAGGATTTTGGGAACTTTAATAATCCAATTGAGTGTGTTATCTCACTCTGGTTTTCCAGATTGACTCGGGTGTTATTTCACTATAATGCTCGGGTCAGACCGAGTATTACAAAATACAGATTCTAGATGGACTGCTATGGAGCTCAAGGGATGTGCTGGATGGCGAGACGTATCACACGATCTGTCATATTTCTACTGTGTTTGGTATGCTATGTAGTCATCTTTTGTGGAGACAAGTTAATATAACTGTCCAGTATTTTGGTATTGATGGTGTTGTACACTGATGATGTAATGTATAAACAGATATAGTTCTTTTGTATAAAGATCAGTCATTTATCTATTATATATTGTTCTGCTGCTACCACCTTCTTCTTTACCCTAATGGTTCATATTTCCATTCACATTGAGTTGATATGGTAGAGAATAGTGTCGACTCAAGGGGTATGGATTTGCAGGCTATTACATTTCAACGATACAATAATCCTATCAAAAGTCGATTTTGCTGCCAAACTTCTACTAATTCATTGAAAATAAGATAAACGGAGCTACAACAGTCTAAATTTGACGGAACGAAATATGACATCTTACTCAAAAAATAATTTACATTGTTATTATATAAAAAAATGCAGATTTCGAAAACATTTTATTTTCATCAAATTAACTGATATTAAATTGAAAATTATACAACAGAACTGACTTTCAAATTTTCTAATGAAATTCGGATGTTTGCTATGTTTAAATCGACGCACCTCAAATATAAAATTTTCGTTACCAAATTTGATTGTTATATTTCAAGCAAAATTTCAGTTAATTACGTTATAAAAACCGTTAAAATTTATCGGTCTTACACTCTCTCCCCACCCCCCTCAAAACTTTTCGTCCTTGAAAAGTAAGGAGATAGGAGAATAGAAACAACTAGAAAGAGAAGATAGATTGAATTACAAAATACAAAAATTAATTCCAAACCATATAAATTGATTTATATTAAACTAATTTGGTTTTAATCCATTTTATTGAATCAAAATAATATTCATTGTATTCACATTTGGTTGATTTCAATTCAATGTATTTTCATTCGGTTGATTTGATTTCATTTTATTACATTTGTTACAAAATTTTCTTTCAAAACAAAATTTATTTTATTTAGCTCATTTATTTATTCCATTTGATTTCACTTAAGTTAATTCCTCATATAACTATTCTTTATAATTTACCATTTATTTACAAAGATATGAATTCTTTTATTACCGGTTTAGCTTCTTAAGTTTACATTCATTTACTCATTCCCTATTTATTATTCAATTTGTTTCAATTCGCATTCCTATAAATAAATTAAATGTATAACATCATTGTAACAATGCAATTCTTATTTATAAATTCCCTTATCATAATTTATTTTTGCACATTTTATTTCTTACATTTTATATTATATGTTTTTCAACTACATATTCTTATTACATTTTAAACTTTTGAATATTTCAGGCAATTTTTATTAATGTTTCATATGTAATTGAGCATTATACCAATTTTCTTGTTATTTAAAATATTTTATTAAGCAAAATTTAATTTGAACAATTTGTTGCCTAAGTTTTCACTTATTTGACCTTCAATTGAGAATTCATCTTAACATTTCAACTTTTTAAATAATTCAGGTAAGTTATACATGTTTATTAGAATGCAATGGAATATTATACAAATAAATTTTATCCTAGGTTAACCGTTTCAAGTTGTTTTAAATTCCAATTTTCATTTTAAGCACTCCAATAATTCAAAATTTTGCTTCATTTCAATAGTTGAAAATCGTTACTTAACATGGAATTTAAGGGTTAAATTTTCGGTTTCAGTTCAAAACTTTTTGAAATAACTATATACATATATTTTATATAAATCAAATCATATTCAAGAAATTCAAATCAAATCCATTTTTCAAAACAAAATGTAGCAAAGCTACTAAGTCGTCTCTCCACTTCGGGACTCGGAAATGAAGTCGATAATGCTGCAGTCATCACCGAAATTATTTTCCATTGACAAAAGAGGAGAGTGATGACTTACTTCCTTTAAATTTCTTTGGAGACAATTTATACTCGAAATATTTATATTAATACATTTTCCAAAACTTTTAAAGCCAGATATTAGAAAAGCACCGGAAATTAAATTCTTAATTTCTTAATTTAAATTCATATCGATTTCAAATCAAATTTACAAATCATGTTTAAAATTTCAAAGAACAATAGTTAATGATTCGGAAGTGTTAACCAAGAAATAAATGATAACCAAGTATTGTCATTTCTAACAACTATTCATTAACTATCTAATTTCAAAAAATTATACTTATATATATATATAATATATTCATACATAAAATTATTTCATCTATAAATTTCAAACGTCTTATTTTTCTTTGTTCAAGTGTTTTGAAATTCTTATCGATAGTGTTGGCCAGACGAATCGATCAAAACCCCAAAATTCTAACTTAACAACTCAAACAACACAATATAAGACATTTTTATATTAATTACCAATACACTCCCTCACAGGATGATTGAAGAATGATTTATAGATCAAGGATAGAGATTCAAATCTAGTGGAACCCTAACCAAAGAGAATTCTAATTATGAAGATAGCTCGAAAGAATGATAAGATAACTAAATTACAAAAGACGAAGTTGGATAGACTTATATTAATCTCGGGTGACCTTAACCGGGTCAATCGAGATTTTCAACAAACGAGGATATCGTTAACGGAAATCGGGACAACTTTATGAGAACATCACGGAAACGCGGTTCAAGAGATCGACAAAGAAGGTAGGAGCATTGGTAAATCTAAAAGGAATGACTAACCATTCATAGAAACCATTCATCCAAAAGGATGAACAATAGGTCGAGCTCCAGGAATAAGATCGATGCGAAATTCAATTTCCCGCTTGGGAGGAAGGGAAATGACTTTACTAAGCATCAGGATAATCCCTAACTATCGGAGTAGAGTCAAGATCACTAGGCTAAGAATCAAGCAAAAAGATAAAGCTGCCTGAAACCCTGAGGCAATCGACATTTGATCACAAGAGAATTACCCTGGTCGTCTACTAGAGAAACATTCGGGCATTGCAAGAGATAATAGCATCAAACGGAGGATACAGAAATCACTGGTGAATCAATGCTTCTTGCAAAGGAGTTTCACCCCCCTTTTTAAATCATTCTAAGATTGGTGGGATCGTCGATGGAATTAGACACACACAAGGACGAAATTGCCAATTGAGGTGGAAAGATGTTCTTAAATCATTATAGAGATCAACTGAAGTGGAGTTATGGGATGCTCCAGAATCAAGAAGAACACGAAAAGACCGGAATGGATTTTAGAACAAAGGGTAAAAGTTCCAAAAATTCAAAGGAAACCGAGTCAAAGAGGAAGGAACTCAAGCTCAAACGAAGGTGATTTTGTAATTAAATTTACTCCATATGCTAAGTTTTGCCTGAATTAGAGCTCCGATACCAACTGTAACGGTCTGGTATTTCGAATCATTCACATCCGTATATGTCGGACTTGAATTGCTCAAAACAACAAATTGTTAATTTATATTTGGAAAAACTTAGCATATACAATAAATAAATCAATCACGGAATCACAGACATAGAGTACTACAACACTAAGCAGCGGAATAGATAAATAGTAGTTCATGAAGCTACTATAAAACATCAAAGTCTAAAAAAAATACTACAGAATCTCAAATACAAATGAGACTCTAATACATAAGCAACTGACGATTCTGAACATAAATGACTGGAATAAACTGAAATAATTGAAAGCTATACAGATAGATCTTAAAACAAAGCTCCAATTTCCAAAGGCGAGTCTCAAATGCCGTGACACCCAGTCTGACCCGAGCATAAAGTAAAACACAAAACACTTGAGTTAGGATTAACATTCTTATACCAGTAAATTCAACTCAAGTGAAATGTTAACTGAAATACAAGCAACTTAAAGGATGGTTGGAATTTCCATCCTCTAAGGATCCGTGGAACTATCTATTATATAGTAATATACGCTATTATAATATGTAAGGAACCGATTCTTCGACTTTCGAAAATCGACATTAATACGTCCACTGTATCAACTGCCGAGCAATCGAATGCTGGAAAACTGAACCCTTAGGGTTTAAGAAGAAGAAAAAGATAGAAGAAGAAAGAAAGAAAAGCAATAAAACAATATCAGAATCTCACAATCGCAGCGGAATAACATATAATAGATAAATGAATAATCTTTAAATCAAAAAACTATATCAGTTACTACATTACATCACATTACATTACATTATCAGAGTGTACAACAACAAACAGTAGAAAATAAATACTATATACTAGTTGATACGCCATGCCATCCAGCTTGCTCCTGATCTCCACAACAACTCCTGAATTGCAGAATGACCTGATAACCTGACTTTAGACTGCCCGTGTAGAAATTGGTGGGCACCCAGAGTTTACGAAGGAAACAATAAACTCCAGATCAGTTATGGGACTGGTGTGAGAACTTAAAATAGTTTATCTTAAAAAAACAAACAAGAAATATTATTTTTAAATAGATTCGCAATTTTGGAAAATGAAACTACCATAAAGCCTCCCGCACACACACACACAATACAAACGCAGAATCGGAGGAGATTTCTCCTTATGATAGTTAAATATGCTTGATACGTAAATTTCTTTGATATTATTACTATAAGTGCAAAGTGTAGGAAAACATTTCGAAAGTATGATATAAATCTTAGCCAACATAGACATTCTGAACTATGTCTATTATAGCAACCATCTAAACAGTGGGGCGCCACCATAAGTAAATAGCAGGTTCTACAACTAAAACGGTATAGGGCTCGTATTGTTTCTTTGGATTTTCCAACAAATGGTCAGGCTAAGGAACTTCCCATTGCCACATGGAAACGCCTCTGGAGAGAAGCCCCGAGAACCTAACCGGATCTCTGCCAACACAACGCCGGGTTACCTCTGCAAAAGTAGGTAACTACTGACACGAGTATGCCATCCCCCGGTTGTAAACAACCTTTATCCGAGGATCCTTAACCAACATCAATCACAAAGTCGTATATATTTGCGACATTCACATAAGTTAAGTATCTGGGCTCCATACCATGATACCACTTCTATCCAGAAGGAAATGACATACACTAAGGGGCGCTACTCCCTAAAACCTTGCTGCATCTTTCCTGTTTTGACCATTACCGGGGTGTGAGGTCCGACGAAGTCTCGTCCACAAAGCTACGCTTTTTACAAAAGCTATGCTTTGGTCAATAAATGATCAGCAGCACTTCGTATGCCACGTTACCAAATTGGGAATGTATCACTAGTAACCATCAACTACATAACCTCTGATCTCGTACGTCTCAGAGAAGGGTGTTAAGCTAAGAGAATAAATTCTCCGCCACCAACAGAAATATACTTGATAGAAACCAGCTTTACATCTCAAATTGTAACGTCAGACACACAACCATACAAGTCCGTTCCGAGATCGAACGGAACCGAAGGCACTTCCAAAGAAGCCCTTGCAATCCGGATATTCACTAATCACGACCCGAATTCCCATCACAAAGGATGATAAAATCTCTATATCGGAGATCAGCCGATGCAAAGACATTCGACAGTAATCCTTCCATTTTCGAAAATATCCAGTTTTCAACACCGGTCTTCAAATGTTATCCATTACGACGTATCACTATTCGGAATGGGATTCATGACCCAAAGGTCCTCTCCTGGCTAAACCAAATAACGAGTGCTTATTTTAAAATAAGTGTAGCATTCAAATTCAAGCAAATCACAACAAATACCCATTTAAAGGTAAATATTGATAGTCGGTTATTTAACTATCAATAGATATGCACAACATCACCAGATTCCAAATAATTTCCCAAATAATTTATTTTCCAAAAATATCTTTACAAGATATAATTTTCCACACTTCAATCATTTGAAAACAAATTTCAAATCACTTTTCAACTTTACAACTTTTGAAAACAAATTTTCAAATCATTTTCCTTACGCGGAAACACTTCTAAATATTTATTCATTTTCATTTCAAAATGGTTCATTTAAACCAATTAAATGAATCCTTACTGATTTACTTCAAATTTACATTCCAAATCAGTAAATTTATTTCCACACTTCAAAAATAAATCCATGTTTATTTTTAAACAAATTTCCCTTTCTTTTATAATCCCATGGTGAATTCAAATTTCCAAATATCCACTGATATACGATTTTCAAATCGATTTCAAATATTCACTTTCAATTTATCTTTAAAAGATATAAATTTCAAAACCTTTCACTTCTTATTGGAAAACATTTCCATACTTATTTAATAATAAGTAATTCACAAATCTATTTGTGACTCCCCACCTCTATACCCACGCTAGCCAAGAACACTACGGTGTAATGCTGTCAACTAGCATGGAGAATAAGGCTGTTGAGGAGCGATCATCCATGTAATTGCTTTGCGCAAGCACCGATATGTTAGATAGTATAACATGCATTTTATTTCAAGAGGAAATCCGACATACCGATACAAACACAAAGCTACTACACAGTGGCTATAATAATCTTCAGAAACAAATATAGAAATAAGCATAACACAAATCAGTTACAGATAATTCATATCACAAAGGCGGAAGAAGATATGAATATATAACTAACACATGAAAGTGTATATCAGAGTAGTGGTCAAAAAGATCGACAATAATACAAAAGAATAGCAACACGTGCTATACAAAAGAATACAACTATGAGTCTATATCTCAAGTTTATGTAACAAAATAAACTACTAATCTAAGTAGTTTGCCAAAAGGTCAGAGTAATGGATCCCTGGGGAGAAGTCAAGCAGAAGCACCTGTAACATCTCGGTCTGACCCGAGTATTATTTAATAAGAAAATAATAAACGAATCAGTCCAACTATAAATATCAGATGAAACGATATTGAATAAGAGATATGACTAAGCACATAATAATCACAATGCCAAGCTGTGATATATTTAAGCAGTTGAAAATCATCAAGGGATTATTCAATGTCACAAAATCTACACAAGAATCACAGAAACGTCATACTCCTAATTTAGTTCACCAAACCATAAATATTGATGATAATATCAATGTCAATCACAAAAGTCAATGACACAAAAATTTCAGAATTCAACACACGAAATCCAGAAATCACAAAAGTCAATGACACACAAATTCACGAATACACAAATATCGATAAAGCTTATCGATGGAAATCACGAAAATTGGTGAAACACAAATTCTAGAAATCATCTCAAGAAATCCAGAAATCACAAAGAGGGGGAGGCCTATCACAAACGGGAGCATAAAGCTCGCCAACACGTGTATCACAAACGGAACGCTAATTCCATGGTTGCTAACCACCACAAATTGAGCCGAAGCTCCACAAACGGCCCGAAGACCATGGGTTGCTACCCCACCAATTTGAGTCGAAACTCCACAAAACGAGGTTTAGTCTCCCTCGCAGACAAAGAGACATCGCACATTGCTAGTCTAAATCACAAAGATGATCGTCATGATCAACGAGAAGTGTCAATTACACTAAGCTAGTAAATATATGAGTTTAGCTTCATGTCCCATAACCACTTGCTTAACTTAAATATTTACGAACAAACTGTAGATCTCCACTATAAAATTGTCACAAGGGATTCAATCGAACAAGTCCAAGAATTAACCGACAAAGTGAACGCAAGCGTTTCATACCACTTGTTTTACTAAGTCGTTTAATTAGATTTCTCATACGAGTGAGGTAAAGGTTTATACATACTAATAGATTGGAAAACGGTTTTATAAATGAATTTGGTATTAAAATAATATTGAAATCGTTTGAGGAAAGAGTTTTGATATTTACTACTAGTATAGAAAACCTTTATATTTTTAAAGTGATAAAACACAAAGAAGATTGTAAGACCAATCAATCACTAAAATTCACATTCGAAGACGTGAATAAAATCCAAAGAAACCGATAAAGAATCCATCGAAATGGATATTCAAAAAATCCCTAAATAGGAGTCATCAAAGGCATAATAAATGATAACAACAAATAGGATCATCACGAATCGATTTAAATTGGAATTCTCAAGCGAATAGGCAAATAGGCAAAATAGGCAAAACACAGCAATTTCAGACGTCTGAAACAAGTGGTTCAGACGTCTGAATCTGAAAATATAAAAATTTCCAGAACACAATTCAGACGTCTGAATCAAATGTTTCAGACGTCTGAAATAGGCATATTTTAGCCTATTTCCTTCCTGGTTCCAAATGAACCAATTCAGTCGTCTGAAACCATATATTCAGACGTCTGAATCTGGAAATATAAAACTTCCCAGACAATATTCAGACGTCTGAATATTCCGTTTCAGACGTCTGAATCTGAGGTTCAGGGCATTCCCTGAACCTAGGCCAAAAATGGCCAAACGAATATCGGAAACGATCAAACGAGCAACAGGCGATGACTAAGGAATTACGTCGAACGACAACCCAGCCTAAACGGCTCTTCGATACGCCTCAAATATCAATGTCCAAATATCCATAATAGGATTTTCATAAATTAGACCAAAACACCAAAAATTGGAATATACACGAAATCGATCCAAACCAAAATCAATTGCACACGAATAAACGTTAGGAATTCATACCTAACAATCGAAGATAAATATAGACAAAGATGTGAGATAAAAATATCACCTTTTTACAAAATCAAACAAGAAGAAGCTTGAAAGCAAATGGAGAATCAACCTCTCTTCAACACAACCCAAATGAGCTTGAATCTATGCTCAAAACAAGAACATTCCCAAAATTAGGTTTAGGAATTTCTGAAATTGGTAAGAGAATAAGTTGGAGAAGAAGAAGAGAATGCTTACCAATGGGTTCTCTTGAATTTGGAGCTAGGAATTTGAGGTTGCAAGAGGAACTAGGGTTTTGGAGTTTTAATTTCCAATCTCTCCCACCATTATTGCCTTAGAACTGAAAAGAGAAGGAAATGAGGGTGAATGGGGAGGAGTGGCTCGGTTTGAGTATAAGTCTAAACATAGGGCTGAACCCAAACCCAAACCCAAAGTGAAAAGTAGCAAAAATCAACTTTCTACAAACATATAGAAGCTTATACTCAAAAAGGTCGCAAACGGCATTTTAAACTCAATGGGAGTGGTCCCGAGTCCTAATTCGACCGTATGCAAAAAGTAGCTTTTCGGACTAAATTCCGAGTATTGATAAAATATTTAAATAAAATATTTAACTATAAAATCGATAAATATGCGGGTTGTTACAGACTCCCCTCCTTAAAGAAATTGCGTCCTCGCAATATTTAAGAAGAAGATATATAGTAACAACCATAAAAGCATATTCAACACAAAAGAAGTTTGAAATAAGAAGTTCACCTCAAAGAGCACGAGAAAGTAAGTCCGGATGTGTTCGCTCGATGTACTCTCTAGATTCCCAAGAATAATCCTTAGGATTTGAAGACCATTGAACTTTAACAAGCGGAACATCTTTATTTCGAAGTCGTTTGTCCTCCGAAGCAATGATACGAATAGGATGTTGCTCATAAGTTAAATTAGGCGAAACTTCAATCTCCTCCACAACACCGGGATCAAGAATAGAATCGGAATCTCGAAGGCATTTCCGTAATTGAGAAACGTGAAACACGTCATGAATGGCAGAAAATTGAGCCGGTAATAAAATGCGATAAGCCATGGAACCAATACGTTCAGTGATAGGAAATGGCCCAATATATCGAGGCGCCAATTTTCCCGATCGACTGAAACGTACAACACCTCTCATAGGTGAAACACGAATGAACACAAGATCTCCCACAGAAAATTCTAACTTCCTTCTCCGGTTATCGGATAGGATTTTTGTCTACTCTGGGCTTCTTTCATCCTATGACGAACAAGATCAATCTTTTCTGTGGAATCACGAATAAAATCTGGACCTAAAACCAGCTTCTCACCGGCCTCAAGCCAACAAGAAGGAGATCGACATGGCCTTCCATAGAGTGCCTCGAAAGGTGCCATACCAATACTAGATTGGAAGCTGTTATTATAGGAAAATTCAACAAGTGAAATATGATCTTCCCAACTTCCCCCAAAATCAAGCACACATGCACGAAGAAGATCTTCAAGAGTTTGATTCACACGCTCAGTTTGTTCATCGGACTGAGGATGATAAGCGGTACTAAAATTGAGCTTCGTTCCCAAAGCTTTTTAAAGACTCTTCCAAAATCCACTAGTAAACAATGGATCACGATCACTAACAATAGAAGTAGGAACTCCATGCAATTTAACAATCTCTTTGATAAAGAGCTTGGCCAAAAGAGGAACGGTTCGATTAGACCGAATGGAAATAAAATGGGCAGATTTAGTAAGCCTATCAACAATCACCCATAAGCTATCATGACCCGAACGAGAACGGGGAAGGCATCTATAAAATCCATGGAAATTTGATCCCACTTCCAAATTGGAATTTCTAAAGGTTGCAATAACCCACCGGGCCTTTGATGTTCGGCCTTAACGAGTTGGCAAGTCATGCAACGCTTAATGAAGTTAGCGATGTCAAGTTTCATTCCCTCCCAATAATAAAGTCGCTTCATATCTGCGTACATTTTACTACTTCCGGGATGAACGGTGAATTTGGAACGATGAGAATCTTCTAAAATATCTTTTCGAAGATCACTAATATTTGGCACGATAAGTCTACCAAATCTCCGAATGCCGCCACGAGAATCGATATCAAAGTCTTTCAAACCTTCAACATTAATTTTATCCTCAATATTTTGGCCAAGAAGAGCTAATTCGGGATCTAGCCTTTGAGCTTCAAGAATGCGGTCTAAAAGAGAAGGACGAGCCTCAAGGCTACATAAAACAAGAGATGAACATAAATCGGGAACACGGTCTCGAATTTCGCAAGAGGATAAAATCTCGAGATCGTTCCATTCGGATATCATCATCGAAACAACCGCTTGTTGCTTTCGACTAAGTGCATCCGCAACACGATTTCCCTTTCCGGGAGTATAAAGGATATCAAGATCATATGGTGCAAGAAAGTCGAGCCAACGCTGTTGACGCAAATTAAGTTCCTTTTGAGAGAATAAATACTTCAAGGACTTATGATCGGTATAAAGAACAAATTTCTCTCCTAAAAGATAATGACGCCAAATACGAAGGGCGAAAACAATAGCCGCGAGCTCTAAATCATGAGTGGCATATCAAGTCTCAGCAGGCTTCAATTGCCTAGAAGCATAAGCAATAACACGTTCTCTTTGCATAAGAACGGCACCCAAACCAACGCGACTAGCATCGGTATACACAATGAAATCCTGATTCCCCTCGGGAATAACAAGAATAGGAGCATCAGAAAGAAGCACTTTTAATTTCTGAAAAGAAGCTTCACATTTGTCCGACCAAATGTATTTGACACCTTTCTTCGTCAAGCTAGTGAGAGGCACGGCAATCTTAGAAAAGTCTTTGATAAAATGACGGTAATAGCCCGCCAATCCGAGAAAACTACGAATCTCTGTCACACTCTCGGGTCTCTTCCAATCTTGAATCGCTTCAATCTTTGAAGGATCCACGAAAATTCCGGATTCGGAAATAATATGACCGAGAAACTTCACACGAGATTGCCAAAAGTGGCATTTAGAAAAATTTGCCTTTAATTGATTACTCCTAAGAGTTTCCAACACAATCCGAAGATGTTTTTCATGCTCCTCCTCGGTTCTAGAATACACAAGAATATCATCAATAAAGATGAGAACAAATCGGTCGAGAAAGTCTTTGAAAACTCTATTCATAAGGTCAACGAAATACGCCGGAGCATTCGTCAAACCAAATGGCATGACAAGCCATTCATAAGATCCATAACGAGTACGGAACGAGGTCAATGGAATACTATCCTCTGCAATACGAAGCTGATGAAAACCGGTAGCCAAGTCCAATTGTGAAAAGACTCTAGCACCACTAAGCTGATCGAATAGATCATCAATCCGAGGTAAAGGATATTTATTTTTGATAGTAAGATCATTAAGCTTGCGGTAGTCAACGCAAAGCCTAAGTGTTCCATCGGATTTCTTCACAAAAATAGCTGAAGCTCCCCAAGGCGAGGAACTAGAGCGAATAAATTGCTTCGTCTCCAATTCAGATAATTGTTTACGCATATCCTCGTTTTCTTTATTGGACATACGATAAGGAGGACGAGTGATAGGTTGAGCTCCAGGAATAAGATTAATTCTGAACTCAATTGCTCGCCTAGGTGGTAATCCTAAAACGACTCGGATATGTCGGAAAATTCACGAACGACGTGAATAAGAGAAATAATATCACCCTCATCGTCATCATCGTCATCACGAGGATTTAAAGAATATAAAGATGCAACCAAGCTGGAATCTGAATCTTTAAGATTAATAGAAATCTGCTTAACAGATTGAGAATGTCGAAGATGAATAGTCCGCTCAGGACATAGGATATGAGCTTCATAACGGTTAAGCCAATCCATTCCCAAAATCATTCCAAAGCCTAAATAACGCATGACATGCAAATCAGCTCGGAAAGAAAAATCACACAAAATGATCTCGACATCTTTACACAATAAACTGATTGTCGCGGATCCACCAACCGGATTCGCAATTCTCAAAGAAGTCATTAAACACAAAACATCCGAGGAAAAAGTATCGACAAGTTCTTCTGATATAAAAGAATGGGACACACCCGTATCAAAAAGAACTCGAATAGGATGATCACGAAATAAAATAATTCCATCCAGAATAGAATGAGAAATACCTTGGCCACGAGGTGTGTTGCCATGGGCTTGAGCAACATTAAGCTTTCCCTCTTTCCTGCCCTGAAGCTTGGGGCATGAGGATATAACATGACCGGGAACTTTGCAGTAGCGACAAGAGAGAGACTTTGGACACTTGTTCGCGTAATGGTCCTTCGAACCACAATTATAGCATTCCCCACGACCAAAGGAAGAAGTCTTTGCCACGGAGGTTGCTTGCTTCCCTTTCTTATTAGGATAGGGGCCTTTGAATTTGTTTGGCCTTTTCTTGTTGTTGAAGTTTGGTTTGGAACCCACCACTTCAACATCATTCTCCTTATCCGCCTCTTCAAGACGCAGAGCGATATCAATGAGTTGGTCGAAAGAAACTTCTAATTTTAGAAGTAATGACTTCTTGAGATTTTTGTTTAAGCCATAGACGAACCTCTGATTTTTCTTCAATGGGGTGTTGATGTATTCAACCCCATATTTGGAGAGAGATTCAAAAGACGCGACATAATCTGCCACGGAAGATTCACCTTGAACAAGGTCTATAAAACGGCGAGCCAAAGTCACCTTCTCAGCTTCTGGTACGAATTTCAACTCGAAGCGTTCCCGGAATTGCTCCCAGGTGGGATCCGCTTCATTAATCTCAGAAATAAGAAGCTCGTACCAGTCCAATGCTCTTTCTCGGAGCATACTAGAGGCCACCTGAACTCGGTGAAGGTCAATAAGATTCATGCGAGAAAAGATTCGATCGCATGACCTTAGCCAAGCATGTACTTCAATAACAGTTTCGGAACCTTTGAATGGCTCCCCACCCAAATTAGTGTAATCGCTACACAAGCGTGCAAATCCCGACTTTGGGTGAGTAGGTTCCGGGTTAGCTCCAGTTGCTTGAGCATTTGTCACTAAATCAAGAAGCTGTTGAGCAGTCATAAAAACTCCATCTTGGGGTGGAACACCAGATGGTCCAGCTCTGGGACGGCCTGGTCTAGACATTTCTCTTCCTTTAGAAAGAAAGAAGAACAAGAAGAAGATTATTCACTAATGAATATCAAGCAATCTTGATAGATAAAACAAGGAATCATAAAAGAAAATAGGATGAATCGGTACGAAGACTCGAATAAAATCCTAAAGCACGACTCCTAAGAAGGACTTAGGACGATTATCCTTGTTATAATATTCCATATTGTTCCGAAGTTTGGCTCCGATACCAAGCTGTGACGCCCCACCTCTATACCCACGCTAGCCAAGAACACTATGGTGTAATGCTGTCAACTAGCACGGAGAATAAGGCTGTTGAGGAGCGACCATCCATGTAATTGCTTTGCGCGAGCACCGATATGTCAGATAGTATAACATGCATTTTATTTCAAGAGGAAATCCGACATACCGATACAAACACAAAGCTACTACACAGTGGCTATAATAATCTTTGGAAACAAATATAGAAATAAGCATAACACAAATCAGTCACAGATAATTCATATCACAAAGGCGGAAGAAGATATGAATATATAACTAACACATGAAAGTGTATATCAGAGTAGTGGTCAAAAAGATCCACAATAATACAAAAGAATAGCAACACGTGCTATACAAAAGAATACAACTATGAGTCTATATCTCAAGTGTATGTAACAAAATAAACTACTAATCTAAGTAGTTTTCCAAAAGGTCAGAGTAATGGATCCCTAGAGAGAAGTCAAGCAGAAGCACCTGTAACATCTCGGTCTGACCCGAGTATTATTTAATAAGAAAATAATAAACGGATCAGTCTAACTATAAATATCAGATGAAACGATATAGAATAAGAGATATGACTAAGCACATAATAATCACAATGCCAAGCTGTGATATATTTAAGCAGTTGAAAATCATCAAGGGATTCTTCAATGTCACAAAATCTACACAAGAATCACAGAAACGTCATACTCCTAATTTAGTTCACCAAACCATAAATATTGACAATAATATCAATGTCAATCACAAAAGTCAATGACACACAAATTCCAGAATTCAACACACGAAATCCAGAAATCACAAAAGTCAATGACACACAAATTCACCAATACACAAATATCGATAAAGCTTATCGATGGAAATCACGAAAATTAGTGAAACACAAATTCTAGAAATCATCTCAAGAAATCCAGAAATCACAAAGAGGGGGAGGCCTATCACGAACGGGAGCATAAAGCTCGCCAACACGTGTATCACAAACGGAACGCTAATTCCATGGTTGCTAACCATCACAAATTGAGCCGAAGCTCCACAAACGGCCCGAAGACCATAGGTTGCTACCCCACCAATTTGAGTCGAAACTCCACAAAACGGGGTTTAGTCTCCCTCGCAGACAAAGAGACATCGCACATTGCTAGTCTAAATCACAAAGATGATCGCATGATCAACGAGAAGTGTCAATTACACTAAGCTAGTAAATATATGAGTTTAGCTTCATGTCCCATAACCACTTGCTTAACTTAATTATTTACGAACAAACTGTAGATCTCCACTATAAAATTGTCACAAGGGATTCAATCGAACAAGTCCAAGAATTAACCGACAAAGTGAACGCAAGCGTTTCATACCACTTGTTTTACTAAGTCGTTTAATTAGATTTCTCATACGAGTGAGGTAAAGGTTTATACATACTAATAGATTGGAAAACGGTTTTATAAACGAATTTGGTATTAAAATAATATTGAAATCGTTTGAGGAAAGAGTTTTGATATTTACTACTAGTATAGAAAACCTTTATATTTTTAAAGTGACAAAACACAAAGAAGATTGTAGGAACAATCAATCACTAAAATTCACATTCCAAGACGTGAATAAAATCCAAAAAACCAATAAAGAATCCATCGAAATGGATATTCAAAAAATCCCTAAATAGGAGTCATCAAAGGCATAATAAATGATAACAACAAATAGGATCATCACGAATCGATTTAAATTGACCCAAAAGGTAGCTCTGCTTCTCTTCCCCAAACTGTTAAAAAACAAAAGTTATCTTTTTTCTCTGTTTTTTGCCTTTGCTGATCTCCATAATTAAATCGTACCTTAGATTTTTGCCAAGGTTTCCGCAATAGCCAAGCAACCGCCTAAGATCAAATATTTCGTCACGAAAGAATCATACGAATCAAGGTGGGTTTTCAGGTTCTGTTCTCTTGTCTATTTCTAGTATATTTTCTTTTTCGGGAAAAAACTTGTCGATTGCTAATAGGAAGTAGGGACGTATTCATTTAGCAGCAAACTACTCACTCCAGCCGGAATCGGACAGCTCACAGCACCTGGCGTAACAGCTCCCGGTGCAACAACAAGTACCAGCTTAACTTGGGGGGGTGGTGAGTTAGTGGCAGTAGGTGGAAAAGTAGCTTTGTTACCTATTCCGTTAGGAACTGCAGATTTTTTGGTCCATCACATTCATGCATTTATGATTCATGTAACTGTATTCATACTACTGAAAGGTGTTCTATTTGCTCGTAGTTCCCGTTTGATACCCGATAAAGCAAATCTCGGTTATTCAAAATCTCACTTATCATAGTCCATTGTGGAAGAATCCTCTGAGGAATTGGCCATGATATATCTGATCCATACAAAAAAAATTATCATCGAAAAGATAAATAGCTGTTTCTTCCTATACTATGAAATAATAAATACTATGAAATAATAAATAAATGAAGAATTTATTCTCGTAGAATCTAGTATTGTATAATCAAATAAGAAATTTCTATTGCAACATGAAATGAAAAAGACAATATAAAGGGTGAGATCTAGTATGATCTGATCAATAGGCCCGGCATCTCGAGTGTTGCTGTCCCATTTCGACTGGCGAGCTAAGGGCTTCACGTAAGATCTGTATGATAAAAGAAGAGGTCGCCTCTTTTTCGTTCTACTTAGGTGGAGCAATTCGAACTCTCGACAGAATAGAAAAGAGGGCTAATTGCGACAGTTAAGCTCTTTCAAGTTTGTAATCTTTTGAAACCTGTTACAGATCCTGTTAGCAAGCCATTTTCTTTTTAGCCAGTTTCAGGCCAGGCCATTGCTTAAAGTGAACCTGTACCCCGGAGGTACTCAAGATATTGTGTCCGGATAGATAGGAAGGTGAAAAGACAGGATGTATGCCGACGAAATGCTATTGATTTTAGGAGGACTATAATGAGGAGGACGACAGACCCACTCACGATCTACTAAAGGGCAAGTAGCTTGATTGGTTCGAATCCAATTCGTGAGCAGATGAGAAATTGTGGCACCGTGGACTCTGATTCAGTAGCGGCAGCAAATCCTTCTCTATTCTACGATCTGATCTTGTCTGTTGAAAATCGTCCGATCTTAAATCGGAGTTCTCCCTTACAACTCGTTTGGTACACTCAAAACAGCCGCGGAAACGATAGAGTTTTCGTCACTAAACGCTCTTTCTTAACTAAAACGCTGGCTGCTAATCAGTCAGGGGCCGACGTTATCTAGGAATGAGGTTGATCTGCTGCGAACTCGAGTTGAAAGAAAGTGCGCTTCTGCGCTTCCCTGACTCTAGAAGTTCGTGGTTCGGAAGTTAGGCTGACTCTAAAAGAAAGGTGGCCGCCTCTACTTGTTGAAAGAGCTAAAGTATGTTTGCATAGAGGAAGGAGCGTAGCGAATGATCATGCGGATGCGTGAGGCTGAGCCTTCCATTCTAGGCTTTAGCCCCGGAACCAGCTGCTGGCCAGATGGTTGAGCAAGCAGTTCATAAGCTACCTAGCTGCTTCGCTACCTTGTGAAATTGATCGGGGTCGCCTTAGCCGCACAAAGCAAACTGTGCCAGGTTTTCGAACATAGAATAGGGAGAGGATGCTCGAAGCTTGCATAATAGGTATCTTGGACCTGGGATTTGCACAGCTTCGTTTCCCATTAGAGAAAACAGAAGCTCGGGCATGCTCCACTCTATGGGAATTTCTTTATTGGCGAGTCGAGCCAATTCCGCACATTTTGCGATTATCTCATTTAATAATAGGTCCACCTCTTGGTGGGCTCATTGAATGAAATCGATTCTTTTTTACCAGATAGATGGATGGATCTATCTTTCGATGAATATATAGCAAGAAGCCCCAAATCCTTGATTTGGCCAGGAAACAAAGCACTGCTTTGGGCCCAGGAAGCGAAGGAAGGAGCGACAGATAGGCGACCAGTAGGCGACCTCTAGTATACAGAGTTTCTGTTATTCGTATTAACAGCTACTCTAGGAGGAATGTTGTGACGCCCCACCTCTATACCCACGCTAGCCAAGAACGCTACGGTGTAGTGCTGTCAACTAGCACGGAGAATAAGGCTGTTGAGGAGCGGCCATCAATAGTTGGCCTTACACTAGTATCGGTTATCTCGATAGGAGTGATATATATATATATATTCTTTCATTTTTCATCTCTGATTTATTTTCTCCCATCGAAATACCCCAATTCCAGTATAAAACGAACTACGATGGTTCATAATAGTTTAGGACAGTAAATATAAAATATCACACAGATAAACAGAAAGTCTCATATACATAATAACTGATGTCAGTTACAATACATTTGACACGGTACATGTGATACAACAACAACAGTCGACTCAGGAAGTTATATATACAAGTACATTAACGTATATAATATACATGAATACATATCTTCCTATACAATCATACAGACTACTACAAATAACGACGACTACTCCAAAAGATATGAAAGAACTTCATAGCTCTAGCAGCAACCCAAAGCAGAATATCTACAACCTGAAATACTCGGTCTGACCCGAGTATTAAATTCAACAGAAAATAATACTCGGGTCAGTCTAATTCAAACTCAGTTATTAGTGCACAGAAGCAATAATAATCAAATAATGAATAGACGACAGTAATTAAACCAAATCAGAATGCAATTCAGAATATTGAATTGAAATAAACAGAACGGTTCAAACCATTGAAATATCAATTAAAATATTAAGATGAGTAGGGCTGCAGTACACGCACGCGTGTACTGCCTCGCCACTACAGCACATGAACTACGCAAAAAATTAATAAATCAAAACAAAATAGAATATCACAAAACCATACCGTGTGGCTGTAGTTCACGCTTGCGTGCACTGCTTTGCCACTATAGTGACGATGTACCCAATGAATACCGTGCGGCTGCAGTTCACGCTTGCGTGCACTGCCGTGCCACTACAGTGATGATGTACCCAATGAATGTAAGATATGTACACAAGTGAATGTAAGATATGTACACAAGTGAATGTAAGATATGTACACAAGTGAATGTAAGATATGTACACAAGTGAATGTACATAACCAACTACACGTGGCAAAAAGAATCAGAAGAGCAACGAGAAACCGCACAACCCAAATGAGCAAGTGCACATGTGCAACTCGAGCTACAGGTACGAACCAGCTCAATATTAAGGACAGCAACAAGGCACCAAGGCAAGCCAATGTTACATGTACAAGACAATGAAAGAGGCAAACAATGATGTACAAATGAATGCATCAGTGGCTAAAATGAATGCAATCTCACGTGCCACCAAATAGTAATGTAGCATGAAGGGAACATATAGAACAGTGTTCTACATGAGGACACAATCAAATGAAGGTGAGAGCAACAAGATTCAAAACAGTAAATGCATACACCAGTGAAACAGTGCAAGTATCATAAACAAAGTCGAAGTCAACTAGGCCTAACAACATGTAACAACAGTTACAAATGACTCAGGCCATTGCACAGGAGCATCAACAACTACATATGCAATTATAATGCAACAGGGGACATGGTCAAGACAGCAAGAACAAGTCAGAAAGCAGGTCAGAGAAACAAATGAAGTCAGCAACTTCAAACTGCTTATAAACAAAAACATGGTCAGATACACTTCAATAATGCAGTCAACAACATGAAGTGGACAGAATCAATCCAGGCAGCAAGTGCAGGGAGATGAATACAACATGAAGGCCAGAACAACAGCCTCGACACAAGTACACAAGCAACCGAAGACAACATGGCCAGGGTCAATGGAGTCACGGCAATCAGATGCCATCAAAAACCAACAGAGACCAAGGCTACGGCATAGTGCACCAGAGGAATGCAACAGTATAAACAAACAAACTCACCAAGTAAGTGACAGCAAAAACCCAAAATGAAATCAGGGATTCACAGAAGCAAGAAAATGCAAGAAATCAAATGAACAAGTGAATGTGCAGGCCCAACTGACTTCAGCAAATATGTTAAAATCATATGAACCAGCAAAGGCCAAAATTTAACCAAGACAAATGCACCAGAGAATCATATGTGCAGCAGTGACTATCGACTTAATGCAAAGTCGTGAAGTGGATATGATTCATGAAATCAACACAGTATAAAATACAAGTCAAACCGAAATCGAACATAATGGCCACTATAAATCATCAACAACAGCATGTACTCGAATGGCCGAGACGTAGTCAAGAAACCCTCGATCGAACAAGTTCGAAAAATCAAACTAAGATAAAAATCAAGTTTAACAAATCAGGATGATACATGAATTGAAACACACACAAAAATATAATTCACGTTACTGCCGAAGACAACAAGAAATCCGGCCAATCAAATAAACTTTAGCAACATCGAATAAAATCAAATCAAGTCATAAAAGTCAACAATCACCACAACATAATCGAATTGCCATAACATAGAACCAAGTTCAAATAGATGTGAGTGGAGAACCACTCACCTTGTCGACAAATTGAAGCAGAAACGACCACAAATCAAGCGGCCGCGAGCACCACGAGAGACGAGTAACGATCGAAATCGAAGCCCTAGCTTTTACAGAAGAACGAAGAAAGGGGGGTCGCCATTCATTTTTCTTCATTCGATTTTTGTTTAGGGTTGAGAAAATGAAAATAACGAAGGGGGAAAACGGGTCTTTGTATTGAAAATTATCACGGCCCAAACGTGAAACATGGACCCCTTTTAATTTTCAAAGCCCATAATTCTTTTTAACACTTTATAATGGAATCTTAATTCAATATAAAAACTTCAAATGGCAATTTGCACCAATATTTATCGTTTAAATGTAGATTATTAATTGATGCGAATTACCGGGTTGTTACAAATGTTTTTATGTGGTGCTAACGATTTAATAACTATCTTTGTAGCTCCAGAATGTTTCAGTTTATGTTCCTACCTATTATCTGGATATACCAAGAGAGATGTACGGTCTAATGAGGCTACTATGAAATATTTACTCATGGGCGGGGCAAGCTCTTCTATTATGGTTCATGGTTTCTCTACTGGCAAACGAATAAGGACTATGCTGTTTCGCCCAGTATAAACATTGGCCTCAAGACCATGAAAACTTGAGTTTGTTGGGTTCTATATCAAAATGGGACAAGTTAAGAAATCATCATATAATAATCGAGAAATTGAAATAGAAAAGAAAAAAGGGAGGTTTGTGATGATTTTAAAATCTTTTCTACTAGGTAATCTATTATCCTTATGCATGAAGATAATAAATTCGGTCGTTGTGGTCGGACTCTATTATGGATTTCTGACCACATTTTCCATAGGGCCCTCTTATCTCTTCCTTCTCCAAGCTCGGGTTATGGAAGAAGGAACTGAGAAGGGGATGGCGGAATGAACCAAGAACAATTTTTTTTTTACTCGGAGAGGTTGTGGATTGATCCTACGAATAAAGCAGGAAAAGGAAAGAGTCAATATTCGCCCGCGAAACCCTTATTTCTTATTTATTGGATTCCAATATTGTCTTGATTCAATAATTTATTAAAATAAAAGTAAAAAAAAATAAGGATCCGGTATAAAAAAGAAAGCTTCTTAGCGAACTTACAAGTCCCAATCAACGGAGCAAAACGCTTCGCAACAGAGATCCTAACACCTAATCTGTCGATTAAAACAGAGTAGACGCGAGCTACACGGTCGTCCAAGGTGATGACAAATATCATCACCGAGGACAGCGTAGTCTAAGAGGAGTCGACCTGGGTAAGTCTGTTTCTACTAAGTGAAAACTTCCAAATTCAGAGAAACCCTGGAACTAAAAATGGGCAATCCTGAGCCAAATCTTTTTTTTTGAAAAACAAGGGTTTAAAAAAGAGAATAAAAAAGGATAGGTGCAGAGACTCAATGGAAGCTGTTCTAACGATTGCCCACTTTTAGTTCCAGGGTTTCTATGAATTTGGAAGTTTTCACTTAGCAGGTTTCCATACTAAGGCTCAATCCAATCAAGTCCGTAGCGTCTACCAATTTCGCTTGGCTAGAATCCGTTACTTGAACGAAAATAGATCTTGTGGAATCATATTGAATATTTGACAATACATTCCGTACCCTGCTAAAAAACCAATCCTTGTTTGCCAACCACACATTGTCTAACCAAATCCAATTCTCTCTCGATACGTTCCTCAAAAAATCCGATTCGTGCTGATTCTTCCCCCAACTAACGACTCATTTATTTTTAAACCGATCCATTTATTATCTATTATTTGATTTACTAAGCCTTTATATTGGAATGAGTCAATAGTCAAATGGTTTGGCACTCCTTCCTGAGGAGATGAAGCAATATAATTTTGAATCAGAGCTTTTGATCTTTGTTTATCCTTCGTAGTAATAATATCTCGGGGTTTGCAACGATATAATTCGATGAATAATCATTTTACTATTTTATTTCCTATTAGAATTAAGAATATAATCTAATCATTAGAATTGTTAACTAACAACGAGTGAGTATTGAAATAAATAATTCTCTTTTGGGGAAATCCGAGGTATCACTTATATAAATATATGATAGAATCTTTTGGTCAATTTAAAATACACAAGCGAATAGGCAAATAGGCAAAATAGGCAAAACACTGACGTCTGAAACAAGTGGTTCAGACGTCTGAATCTGGAAATATAAAAATTGCCAGAACACAATTCAGACGTCTGAATCAAATGTTTCAGACGTATGAAATAGGCATATTTTAGCCTATTTCCTTTCTGGTTCCAAATGAACCAATTCAGACGTCTGAAACCATATATTCAGACGTCTGAATCTGGAAATATAAAACTTCCCAGACAATATTCAGACATCTGAATATTCCGTTTCAGACGTCTGAATCTGGGGTTCAGGGCATTCCCTGAACCTAGGCCAAAAATGGCCAAACGAATATCGGAAACGATCGAACGAGCAATAGGCGATGACTAAGGAATTACGTCGAACGACAACCCAGCCTAAACGGCTCTTCGATACGCCTCAAATATCAATGTCCAAATATCCATAATAGGATTTTCATAAATTAGACCAAAACACCAAAAATTGGAATATACACGAAATCGATCCAAACCAAAATCAATTGCACACGAATAAACGTTAGGAATTCATACCTAACAATCGAAGATAAATATAGACAAAGATGTGAGATAAAAATCTCACATTTTTACAAAATCAAACAAGAAGAAGCTTGAAAGCAAATGGAGAATCAACCTCTCTTCAACACAACCCAAATGAGCTTGAATCTATGCTCAAAACAAGAACATTCCCAAAATTAGGTTTAGAAATTTCTGAAATTGGTAAGAGAATAAGTTGGAGAAGAAGAAGAGATGCTTACCAATGGGTTCTCTTGAATTTGGAGCTAGGAATTTGAGGTTGCAAGAGGAACTAGGGTTTTGGAGTTTTAATTTCCAATCTCTCCCACCATTATTGCCTTAGAACTGAAAAGAGAAGGAAATGAGGGTGAATGGGGAGGAGTGGCTCAGTTTTGAGTATAAGTCTAAACATAGGGCTGAACCCAAACTCAAACCCAAAGTGAAAAGTAGCAAAAATTAACTTTCTCCAAACATATAGAAGCTTATACTCAAAAAGGTCGCAAACGACATTTTAAACTCAATGGGAGTGGTCCCGAGTCATAATTCGACCGTATGCAAAAAGTAGCTTTTCGGACTAAATTCCGAGTATTGATAAAATATTTAAATAAAATATTTAAATATAAAATCGATAAATATGCGGGTTGTTACACTATTTATTTTCAATACTTAGAAAATATTCAATATACTTAAAACATGATTAAGTATATATTTTATTCTTTAAGGAAAACGTTCTCTTAAATACATTCATTTGAGTCAAAACGAATGTTGCGTAAAACATCGTTACGATAATCCAAAATCACTAGTATAGGGATTCGAAATTTAGATAGATATATAAATCCCAATACTATACAAAAACATTTTCTTTCAAAAATCATTTACTATAACAACAGTGTTATAGTTCATCATTTCCTTATTTCTCGAAAACGTCTATTTCAACAACGAATGTTGAAATCTATGGGTACGATACTTAATACATTTTAAAATATCTTTAAATCGTTTTAATTCTATTTGAAAAAAAATCACTTCCTAATACATTTCTTTAATATATTATTCACTGTTCAAAATCGTGAATATAATTCGTTAACCAAATTCAACATTTCTACACATTTTATTTTAAAGGATTATCCACTGTCCAAAATCGTGGATAATCTCCTTTAATAATCTATAATAATTGACTTATCAAAATAAGTCGATTTCGGATTTATAAAACAATGTTTATAAATTCACATTTATATATTTTATAAAAACTTCAACTTATAAAATCCCTTAATTACCAATTCTATGTATATCTCATTTAAATGCCAAAATCCCATTTATAAGTTAATTACTTATAATTTTTTTTATTTTACAAAATCTATTCATTTTATAACTTCACAATTTATAAATCTGTAAATTTCATTCACTTATGAATCCATTTATACTTCATTTTAACACTTATAAAAACTCGTTTTACAATTCCAATATTTTTAATTTATAAATATCAATTTTATAAATCTTTTATATAAACCGTTTATAATAATTCAAAAATCACAACTTAAACCACTTTACAAATTAATCAACTACTTATTTCAAAAATCACATTTCGGTTATATTTCATAAAAATCATAATTTTTTATAACATAAAAATTATAACGTTTATTTATTTAAAATGAATCAATTCCAAAATTCAATAAAATGTATACTTTCAAAAATCACTTGAAAATCCTTTTAAATTCGAAATCGTTACTTTAACATTTTTTTAAATTTTTTTTCAAAATAGGCCCAATGCTGAAACAGCACTAAATATAACAATCACGGCATCCAAAACATCATATATCATATGATAACAGAATATATCATAATATCTGTAAAAAAAAATCAATACTGCTGAGGAATCCAGTTGGATCCCTCCAACCTGTTTCCCTGCATCCATAGATGTTAGCATAATTCTAATCCCGTTTCAAGACGGAATACCGTGGTACATAGGTTTTATAAAATATTATCCGCTATTATGCGGCGCAATAGGGTCTCATCCGCTATATAATGCGGGAAAATCAACTCCAAGTACATATCATCCAAGCATACAATCAACACAATCAAGCAATTTTAAATCTAACTAATTAAAATTTAAAATGAAACGCAATTCGATTGAGTGAGAAGTTCTCACCTTGCTTCCAATAACAGTTGTAGTGTTTTATTTCGAATAAAATTAAACGCGCGTTTAACTTTACCCAAAAATTTCACTGGCTTCAATTAACTCCAATCCAGCTCTATCGCGTAGTGTTCGTCCATACGAACCCAACACAAGTTGTTTCGTGCGAAACGGACCTCGTATGAAAAAGTTATAGCGATTTAAAGTTTGAACGAATTATAATATATATAAATTTACAATTTTCTTTTACTTTTTTTACCCTAAATCATCAGCGCCGTTCGAATTCTCTACACGAAATCAAGGTTGACCGTGTGTTTCTTCCTCCCTCCAAGTTATTCACACGTGAAGAAACCCATCGGCCTCCTCTATTGTTTGAATTTTTTAGCCTAACTCCATCACTTCGGCGACGATCGGAGACTTCCACTCACACGCCCTCGACAAGAGCTACCCACGGCCAAGAAAACATCGAACTCAGCCCTGTATTTGCATGGAAAATAGTGCACGAACGTGGCGCCTTTGAGCAAGGATTGCCGTCGATCCATCTCTTCTTTTTCGATCATAACCGTTGGATTTGTAGAGGAGGATGTGATCTACGATTTTGTAGTTGATAACCTTTTCTAATTGTTGATGGATTTGAAGATATTAGAGGAAGAAGAAGCACAAATTTCGGCCATTAATCATGAACTGGCGGCTAGGGTTTAGCTTCTAGGGTTTGAGTGCAAATGGAAATAATGAAGGTCCTTTTATAGAAAAATATTGAAACACTATTCATCCCGAAATTTTCCGAACTCCAAATGAAGCGTGCCGTCTGGCGTTTATAATGTTTTACCCCTATTCCGAACGCAATGGAATATATATCGGGAGCCAATTCGATCGTATTTGAAAGATAAGTTTTTGAATCGAATTATTTAAATTTAAAATTCACTCAAACCGATTTCTATGCATTTTAGCTTGCCTCGGACAAACCGTAAGTCCGATTGACACGAAAGTTGAAACCATACAATAATTTAACATTACGGATCCGATGAAACTGGTTTCGTCGAAATCCGAGACTGTTTGAAAAATGGCTATTTTTACTCGTCAATTAAATATTAAAATATTCAATTTCTGCACATTAACTTTTAATTCAATTTTAAAAGTTCTATAACATCTGTCTAACTCCAATATGATTTAGTATAACTTTAAAAATCAATTTTAATCACATTAAACCCAATTTCCAATTATTTCTGTAATTTCAAATATTAAATTATCGATTTAAATATCCAATTAAATCTAGATATTCGAAATAAAATTTATTCGACTTACAAATTTTACTTGTTAATATTTAAAATCAATTTAAATATACGAATTTCAAATGACAGAAATTCGGGGTCATTACATAATACGTCTATCAGTAAAGTAAAACATTAAAATAGCA
Organism: Allium cepa; assembly: GCA_030765085.1. NCBI lineage: Eukaryota > Viridiplantae > Streptophyta > Magnoliopsida > Asparagales > Amaryllidaceae > Allium > Allium cepa. The sequence goes on from CM060939.1 coordinate 604,811,936, forward strand.
TTAAGGTGTTACCCGTATCATCTTAACATATTTTTATATGTTCCTGTAGTCTATACAGTACCGTAATTCCTCCGTAAACTGAAGGGCTATCAAAGGGCACTCCATAGGTACGGTACAAACAAAACTCGTACAAGGAGCGATAGGGCGTGTGACAAGGCACGCGAGACAATGCCCAAGGTAGATATACCAATTGCACTCCCGGACTGGTGGTAACGCATAGCAGCTAATACTTCTCACCTCGGACACACTCCCAAATCAAATGTGCACCCAATCGAATCACAAAAGCAATAGAATGGTATCGAGAAATGTGCCCAATAGGGGGAATGGCCCCACTTGGCTTGGTATAGCTTCTGTTTTAGCCACATCAAGCTGATTCACGGGAGTCAGGGCTGCACTAAAACCTCATATAGAACCGTCGTCGGACCATCCTACATCATTCTGGAATCTCCACCATGTGCACAATTGTTAAATTGGTTTTTGGGATTTGGCAGAAAGTATGACAATATCTGACCCCGGTCTCTTTAACAACCAAACGCTTATTTGACACCGTGGTCATTTAATTTCAAATAGTTCGTGCTTTATATTAAAATATCATATTCATTTCAAAACCCTATCAATACGATATCATTATTCACTTTAAGTAATATTCATTTCCAGAATCGTAACACTTTCAAAATTATAACACTTTCGAAATCATAATACTTTTGAAATCATAACACTTTTGAGATCGTAACACTTTTGAAATCATAACACTTTCGTAATCATAACAGTTCCAACTTAAACAGTTTAGATATTGAAAATAATATATATATTAAAATAGTTATAAATTAAAGCAGTTATAAATTAAAATAGTTCGTAGATTAAAAGAACACACACACACACACACACATATATATATATACACATTAAAAATACTTTATATAGTAAAATTAGTCGCCTCTAATTTCACATATCGATTCAAACCAACTTAAATTCCAAAATACAATCTAATCAATCTTAGTTCAACAATTTCAATTTAAAAAGATTTCAGATTCAATTCAAATTCTCAATAAACCATTTCAATTTATATCAAATCCAGGTTTGAACTATCATCTCAATTCCAATAAGATTCAAAGTTTAAATATTCAAACATTTACAATATAAGTTCCATTTATATTTCAACATTCAATTTTAATTTTATTCAAATTGGAAAATATTCACTTAATCATTTTAATAACAATTAAATAAATCTCAACTTATAAATTTAGATCAATATAAAAATTCAGTCTCAATTTTATTTAAAGTTGAGAATATTCATTTAATCACTTTTTGTCAAATCAAGTTATAAATCATTCCTTTCAAATCTCAAAATCAATGGGTTCAAACAAATTCTTATTTAAATTCAGTTATTAACCAATTTAAATTTCAAGTCAGATTTACTTTACTTTTTTTTCCAACCTCTACTTATTTAAAGTTATTACAAAAATCTATTTAAAAATATTAATGTAAATTTTTAAACAAATATTTCAACATATTATATATATATACTAATTAAATTAAATTTTATTTAAATAAATCATATTAAATTAAATCTTATTAATAAATCTATTTTAAATCTTATTTTATATATTTAAAAAAGGAGCATTTGATTATAAGGACAAACTTTGCAGTCCAATTAGTTTTTAGGACACACATATATGGAAATTAATTTCAAGGCCAAAGACGGCAGAATAATTACTTTTAAGGACAAAATCAGCAGTCCAATTTCTTTCAAGGACATAATTTCATAGGTTTTTAGACCTTATAAACTAATTATTTTGCATTTTGTCCTTAAAAGTAATTATTTCAGTTGTGTATCCTAGAAAATAATTGCACTTGCTAAAGTAGCCCTTGTGACTAATTTCCACTTTAAAAAAATTATAAGTAAAATCTTAAAATTTATATTTTCAAAACTAACTTATAAATTTAAAATTTCTAAACATATAATTTAAAAATATAATTATACAAAATAAAATATTTTTATATTTTATTTAAAAATCAATATTTAATAAAATCCATATATTTGCTTCCAAAACTATAAAAATCATTTTTCAAATTATGCCAACGGTGTCCGTATATAATTTTTCTATCCTCTAATCAAGTGATATAGATATTTATCATTTCAATCAGCAATTTAAATTTAATATTTTACGGGTATATAATATTTCATCCCGCATTCCCAAAATTTCAAAACCAATGAAAATCGTTTGGGTTTATCATTTCAATACATAACGATTTTCCCATATTCTAGAATATCATTCGGGTATGTATAATTTCAACCCATAGTGAATTTCTAAATTAACATAGAACTTGCAGAGTGAGAACCAATATGATAATAACATAACATATCAACAACATACATATATTATCAATAACTAATTTAATCATAATATAAATAACATGTTATGCTGTCATACATCACAGGTAAACAACTGCGGATAATGGCATGTCATATTAAATAACTTAACAATTCAAATTTAACAGCATATTTCAATCGTCATTTCATATGAATTTAATTTAACATATGATTTCTCACCTTTCGAGGTTAGAAAACAGCGGGAAATGAACACGATAAACTACAAATTGAATCACGAACTAGACAATCGACCGATCCAACGACAAATTTAAAAGCAAAGCAAGGTGAACACGGATATGCACGAACAAGCTAGAGGTTGCTACGACCAATTTAATGCAACGACGAGACAAAAGCAAAACACAATAAACTGGATTTGATGAAGACAAATTTTATAAGTGAACTTGTATATATCCAAAATATATATATTAAAATCAATATTTAGTTAAAAAACATATTAAAATAAATATCTTCATATTATACATTTCAAATAGATATTTATTAAACACATATATAAATCTATATATATATATACACACACACACACACACACACACACACACACACATATATAATTATTTTTGAAATCAATACTTACAAATCTATATTTAATAAATCCATAGTTTACCAAATTCTACAATTAAAATCAAAATACCATAATCCAACATGGTTAACGTAACATAGTTTACCGAGCATAACAATTTAAATATATAAACGGTTCAAAATATAAGATAACATATATTATACTAACATATTATAATATACATATATTTACCAAAAAACATGTTGCTGCTGTACGCTCATGTGGAGGAGGAGATCTGGTTGGTCAGGAAATTTGCAGCGGTCTCAGCGTTTCGTTAGGCGTGGTGGCTTCAGGTGCGTTGGATTAAGGTGGTGGTTGAGTGGAAAACGGAAGGGGAGGCTTCTTGTGTATGCGGGTTTGGCTAGGATGTTAGCATGGTGGTGATGAGGCAGAGCAGCATGTTGGCTGTGTTTTACGGAGGAGAGATGGAAGGGGATCTCGGCAGTGCTTCCTGGTGGTCGGCTATTAAGGTTGAGGGGGGTGCACGTCAGATCTAGGGAGGATGAGGCGAAAGTGGAAGGCGATGGGTTGTCTGGTGGGGACGCTCGGGGAGGAGAACGCGTTGTCTGGTGTACGTGGTTGGAAAACATGGTGGAGGGTGGCTGCGTTCGGTGGTGGTCGTCATGTGTGGTGGAGCAAGAGGTGGGAGGGAAGTTGAGAGGCACGGTGGTGGAGGTGCGTGTGCGGAGGGGGAGATACGTGAAAGCAGGTGGTAACCTCCAACAAATCTTAGTGCAGCTTTAAAGAATATCATATATATTTTATTCTATATACTTTATTTCCACGAAAGAACAGAACTAAAGAAGAGAAGGCCAGAGGCAAGAACGAACCATCGAATATATTTAATATATAGGAATGTTAAAAGCCCAAGAATAACAATAGCCAGCTATTGAATTGAATTCTGAATTAAAAGCAAGTGGTTGTTCATACTTATAATGGGAAAGTCATGGAAAAAAAAATAGACTCGAACGGGTACCGATCCGGTAAACTATTTCGCAGATTTCGATAATTATCGGACTTTGAAATGTGCGAATGAATATGCTATGACGATCAGCACATCGCAGAATGATATACAAATATCAGTGATAGGATGATCCTATCAAAAGTCGATTTCGCTACCAAACTGTTGGTAATTCGCTGAAAATAAAAAAAACGAGACTATAACAGTTTAAATTTGGTGAAACGAAATATGACGTTTTCACTCAGAAAATAATTCACATTTTTATTATATAAAAATATTCAAATTTCAAAAATATTTTATTTTAATCAAATTAACGGATATTAAATTGAAAACGAAAATTATACAACGGAACTTACTTTTAAATTTTCTAATGAAATTCTGACGTTTGCTATGTTTAAACAGACGCACCTTAAATATAAAATTTTCATTATCAAATTTAATTGTTATATTTCAAGCAAAATTTCAGTTAATTAAGTTATAATGATGAAATATATGGGTCGACACCGTGAGCGCATATTTACCACCAGATATGCAATGCTATCAGCCTTGTACTACATGTTGAAACCAAGATTTTCACATCAACCTATAGTAGGTCCCAATGGGAAAGTGCGCAGAAAGCCTTCGTTACGTACGGACAGAGCATGTGCATACGCAAAACATGTAAATAATATTGTTTTAACTATATTGCGTACTGCATGTATTACACTTTCATACGTACCGGTCTAACAATTTGATTTCTACAGGCTGTGCAAGTTTGACTTAAAACAATTTTATATTTGAGCATACATCGTGCGTGCATTTAACAGCTTCGCATATTTTGTTCCTATTTACTAAAAAATTTAGACGACGGATATGTGCTACAACAGTAAAAAATTTGATGATTACAATGGTTTTATTTCTAATGGTTGGGGGTGGTATTGCTTTCAAACTTATAGCGAGATCCGTCGATGGATGGTTGGACAGAGAATGGTAGTTCACATAGTAAACCGGTTGTGAAATTGAAGAAGGTATTTCATGAATTTCTAAATGACATGGCCAAACCTCTATTCATTAATTTCTATTTGCGACAAGTATAGATTGGTAAAATAATGACATGTGCCAAGCTGGAGAAAGATACATGCTAATTGAACTGAGGTAGCTACCTTACTTCATTCCCCACACCAGTTTCCGATAAAATATTGATAAAATATGCAGACTGGACAACAAAATGAATTCACACAATAATATTTCTTCCACGGTACACATTCCACATAGTTCTCTTCGCACCCAACCAATTTTACACCTATTTGCCTTATCCACGTCTACCGGACGGGCTTTCGTACTTGTTATTTTAAAAGGAAACTATTAAGCTTTTGTTTCCCAAGAAAATTAATCATATTTAATCAACATTCATAATAGATTTTATACATTTTGTCAAAATGTTGTTTATTTTGTGATCATTTGATTCTTATATGACAGAATCAAGATGTTATTTATTCATAGATACGGATGGGTAACATTGTCATTATTATTATTTAATTTAATAACAAAAAGTCCATTTAGAACTTAAAAAGGAGGTAAATAAATAGCTACATCAACCTTCAACATTGTAACAAATGCATCCTAAGTTATTTTAACTGATTATAGCGTCAATCCATATTATATTTAATTGAGGATATGAAAATTTATAGTTTTTTCTTCTTCTATAGTAAGATGATATCAAACTGAGATGTTCCGTTAAATATAGCAAGTTAGTCCATAAGTTGGATAGTTAAAACCCAAATCATTAAAGCATTTGCATTCAAAGGAGAAACTTTGATTAATAGTAATGATTATTTTGGAAACAACTGCTATAGGGATTTGAAAAATTCAAGATCCGTTGACTTCTTGTCCTAAATAAGCTTAAATATGCAATATCAAGTCATTTTATGGCAATATGATCGTTGGTCGTAAACATTTTAATCCGTTTATTTTTATACTTTAAATCAATTATGATTTAGATTGATGCTATAACCAGCTCATAAATAAAAACAAAATACTTATATTACAATTGATTTGGATAATTACAAATAACATTTCTTTTGGACGACTTATATTAAAATTACAGGGAACAATAATTGAAGCAAACCAATTAAAAATATTACATAAATATTACATAAAATTGAAGCATAATATTGCCGAAAATAAACATAAAAAAAGACAATGATTACTTTGTTGAATTAAATGTCACATACTTAACTTTATTCATCACTAGTTGAATAATATTTTTCTTCGTCTTCTTATTGCAACTCTTTCGGTTATGGTATCATGTTTGTTGGCATACAACACATCAATGTATGCATTTAAAGAATGAATATGATGCATGTGACAAAGTTCATTTCTAGCATTTTTAGCAAGATCATTCTTATTTAGTTATTTATTTTCTATTTTCCAATTTCAATTGTTATTTGTCATTCTGCACAAACAATATCTGCTATCATCAATAACTATTGATGAAGCAGTAAGACGCTTGGCTACAAAGCTAAAAGATGTTGAGTTCAATCCCTTGGATACAATAATGGCCTAGTTCAAAATAAGAAAAAAAAAGAAAGGGAAGAGAAAACAATAACTACTAATTTTAAACATTTACTTGTCATGGTAATAAAAGAAAAATTAACTAAAATATTGTAAACAGTAATTAAAGAAAAAAAGAAGAAGGGAGAAATAGATGCTATTGGATGAAATGATGTGGTATATGCATTATTTTTGTGTCTTTTTTATGAGTAAACATATTTAGTTCACCGACTAGGATATATTTGGTTCGACGGTTTAACTCGGTCCGACTCATAGGTTCAGATTGGGCTAGTTATAGGTTAAATGATTCATGGATCAAAAATTAGTTGAGTTAGGCGAGTTGAAAGCACCAATCTGGTCAACCTAATCTGATTTGTAGATTGTTGATTAATGTTTGGATTGCTGGCTCATCCATTCGAGTCAGGTTGGGTTGACTCACTATCAATTTGGCCCGCTAGTCACCCTTATCTATCTTAAAAGTTCAAAATTCTAAATCACGATTCAAGTTAAATATTCACTGGCTTACTGTCCTTACATCCGTGTTTAAAAAAATTATTTTGGATAGCTTTTACTCATTGTTAATAATGGTAAGAAATTAACTGATTTTTGATCAATGGATAAATTTGTTACTAGAGAAGTATGTGGATAATATCACATAATGTCAGTGATATATGACCGATACATCATATAGGATGTCAAGCAATTTTTTTCTCAGAATATCAATGAAAAATATATTTATGATACATCAATGATTTTTTCTTATATATCGATGATATTTACTTGTATATCAACGACATTAGATTGATATTTTTACCCAAAAGATGTTTGCCGTTGATAGTACATGAAAATCAACTTGAATTGTATATATGCATATGATATAAGGGTTTTTAACTATATGATTAGTGTTCTTCCAAGAAAAATAGTAGCAAAAAGAAAACGTGTAACTTATTCATTTGTTTATAAATTTCTTATATTTATTGGTTGACCCTAAAAATAGTAACCACAACTATTGAGAGAGCATTTTCTACAATGAAAATTGCTAATAATAAAATACATAATTATATGAAATACGATTGGGTTAATGCTTGTTTGATCACATACGTTGAGTAAGATATTCTTGAAAAAATCGATAATGAAATTATTATGCAATGTTTTAATCAATGAAATCTAATTGGGGCCACATGTAATTGAAATTGATCATCGTTATGATTTTGTTGGAAACGTTGTAAATTCAATTACTTATGGTTTATTTTTTGTGATTATCATCTGCTTTTTTTAGCTTAAGCTCTTGCACTCTTCCCTCTAGTTGTGTGTTTACCCGTTTAAAACTTTTCCAGTATTCTTAGCACTAATTGGTTGTAGGGAGTGTGTGAACCCCATCATTATACCGAGGCGAAGAAAGATGGTGGCGTTAAAATAGGCTAACGAAGTAATTCATATTATCACATCCATAATTGAAGAAATTCTAAAGATAATAATAGTTATAATTCGAACAACACCTGTACATATTGAATCATCTACCCTAGTGTTTTCGAGCATCAAACAACAAAAAGGTAAGAAAACCAACAAAAATGAATGTTGTTATTTTTTTTTTTAATATAGAGTAAACCAACAAAAAGGTAAGAAAAGAGATTTTGCCATATTTTCTAATATTTTATTATTTCAACAATCAATCACAGAACAACAAAATATAATCATGCAAAAATTGAAATTCACCATTTTTTTTGTTGAATGGAAGAACAGTATAGATGAGATTTAACATCATTTGGTATAAAAATTTATCAGTCAACAATTTCCATCTTTATTTTTCAAAAGAATATATACACACGAAGAAATTCAACCATGAATTATATATGAACTTTCATTTAATCGCGTCATCTTTGAAAGTAGAACTTCTAAAAACAACAATTTTTTGGAAAAGTTATTTAAATTTCAGAATTTTTTTGGAAGAACTTTCTTGTATAAAATCATATTCGTTGATACAGGGATGCTTCGAATCACCTTATTTAGCACCTTATTTTTGATATTGACTACATTGACTTATTAGCCGTTGAGTATATAGATATAGTTAACAAACTCTTATAAAGTTTTTTTAGAACCAATAAAATTTTACAAAGTATTGGTATCCCTTAGATTATTGATATTATTATGAAGTATGGTATACAATTTTTCTAGACATGATATTAGTAAGAGAAAATCAATCTGCTTTTAGCAACATATTTTTTTTTATATGTAACTTTATTTGATGATAGATCTCATGATCATTATTTCGAATACAATACAGCGATAGAAAGGAAAACACATCTATCATTACCTTACCACTTAAGACAGCATACTCAAACCCACAACAATCCCAACAATACCTTATTGGCACTCATCTTTATTTTAGGTATCACTAGTATCACAGATACGACTCAGTAGCTCAAATAGAAATGCTATTAGGGATTCCTTTTGCTGTAATCCCGGCTTCGCTGGTTGGATATAACAAGAAGTAGGGAACATTAACAGGCCCTGCTCTATTCTTCAAACTCTTATCATTATTACGCTTCTCAATATTATCCGCAACGACCGAAAGTGTTGCACCAAACCTTTTAAATGCGTCAATTGCCTTCTGATCATTAGTCCATTCAGCCGAATCACGTGTTCCAAGATACACCTCATCGGAGGCATGACTCGACAGAATCTCCATTAGAGAAATACCGATAATGCTCTGTAGTTGAGTAGTGATTGTTTTGAGAATTGCCTTTTCGGGATTTGTTTTTAGTAATTCATAATCGGATGTTCCTTCTTTTGGCATGAACCTGCGACTAATAGTAGGGCGATTCGGAAAGTAGCTAGTGAAAGTGTACTGGCCAAAATTGACAGCGGCGTGGAGGGCAGAGGCTATCCAAATGATGATTGTGCATGACTGTGTCAATTCTTCAACTGTTTGCATTTTTGGCCACCATGCCCTATCTTTTAAGTCTCCATGGCCAACTTCTCGCACTTCCTTCCAAAATGCTTGGAGTTCAGTATCAGCTTGGACAGAGGCATCGGTCGGGTAATAAATTGCACAATATTCTTTGACCCATGTCTCTATTGCTGACCAGATTTCCAGTCCGTCCACCGCATATGGATAATCCTTGATTAGTAGGCGGAGTTTGTGTGGGCTTGATTCGTCCTTCACTGCTACCCCTCTGTGAATTACCAAAATAAATTTATGACCTTTTAATCAAAGTAGACGTTCATGACTGCAGATTGTTTAGAATAATTAATACCTTTTGAGGAGATCTGTGGGCAGAGCTTCTTCCATGAAATTCCAGTCTTTGTAAATCTTCGCAGACATTTCCATGGCATATTTATTTGGGAATACTATAGTTTCAAGAATCCCACCACCGCTAATAAGAGCTTGGCGAGCTAATGCATTAATATTCATGGTGTCACGATAATGTGGGACCAAAAGTTTGTTAATTGGATGCAATGCACTCAAGTGTCTGTTTGTTGCAAGGATAAATGGCTCTGTCACTGCGTGTGTTTTAAGCCTGCAAGTTTTATTCCGAGTATGTAAATTTAGGCCGGTTATCATGTTACGATAGTTAAGAATATCTGCTTACCAGTGACTAATGATTTCATGGACTCCATAGTCATTGACCCCAACATATGCTTTCGCTAATTCCCAAATCGTCCCCTGAACTCCAGTCAATTCTGCAGGAGTGAAAACTTCATTGACTGCGCCATGTTGTTCTCCATCTGGATGAGGCAAACTGAGCTCAATGGCTAATGGCTTCAAGGTACTGTCTTCCTTTAAAAATAGAACAGTTCTTGTTGCGTAAGCCTTATTGTCGGTTGTATTGATTCTGTTCAAGTATGGTATCACTGCGTCATGGTGATCCAAAATGAAGAGTCTTTTCTGTTCCAGTGCCTGAAAATTCTCATAGTTTCAGTACATATGCATTATGCACATTAATTTTGGTAAAAACAAAGTTGACTGATAATACGAGGACAGCAACCTGTTGAACACTAAGGCCATTTAAGTTTTTCTCTACATCTGCTGCTGTAATTGAGCTTATTTGATTACCATATTTGCTAGAATCCAGAGAACTTGATGGAGGAAATTCCTGCAACAAAATAAAATTATTTCATTAAATTTCTTTTCTGAAGGAAAACATTTTTATCCTAATTAATTGCAGTTTTGAACTTTACCTCAAGCAAACGGATGATATGTGGATTCACACCTGCCAACATCTCTCGTGCAAATTCTTCATCACTTCTCCAAGCATACTTATCATCTGAAAATAGAACAAGTATGTCAACTACCATTATCAATACAATTGTTGAATGAAAACAAGTTATGCTAGCACAGACCTTGAATAAGTTGAGGAATCGGGTACTTAAGAAAGCTTTGCCCATTTTGAGTGCTAATTGCTGTCTTGATCATTGGAAAAGGAATGGCTTCTTTGATTGAATCCAAAAGTGGAACGCTAGGAATTGGTAGTCCACCTCTGAAGAGACGATGCACATCTTCGTACGAGTCATACTCGTTTGGTGTCAAATCGAATATTGATTTTAGGACAGGAATAAATGCACTTGATAGTGTTTTTAGACTCTGACCAAGAAAGTCCGACATTTTAAGATGTCCGAACCTTTCATCTCTAGGAACATATATGCCAGAGCTCGTTCTGCTCTCTGATTTGGAATCTGAGGTATCAGAAAAATACTTGCCATTACTTATTGTTAGATTTAAATTGTTTCTATGTCAGCGTATCAGTATGTGCTCCTTTACTGAACCATGTAAATACTTTCTAATCAATACGTGCATACTTTTGGGTTGTGGTTTTGTCTCATTCGATGAAATAATAATGTTAGCATATATAAAATAATGAGACATTTGACTTATGTAGCAATGTATAAAATTTCCTACAACAGGAATACACAAGTCCTATTTTAAAGTTTAATGCAACCAACACCTGTCATAAGAATAATTATGTCTGATCCAATTTATTGGTCTGAAATGATCAAAACAAGTTGAAATCTTTTTTTCAGGCGTTGATACTCATGCCTAACCTCTCAGTCATCCATGCAAAACAATATGAACACTGAAAAACTGGATAAAACATCTCATTTTCAAATTAAACCTGTCCTTGAAGGTGGTCGATTAGTCTTTCCCCTACGTGGATATGGGTATTCTTCAGAACCTCCAAGTACCGGACGGATAGTTCCAGAGTCGGGGTTACCAAGGTCATTGTAATAAGCATAGTTATACACTCGGTCCCACTCTTGTAGCTGTCTAGTTACATCATCTCCTCTCAAGTGACGGAGCTCTTCTTCTCTATATGGTTTCAATGCAGCTGGTGTTTTACTTGGGAGGTATACCTGACAGGAGTATTTTACAACCATTATTAATTGCATCATAGACCCTACACTTCATTTTTCGTCAGCCATATTGTGCGACCTTACATTAACTTTTTAATGATTGCCATGACTTCAAGCTCATCTCGTTATGTGTACTTTTTTTTAATATTAGATGTGCAAATCAGTGTTTTATTTATGCCTTAAATTATTCTACTGGATTAGGGTATCCTATAACTTCACCAGCAAGATGAAGACACACACGTATATACATGCATTCCTTACTTTTGGTGTATATATTTATTGTACCTTTACTTGATTATGTTTCATTTTGCTAGCAACAATTGATATGGATGTACTAAAGAGACAAAGAAGTTAACTGAAAGTAAGACTTACATCGTTGGTAAAGAAGATCCTGTCATAATTGTACTTGTTGACATTGTAAACCCACGAATTACACACAAAGTGAATTCGACCCTTTCCAGGATAATCTTCAATGGTGATGCTCTTAAGGAAGAATTGCTCAAGATGGTTGTTCCTCACGATAATAGCTCCAGGAATTCCAACATTTTCCTGGTATTTGAAATGAACAGTGAACGCAGACTCGCCGGCAACAATGGATGGCAAATTGAGGATGCTCTGTTCCAGGTAGGCTTTCTCCCCTATCACTCCTCTGTTTCCATTATCTTCAAAAAATAAATGAAATTAAAGTTGTAACTATGTTGTTATTACTAGGACATAACAGTAAAATTACTAAGTCACCATTGGTCCACTGATAAAAGAATGAAATGAAAAGTAGTCTGGCACTCACTGGAGTTGCCATTAGTGGAACTGACAAGCTGAAATGATATGGATTGCCCTAAAAACTCTTGCACCTCGTCCAGTATTGTTCCAGAGAAATCTGTTAGATCAAGTACATTCTTTTTCATTAATATGACCTTAGCTTTTATTTTTGGAGCACCTCCTCCAGTTAAACCTCCTACGATCCCCCCCACTACTCCTCCGATTGTTCCACTAAGCATTTTTACTTAATATTTGTTTAAAATATATAGAGTTATATTATGAGTGAGCTGATAATGAAGAAGGTGAGTGAGATTGCAAATGACTTGGGTGGTATTTATAATGTATCATGTGCACATGGTCTATGTCAATTTGTATAGAAGTCCCTACAAAACATTGACCATCATAATCGTTTAAGCCTTAGGTGGGTGTGAACATTACTCTATTTTTACTTTTTGGGTCATCCAATTTTTAATCGTAGTCTCGTTCAACTTCACTTGTGAAAATTTGTCTTAAAGTTTTGTTTTTTCGAGTAAAACCTAATATGCATCCCGTATGTAATAGTTAGTCGGACATCATAAGTTGGAGTAAACATTTTTACCATATTACATCTTCTCAACCGTACCACTACCAACCAATACGTAATAAAATGGTACCGAAAAATCGATAGCCAATTTGGTTAGTACACTTTAAAACCACGTTAAATATGCGGTATAATAATGAAAATAAAACTTTACTATGGTGATTAGCATACGGTACCAGTTTGTATTCATATATTTCATAACACATATTTAATTTGTATAATCAGACAACATCAAAATATAAACGGTGGCAACCTAACGAAAAATTCATTATGTTTGTAGATTTTATGTACTTATTGAAGTAAGTAAGTGACAAAAATAAATAAAAAAAAAAAAAAAAATCTTTCAGCAGCATAGTTGTAGGTTTAAGTAGAATTAAATTGATGCATAATTAGATGATAAAAAATAATGATTTTTGAATTTGACTCATTTTAAATGAAATATTGCAAATAAAATGTCTAATATACTTTTAAACAGTAAAAGCTCGTTAACAACTGCTTGTAAACCAACCAAAGTATCGCTTGCTTACCAATTGCTTTGGTTGATAATAATATAATTTTTCTATTACCGGTCTTAAATATACCTAGTGGTACCATTCAGAACCCATCCTTAATCATAAATATTTTTGTATGTATACTGATTTTATGTGTTGGATTTTGAAGCTTTTCTTTGCGTGTTAAGTGTGTGAATCGGTGAGCGGGGATGATTTTGGATTTCTTTATTATTTTTATTTTTTTATTTTTGATATTCCTTACGGAAAACACATGCAGAAATATTTGTGGTCAAGCATGGAGCAAGGGTGGATCTAAATACCCAGGCGGTTAAGACTTAATCGCAGATTAAGAATTAACAGGGTTTTCTCGATTCATTTGCCACGAGGTCTATATTCTTTCTGATCCAGTCGTACGATTGTCTATTGCAGAAACGAACAAGGGGATACGCGGCAGAAGGAAATTTGCTACTCAGATTATGTGCATTTTAGTAATAGTAAGTTTATAGTAATCTTTACTGTTTATTACATTATTTTAATAAATTATAAAAAATAGGCAATACATTTTATTATTTTAATGTTTGATTTAGTTTATATTATTATAAAAATAAAATAAATATCAAACAAAAGAAAGAATACACAATAGAAAAATTATTATTAAGTAAAAAAAGTGTTGAGAGAAATTTATAAGGGATATGGGATTCCTATGACATTCAGACGTCAAAATATATTTTTATTAAAAAATTAAAAGCATAGGACAATAGCTACATCAATGGTTGGATGCATGGAAGACATATGTGATTATTTGCATCAATGGTTGGGTGTATTTTTTCATGAAAAAAATTAAAGGTGTAAGAAAATACCCGTCTTTCATTTGACGTAGGGAATGCATAAGTCTATATCCTTTCGACTCCATGATTATTTTTTATTAGAAAACCTAAAGATCCGGGGAAGGCATAGCAAAATATAAAGACATGGAACATTTTTCACATATTTCCAATACCCAAGGTTTCCTATGTTCGATTTAAGCCCCATTTGCTCCTTGGAAGTCGAGCATAATTAACTGGATCTAAAATGTTCCTGTCAAAGGCGTGTCGAGAACGAGAAACTGATACACCTGCTAGGTTAGTGTATGTAGCACCATCCATAGGATGAATAATGACTTACTCGTGACTTTTGAGGAAGTAATAGTTTATGTACGTACTATTAATTTGAACGATTATAAAACAACTCATCAAGAGTATTTTATAGGTTATTGTATCTAAGTAAAATAGAAGATCTTATACAATGATGTCCAATGGTCTTTTGACTTGAAAGGACTATGAATCTTATGTGTGAAGAACCTATTTTGAATGTTTCCAATCTTGCGATATTGGTTCACATTATGGTCATTTTTGATTATACGTTGAAACTCATGAAGCGAAACACTACTCGAGTGAGAATTCATCTTCTATAATATAGAAGGTTAACGTCACCATAAAGTTGATATGAATTCATGAAGACCACTGCCAAGGCATATGGTTCATCAATAAATGTTATAGAACCGAACAAAATGATTTTTATTTATAATTAAATACATACAAATCTTTGCAATTAAATACATACATCATTAGAGTACTAACCATTCATTAAGTCTACATTTCTAGGTGACAATGTTGATGAGGGAGATAACATGCACAATATATTATTATTTAAAGGTGCAGCTTAAATGATTGGAAATAGGATTTTATTCGAATGACATGTAAGCAACTGACCTGGAGTCAACTAGTATACTTCAACATAGTTCATACGTGCTTTACAATTTGAATGGTTCAAATATTACCGAGGGTTGGGTGTCATATCAAGGAATTTTATAAATGTAACTCTAGATTTTGACCAAAATCAATTTAATGAAATGATTTATAAAAATAAAAATTATTATTGACAAATTTAAATTTTAAATAATAATCTATAATTGCTACGTATTTGTTTAGCTAATAAAATGAGCCTAAAATTATTTAAAAAACTATAATTAAATATTGTGTGTATATATATGAGATAGGCCTTATATATGCATTGGTTTAATGAAATTCAAAACATTATTATGAATAAAAGAGAGAACTAGTCTCATTTTGCTGAGACTTTTAAAGGGATGGTGGTGAGATCATATCCTCCATATCTTTCTTATAATTAGACCACGAGGCCATTGTTCTGATGACACTTCATTCCTCCAAATTAAATTATACCTTTATAATGGACATTGCAACTCCATTACTAAGATAAGGTTTCTCTTGGAGGCAATGTTGATGATTCAAGGTGATAGCTACCAAATGGAGTCATCAACTATTGTTTATTTTCTAAGTACATAATAATGTTATGGTTATATGTACAAATTACGCGTAAATATAATATTCATTTAGATTGTATGTTAATAAAAAACAATTTATTCCTGAGAGCAATTCTACAATTAATTTAACATTTAGTCTACTAATCTCAAAATTAATATTCAATTATTTTTCTAAAGAACCATTCTTTTAGAATTGATTTTCGATTACAACACACATAAAAACACACACATACAACCCCCTTCCCCCCAACACACACACATATATATTATGAAGTCGAATATACCTGTGTGTGTATAAATTAAATAAAATTTCAAAAATTAGATAAGTTGTTATAAAATATTCATTTTTTTCAATTATGTTAATAAATTCGATTTTGTTATAATAATGTTTGGAATATAATTTTTTTTTATTATTTTACACACACACACACACACATATATATATATATCTAGTTTATAAATGACAAATATCATATTTCAGTTCTTTTAACATTATCATTTCCTCGTGGTTTTATAAAAAAAATTCTAGTTAATTTAATATTACATATATTATAAATTTATATAAGCTAGATGAAAGCTTAAATATAAAAATATTAGAAATAAATATATTGTACCATAAAATTTGTGTATATATGTAAAACTATGTTATATGTAACTTATTGCTACAAATCCTACTGGTTAATATACATACATACGTATACACACACACACACATGTATATATGTGTGTGTGCTTGTGCAAGCATGCATATTAAATAGACATACATGCTTATACTATAAGTTATCTATTGACGTCAAAAATAGATCAACACCCAAAGATATGTTAGAGAGAACCAGTGCAACCTAGATCTAACAGATAATAGCAAAATAATAGAAAAAAAACAACTAGACACATGATTTCTACTATGGCTTGGCAATTTCTGGCTTACGTCCACTTTATTTATTGATTGTAAGTTTGAGAGAATTAAAGTCACTAGTACAAGGGATTGACAAGTTCAAGAGCTTAGAAATGCCAATAGTATCTGCTTAAGTGACTATTATGAGGGAGAGATAGAAGATGAAGAAAGAGCAGAGTCTCTAATCCCTCTTTAGTTGTAGTAGGGTTGATATTTATAGAGAAACATGTGCACACGTTTAGGAGCACTCTTGCAGTGAAGTCCAAGAGCAAGCCATGGAAGTATAAGTGAGAACGGGGCCTAATTATCCATAAATTCCTCTCGATATCAAGATGCTCCTCTTGGAACTGAGAGGCTAACTTAATTGTAAATCCTTGACTTTCAATTGTATTATTTTTTATCTTCTACTTAATGTCTTCTGAGCTCTTTTTCCATTGACTTTACTTTGAGTTGGTTCATATCATCCTTTCGATAACACTTGTATCATCTTGCTTTCTTTGCATTCTTCTCATCAATTCTGAGAGTTGTTCATCTAAACCCTGCGAAAAGCACTTGACCGTGAGAGGTTGGAGTAGAGTATGAAGTTCATGAGGTTTATAGTGCTAAGGTATGTTAAATCACATAGTTTTGATTCATGAAAAGACGACACTCACGTATGCAAGACAACACTCAAGTATGACATCATGCAACAAAAAGAGAGACAAGAACAATGGTGATATTGAACTCCTCATTTCTATGTGTGTTCATTTGTATTTGAATCTTAGAAATTTTGTAAAATCTATCCTCAAGAAAACACAACACAAACACATCTTAATTCTTTGAAAAAGGGCTAGTATGTGCTACAAACATATAGCCAGTCGACTGGCAGTTTTGCCCAGTTGACTGGCCTGTATATGTTGCACATACATGCACATTTGTGCACAATTTTTTTTACATGATTTTACTTTTCAGTCGAATGACCATTTTCGACCAATCGACCGACCTGGATCTAAATGTCATATTTTCAAAAGACACGTTTTCTCTACGAAGGGTTGCGATCGATTTCTGAACGGGAATAGTTGCTTCTCTTCGTCAGAGCTCTTCATTAATGGAAGCAACTCTCTGTTTTCTATATGTACTTGTTTCCAAACATTCTACAATCATCAAAATTATTCTACCTACTCTCTATTACTCTTGTGCTCTCATATTCTTGCATTCTAACAGCATTCTATATCTAATTGCTTTGAATCTCTGAATTACTTACATATTCCTTGATTCTAAGCAATATCTTCCTTTCTTATTCTCACATACATTTCAAATACTTAAGGATTTGATTATAGGAAGGGTGTACTTCAAGACATATCTGTGTTATCAAGAACATATTTGTCAACAAAGTTTTTCTGTATCAAGTAGAAGTCCTGTTCGATTGCTCAGGCAGAAAGTCCTCTTCGGCTGCTGAGGCGAAAATCATGTTCGACTGCTCAGGTGTTTGTGTACCTATTCCTCTGGGTTAAGTGAAGGTTTTATAGTTAGAGTTAAATCCAGAGTGTATTCTAGGACTGGACTTTGAACGGGAAGTTCGAACCAGTGTAAAATTCCTGGTGAGCTTATTCTTATTTTACTCATTTACTTTACTACTATCTTTTATCAGTTCGTACATTTCCACACTACTTAGATCCATATTACACGATCCACCGCACATACAGTCTTCACATTTGGTATCAGAGCATTAGGTCATCCTATAACCATCACACATTTATTTGATATCTTGGTAATATGGATAGTAATACTAACACCAGTTTTATTGAAGATGACCTCCACTGTTTAATGGCATGAATTATAACTATTGGGCTATACGAATGCCTGTGTGTGTGTGTATATATGTAAGCAAATAGTTTTGAGTCATGGAACATTACACAATCAGAATATCACATACCCACAACTGAATATTCAACATAGTCACACAAAAAAGATGCTGCTTCAAATGCCAAAGCCATGAACATGTTATTTTGTGCTTTAGGTAAAAATGAGTTTAATCGTGTTAGTATTTGCAACACTGCCTATGAAATATGGAGAACACTAAAAGTCACTCATGAAGGTACTAACAAGGTTAAACAAAGTAAAATATCTATGCTTAAGAATCAATTTCAAAATTTTAGGATGAAGCAAGATGAATCTATAAATGATATGTACTCTAGATTTCAAGATATTCATCATTCTTTATTAGGACTAGGAGAAATATATTCCGACTTTGATATTGTTTCAAAAATCCTTAACTCTTTAACGAATGAATGGGAAAGAAATGTATTAGCTATTGAAGAAGCTAATAATCTTTCTACCATGAAACCAGAAGAGTTAATAGGAAATCTAACGTCTTATGAAGTAAATTTGCAGGCTAAAAGAGTACAAGCATAAGACAAGAAGAACATAGCTTTTCACGCCGAAGAAGAAGACTCAGATTCAAATGAGAAAGACCTAGCATTTATTGCCAAAAACTTTAAAAATTTGTTGAAATATAGAAAAAAGAACAAGAGTAATGGAAAATGAAGCTTTAACAACAATTCCAACAATCAACCTCAGCAATAGAATGTTTCAACTGCCACAAAAAGGGACACATACAAAAAGATTGTCCAGAACATAAGAAAGCATATAACAACAAGAATAAGAAGGACAACTTCAAGAGAAAAGCTTTTTTAGTAACATGAGATGACTCAGATTCTTCATCTTCTGAAAGCGAAAGCGAAAGCGATAATGAGCAAGTAAATGTATGCTTCACGGCGAAATATAATGAGGTTAGTGACCTAAGTTTTGATGATACGATAGAAATAAATTCAAAACTTCTGGACACTTTAAGAAGTCTCAAAAGAAAATATAAAGAAGCTTTGGAAAATCAGAAAAAAGCAGAATTCGAAAGATATATGTTTAAAGACGAGAAGGAAATATTAGAAGAAGAACTTGAGAAAATTTAAGATTCACTCTCTAAAAATTCTCAACTCGCTCTTTTAAGTCAAGAAATAGAAGCTCAAAAAGAAAAGAATGATGCTCTAGCTTCTGAAAATCGTGAGCTAAAAACAAAAATCAAAATTGTTGAATTAGATAACACTAGTCTCAAAACAAAGCTAGATGACATTACTAAAAACATTTCCAATTTTAACAAATGAAGAGAAAATTTATCCAATATTATTGAAAATTCTCAACCTGCTTTAAACAAAAAAGGATTAGGTTATGTTAAGAAATCAAAAGCTCCACCTAAAAATGAAAACAAAAGGAGAAATGATTATAGACCTTGGACTATGAAAGAACCTTTAAAAAGAAAATCCAATCTGAAAACTATAAAAATAAGGATTCCTAAAACAAACAAATAGTTTGATTAGGAAGAAATTTATAAATTCATTTTTTGAATCTGTGCATAAAAATAAGAATTATATTTTTAAAGGGGATACTGAGCCCTCTTGGGTTTGGTTTCCTAAGACCTAACTCTTAGGACCCTATTAAAAAGTGGGTACCAATATTATTCTTTATTTTCTTACAGGTCCCACTTAAAAGAGAGGAAAATGGATACTCGACAGCGGTTGCTCAAAACATATGACGGATGACAAAGATATGTTATCAAACATTACTTACTCAGATGAAGGCTCTGTCACTTTTGGAGATAATTCTAAAGGATATATCGTCGGAAAAGGTGACGCCGGCAATGTTGTCATCAATAAAAAGGGGGAGAATGTTAAATCACATAGTTTTGATTCATGAAAAGGCAACGCTCACGTATGCAAGACAATACTCAAGTATGGCATCATGCCACAAAAAGAGAGACAAGAACAATGGTGATATTGAACTCCTCATTTCTATGTGTGTTTATTTGTTTTTGAGTCTTAGAAATTTTGTAAAATCTATCCTCAAGAAAACACAATACAAACACATCTCGATTGTTTGAAAAATGGCTTGTATGTGCTACAAACATACAGCTAGTCAACCGGTAGTTTTTCCCAGTCGACTGGCTCTGTATATGCTGCACATACATGCACATCTATGCACAATTTTTTTTTACATGATTTTACTTTTCAGTCGAGTGACCATTTTCGACCAGTCGACTGACCTGAATCTAAGTTTCATATTTTCAAAAGACACGTTTTCTCTACGAAGGGTTGCGATCGATTTTTGAACGGGAATAGTTGCTTCTCTTTGTCAGAACTCTTCATCAATGGCAGCAACTCTCTGTTTTCTATATATACTTATTTCCAAACATTCTACAATCATCGAAATCATTCTAACTACTCTCTATTACTCTTGTGCTCTCATATTCTTGCATTCTAACAGCATTCTATATCTAATTGCTTTGAATCTCTAAATTACTTACATATTCCTTGATTTTAAGCAATATCTTCCTTTCTTATTCTCACATACATTTCAAATACTTGAGGATTTAATTATAGGATGGGTGTACTTCAAGACAAATATGTGTTTTCAAGAACATACGTGTCAACAAAATTTTCTGCATCAAGTAGAAGTCTTGTTCGGTTGCTCAGGCAGAAAGTCCTCTTTGGCTGCTGAGGCGAAAATCCTGTTCGGCTGCTCAGGTGTTTGTGTACTTATTCCTCTGGGTTAAGTGAGAGTTTTATAGTCAGAGTTAAATCCAGAGTGTACTATGGGACTGGACGTAGAACGAGAAGTTCGAAACAATATAAAATTCCTGATGTGCTTATTCTTATTTTATTCATTTACTTTACTACTATCTTTTATCAGTTCGTACATTTCCGCACTACTTAGATCCATATTACACGATCCACCGCACATACAGTCTTCACAAGGTAGAAGGAAAAACCACTTGGTATGGAGATGAAACCTCTTGGTACTGACTGGTTTCCTTAGCCCCAAAACTGCTGGTTTTTCTTGAGCATGCTTTTCTACTTCTCCTAAGTGCATTTCCAAGTTCTGGACTCGTTTCATCTTTGTCTTGACCTTTTAGTTCTGGTTGAATTCTACATAGTTAAAAATTCAGTGAACACTTGCCCCCACCAAAGCATGCTTTCATTAAAGACAAAGTGTGCTCTGGATTGAGACAAGTTTTGGATTGCTATCTCTTGAATTCTAGATGATTCTGGTTAACCGTTCAGGTGCTGCTTGGGAACACTGCTTTTGTTGGTGGACTTTCCTTCACCTACTCTACATAGTTGTAATTCCATTCTTCGTGCTAAGGACTAGATCTATGCACTGGAGATCAAACTATGCTCTAGAAGAGTACTCTCTTTCTCTGCTGTGAATTCTGTTTTTTTTTTTGGGGAGAAAAATCCTCTCGGTAGCTTTGTCTCGATACTATGCTATTCATCTTCCCCTTATTTCTTATAACTTACGGACTTAGAGAATTTTTTTTACTTATGCTTTCATTTCATTCGTGCCCTATTTTTTTCCTTGCACTGAATACTTTACTACCGAATCTTCCACCTTTCGTATTTTAGAATTTGGCCAACCATCTTCTAGGGTTGACCATCCTACTACCACCGAAGACTGTTAGATCCCTACTACTATCACAGATTAGTGCCTGAAGTCAAGCCACCTCCATGCTTCAAATCATGCCACAAAAGCTTTCGGGCCTAAGTGTTCAAGCTTCATCCACCGATTACTCCGAGCTATCAAAGGTTGGCGATTAGTAAACGACACGACGATGGTGATGGTCGGTGTTTGGCTGATTGTAGTTGAGAGGAGATAGTTGAATATTGGTTGTGTTTGACTTGTGGTGAACTAGGGTTTTTCGGTCATGTGCACACCATTCCAGAGATAAGTTTGACTTCGTGACTTTGCCATCTCTGCTCAAAACTCAGCTAAGCTCTCGTCATCGTTTAAGTTCCAATGTGATGGTTTATTTCTAAAACAGTCGTTCTGGACAATTCCATCATATTTCTTTTTTGGTGCTGTACATCCTGTGTCCTTGAAAAGAAAAGCTTCTGCGTCGCTTCATACAACGACTCGGTTATCAAGCACTTTCGATAACAGGAACCGACATATAACATAATTGTATGACGCAGCTCATTTTACTAAGAATGAGCTATCTATCTACACATGATGGTCCATTTGTAGTATACGAGACAAATTGTAACAACCCGCATATTTATCGATTTTATATTTAAATATTTTATTTAATATTTTATCGTTAGTCGGATTTTAGTCCGAAAAGCTACTTTTTGCATACGGTCGAATTAGGACTCGGGACCACTCCCATTGAGTTTAAAATGCCGTTTGCGACCTTTTTGAGTATAAGCTTCGATATGTTTGGAGAAAGTTGATTTTTGCTACTTTTCACTTTGGGTTTGGTTTGGGCTCAGCCCTATGTTAACTTATGCTCAAATCTGAGCCACTCTCCCCCACTCACCCCCATTCTCTTCTCTTTTCAGTTTTTATAACATTAATGGTGGGAGAGATTGGAAATTAAAATTCCAAAACCCTAGTTTCTCTTGCAAATCAAATTCCTTGCTCCAAACTCAAGAAGAACCCATTGGTAAGCTTCTCTTCTTGTTCTCCAACTTATTCTCTTCCCAATTTCAGAAATTCCTAAACCTAATTTCGGGAATGTTCTTGTTTTTGAGCTTAGATTCAAGCTTCTAGTGTTGAGATTGAAGAGTGCTTGTTCTTGCCATTACTTTCAAGCTTCATCTTCATAAATTTAGGTCAAAGGTGAGATTTTTATCTCACATCTATGACTATAATTATCTTTGGTTGTTGGGTATGAATTCCTAACACTTCTTCATGTGCATTTGCTCTTGATTTGGATTGGTTTTGTGAATATTCCAATTTTTGGGTTTTTAAGACAAATTTGTGTAAAATCCTTTTATGGATGTTTGATCATGCTTTTGGTGATGCATCGAGGAGCATATAGGGCCGGGTTGCCGTTTGGCATAAACCCTTAGAGCCAATGTTCGTCCGATTGCATTTTGGAAGAGTTTGCTCTTCATTTGTATAAGGCTGAAAAACAGCCCAGGCATGATTCAGTCGACTGAAATCTCTGTTCAGTCGACTGAACCTGAAACCCGAGAGTTTCCAGGCATGATTCAGTCGACTGAAAACTTCTGCACAGTCGACTGAAACTGGAAACAGAAAGTTTCCTGAACCTGGAAAATTTCCATGTACAGGGTCAGTCGACTGAAATTCTCTGTTCAGTCGACTGAACCTGCTGTTTGAGTCCAATTTGTCTTTTTGGATTGGAATTCCAATTTAAATCGATTCGTGATAATCCTATTTGTGGTTATCATCTATTATGATTTTGATGACTCTTTTTAGGGATTTTTGAATATCCATTTCGATGGATTCTTTATCGATTTCTTTGGATTTTATTCACGTCTTCGTATGTGAATTTTTGTGATTGGTTGTTCTTACAATCTTCTTCGTGATTTGTCACTTTAAAAATATAAAGGTTTCCTATACTAGTAGTAAATATCAAAACTCTTTACTCAAACGATTTCAATACTCTTTTAATACCAAATTCGTTTAGAAAACCGTTTTTCAATCTATTAGTATATACAAACCTTTACCTCACTCGTATGAGAAATCTAATTAAACGGCTTAGTAAAACAAGTGGTATGAAACGCTTGCGTTTACTTTGTCGGTTAATTCTTGGACTTGTTCGATTGAACCTCTTGTGACAATTTTCTAGTGGAGATTTACAGTTTGTTCGTAAATATTTAAGTTAAGCAAGTGGTTATGGGACATGAAGCTAAACTCATATATTTACTAGCTTAGTGTAATTGACACTTCTCGCTGATCATGACGATCATCTTTGTGATTTAGACTAGCAATGTGCGATGTCTCTTTGTCTGCGAGGGAGACTAAACCCCGTTTTGTGGAGTTTCGACTCAATTTGTGATGGGGTAGCAACCCATGGTCTTCGGGCCGTTTGTGGAGCTTCGGCTCAATTTGTGATGGTTAGCGACCATGGAATTAGCGTTCCGTTTGTGATACACGTGTTGGTGAGCTTTATGCTCCCGTTTGTGATAGGCCTCCCCCCTTTGTGATTTCTGGATTTCTTGTGTAGATTCCTAGAATTTGTGTTTCACCAATTTTCGTGATTTCCATTGATAAGTTTTATCAATATTTGTGCATTGGTGAATTTGTGTGTCATTGACTTTAGTGGTTTCTGGATTTCTTGTGTAGTCTTCTGGAATTTGTGTGTCATTGACTTTTGTGATTGACGTTGATATTATCGTCAATATTTATGGTATGGTGAACGAAATTAGGAGTATGACGTTTCTTTGATTCTTGTGTAGATTTGGTGACATTGATTAATCTCTTGATGATTATCAACTAAATATATATTTATATATATATATATATCACAGCTTGGCATTGTGATTATTATGTGTTTAGTCATATCTCTTACTCTATATCGTTTCATCTGATATTTATAGTTAGACTGATCCGTTTATTATTTTCTTATTAAATAATACTCGGGTCAGACCGAGATGTTACAGGTGCTTCTGCTTGACTTCTCATCCGGGATTAACTCCTTAACTTTTGGGTTAACTACTTAGATTAGTAGTTATTTTGTTGTATACATTTGAGATATAGACTCCTTAATGTATACTTATTCTTTTGTGTAGTTCGTGTAACTATTCTTTTGTGATATTGTGGATCTTTTTAGACCACTACTCTGATGTACACTTTCTAGTGTAATATTCATATCTTCTTCCGCCTTTGTGATATGAATTATCTGTGACTGATTTAAGTTATGTTTATTTCTATATTTGTTTCCGAAGATTTTATATAGCCACTGTGTGATAGCTTTGAGTTTGTATCTGTATGTCGGATTTCCTCTTGAGATGAAAATTTATATTTTTATCTGGCATACCGGTACTCGCACAAAGCCATTATACAGATGGTCGCTCCTCAACAGCCTTATTCTCCGTGCTAGTCGACAGCATTACTCCGTAGTGTTCTCGTCTAGCGTGGGTATAGAGGTGGGGCGTCACAGCTTGGTATCGGAGCCAAACTTCGGAACAATATGGAATATTATAACAAGGATCATCGTCCTAAGTCTTTCTTAGGAGTTGTGCTTTAGGATTTTATTCGGGTCTTCGTACCGTTCTATCCTATTTTCTTTATGATTCCTTGTTTTATCTATCAAGATTGCTTGATATTCAATTTGGTGAATAACCTTTTCTTCTTCTTCTTTCTTTCTAAAGGAAGAGAAATGTCTAGACCAGGCCGCCCCAGAGCCGTGCCATCTAGCACTCCGCCCCAGGATGGAGTTTTTATGACTGCTCAACAGCTTCTTGATTTGGTAACAAATGCTCAAGCGGCTGGAGCTAACCCGGAACCTACTCACCCAAAGTCGGGATTTGCACGCTTGTGTAGCGATTACACTAATTTGGGTGGGGAGTCATTCAAAGGTTCC
Organism: Allium cepa; assembly: GCA_030765085.1. Classification (NCBI taxonomy): domain Eukaryota; kingdom Viridiplantae; phylum Streptophyta; class Magnoliopsida; order Asparagales; family Amaryllidaceae; genus Allium; species Allium cepa. The sequence continues at coordinate 604,838,144 of CM060939.1, forward strand.
GAAACTGTTATTGAAGTACAGGCTTGGCTAAGAACATGCGATCGCATCTTTTCGCGCATGAATCTTATTGACCTTCACCGAGTTCAGGTGGCCTCTAGTATGCTCCGAGAAAGAGCATTGGATTGGTACGAGCTTCTTATTTCTGAGATTAATGAAGCGGATCTCACTTGGGAGAGATTCCGAGAACGCTTCGAGTTGAAATTTGTACCGGAAGCAGAGAAAGTGACGTTGGCTCGACGATTTATAGACCTTGTTCAAGGTGAGTCCTCCGTGACTGGTTACGTCGCCTCCTTCGAGTCGCTTTCCAAATATGGGGTTGAATACATCAACACCTCTCTTAAGAAGAACCAGAGATTCATTTATGGCTTAAACAAAAGCCTCAAGAAGCCATTACTTTTAAAGTTAGAAGTTTCTTTCGACCAACTCGTTGATATCGCTCTTCGTCTTGAAGAGGCGGATAGAGAGAATGATGTTGAAGTGGTGGGTTCCAAACCAAACTTCAACAACAGAAAGAGGTCAAACAAATTTAAAGGCCCTTATCCCAATAAGAAAGGGAAGCAAGCAACCTCCGTGGCAAAGACTTCTTCCTTTGGTCGTGGGGAATGCTATAATTGTGGTTCAAAGGACCATTATGCGAACAAGTGCCCAAAGTCTCTTTCTTGTCGCTACTGCAAAGTTCCCGGTCATGTTATATCTTCATGCCCCAAGCTTCAGGGCAAGAAGGAGGGAAAGTTAAATGTTGCTCAAGCCCCTGGCAACACATCTCGTGCCCAAGGTATTTCTCATTCTATTCTAGATGGAATTATTTTGTTTCGTGATCATCCTATTCGAGTTCTTTTTGATACGGGTGCGTCCCTTTCTTTTATATCAAAAGAACTTGTTGATACTTTTTCCTTGGATGTTTTGTGTTTAATGACTTCTTTGAGAATTGCGAATCCGGTTGGTGGATCCGCAACAATCAGTTTATTGTGTAAAGATGTCGAGATTATTTTGTGTGATTTTTCTTTCCGAGCCGATTTGCATGTCATGCGTTATTTAGGCTTTGGAATGATTTTGGGAATGGATTGGCTTAACCGTTATGAAGCTCATGTCCTATGTCCTGAGCGGACTATTCATCTTCGACATCCTCAATCTGTTACTCAGGTTTCTGTTATTCTTAAAGATTCAGATTCTGCTTTGGTTGCATCTTTATATTCTTTAAATCCTCGTGATGACGATGATGATGATGAGGGTGATATTATTTCTCTTATTCACGTCGTTTGTGAATTTTCCGACATATTCGAGCCCGTTTTAGGATTACCACCTAAGCGAGCAATTGAGTTCAGAATTAATCTTATTCCGGGAGCTCAACCTATCACTCGTCCTCCTTATCGTATGTCCAATAAAGAAAACGAGGAGATGCGTAAACAATTATCAGAATTGGAGACCAAGCAATTTATTCGCTCTAGTTCCTCGCCTTGGGGAGCTTCGGCTATTTTTGTGAAGAAATCCGATGGTACACTTAGGCTTTGCATTGACTACCGCAAGCTTAATGATCTTACTATCAAAAATAAATATCCTTTACCTCGGATTGACGATCTATTCGATCAACTTTGTGGTGCTAGAGTCTTTTCACAATTGGACTTGGCTACCGGTTTTCATCAGCTTCGTATTGCAGAGGATAGCATTCCTTTGACATCGTTCCGTACTCGGTATGGATCTTATGAATGGCTTGTGATGCCATTTGGGTTAACGAATGCCCCTGCTTATTTCGTTGACCTTATGAATCGAGTCTTCAAAGATTTTCTTGATCGATTTGTTCTCATCTTTATTGATGATATTCTTGTGTATTCTAAAACCGAGGAGGAGCATGAAAAACATCTTCGGATTGTGTTGGAAACTCTGAGGAGTAATCAATTAAAGGCAAAATTTTCTAAGTGCCACTTTTGGCAATCTCGTGTGAAGTTTCTCGGTCACATTATTTCTGAATCCGGAATTTCCGTGGATCCTTCAAAGATTGAAGCGATTCAAGATTGGAAGAGACCGGAGAGTGTGACAGAGATTCGTAGTTTTCTCGGATTAGCGGGCTATTACCGTCATTTTATCAAAGACTTTTCTAAAATTGTCGTGCCTCTCACTAGCTTGACGAAGAAAGGTGTTAAATACATTTGGTCGGACAAATGTGAAGCTTCTTTTCTGAAATTAAAAGCACTTCTTTCTGATGCTCCTATTCTTGTTATTCCCGATGGGAATCAAGATTTCGTTGTTTATACCGATGCTAGTCGCATTGGTTTGGGTGCCGTTCTTATGCAAAAGGAACGCGTTATTGCTTATGCTTCTAGGCAATTAAAGCCTGCTGAGACTAGATATGCCACTCATGATTTAGAGCTTGCGGCTATTGTTTTTGCTCTTCGGATTTGGCGTCATTATCTCTTAGGAGAGAAATTTGTTCTTTACACAGATCATAAGTCTTTGAAATATTTATTCTCTCAAAAAGAACTAAATTTGCGTCAACAGCGTTGGCTCGAATTTCTTGCACCATATGATCTTGATATTCTTTATACTCCCGGTAAGGGTAATCGTGTCGCCGATGCTCTTAGCCGTAAACAACAAGCTGTTGTTTCTATGATGATATCCGAATGGAACGATCTCGAGATTTTATCCACTTGCGAAATTCGAGACCGTGTTTCCGATTTACGCTCATCGTTTGTTTTATGTAGCCTTGTGGCTCATCCATCTCTTTTAGACCGCATTCTTGAAGCTCAAGGGCTAGATCCCAACTTGGCTCTTCTTGGCCAAAATATTAGGGATAAAATGGATATTGAAGGTCTGAAAGACTTTGATATCGATTCTCGTGGCGGCATTCGAAAATTTGGTAGACTTGTCGTGCCAAATATTGGTGATCTTCGTAAAGATATTTTAGAAGATTCACATCGTTCTAAGTTTACCATTCATCCCGGTAGTAGTAAAATGTACGCGGATATGAAGCGACTTTATTATTGGGAGGGAATGAAACTTGACATCGCTAACTTCGTTAAACGTTGCATGACTTGCCAACTCGTTAAGGCCGAACATCAAAGGCCCGGTGGGTTATTGCAACCTTTAGAAATTCCAGTTTGGAAGTGGGATCAAATTTCCATGGATTTTATAGATGGCCTTCCCCGTTCTCGTTCGGGTCATGATAGCTTATGGGTGATTGTTGATAGGCTTACTAAATCTGCCCATTTTATTCCCGTTCGGTCTAATCGAACCGTTCCTCTTTTGGCCAAAATATTTATCAAAGAAATTGTTAAATTGCATGGTGTTCCTACTTCTATTGTTAGTGATCGTGATCCATTGTTTACTAGTGGATTTTGAAAGAGTCTTCAAAAAGCTTTGGGAACGAAGCTTAATTTTAGCACCGCTTATCATCCCCAGTCCGATGGACAAACCGAGCGTATGAATCAAACTCTTGAAGATCTTCTTCGTGCTTGTGTTCTTGATTTTGGTGGAGGTTGGGAAGATCATATCTCACTTGTTGAATTTTCCTATAATAATAGCTTCCAATCTAGTATTGGTATGGCACCTTTCGAGGCACTCTACGGAAGGCCATGCCGATCTCCTTCTTGTTGGCTTGAGGCCGGTGAGAAGCTGGCTTTAGGTCCAGATTTTATTCGTGACTCCACAGAAAAGATTGATCTTATTCGTCATAGGATGAAAGAAGCCCAGAGTAGACAAAAATCCTATGCCGATAACCGAAGAAGGAAGTTAGAATTTTCTGTGGGAGATCTTGTGTTTATTCGTGTTTCACCTATGAAAGGTGTTGTACGTTTCAGTCGATCGGGAAAGTTAGCGCCTCGATATATTGGGCCATTTCCTATCACTGAACGCATTGGTTCCATGGCTTATCGCCTTTTATTACCGGCTCAGTTTTCTGCTATGCATGACGTGTTTCACGTTTCTCAACTTCGGAAATGTCTTCGAGATTCCGATTCTATTCTTGAGCCCGGTGTTGTGGAAGAGATTGAAGTTTCGCCTAATTTAACTTATGAGCAACATCCTATTCGTATCATTGCTTCGGAAGTCAAGCGACTTCGAAATAAAGATGTTCCGCTTGTTAAAGTTCAATGGTCTTCTAATCCTAAGGATTGTTCTTGGGAGTCTAGAGAGTACATCGAGCGTACACATCCGGACTTACTTTCTCGTGCTCTTTAGGTGAACTTCTTGTTTCAAACTTCTTTTGTGTTGAATATGCTTTTATGGTTGTTACTATATATCTTCTTCTTGTAATATTGCGTGGACGCAATTTCTTTAAGGAGGGGAGTCTGTAACAACCCGCATATTTATCGATTTTATATTTAAATATTTTATTTAATATTTTATCGTTAGTCGGATTTTAGTCCGAAAAGCTACTTTTTGCATACGGTCGAATTAGGACTCGGGACCACTCCCATTGAGTTTAAAATGCCGTTTGCGACCTTTTTGAGTATAAGCTTCGATATGTTTGGAGAAAGTTGATTTTTGCTACTTTTCACTTTGGGTTTGGTTTGGGCTCAGCCCTATGTTAACTTATGCTCAAATCTGAGCCACTCTCCCCCACTCACCCCCATTCTCTTCTCTTTTCAGTTTTTATAACATTAATGGTGGGAGAGATTGGAAATTAAAATTCCAAAACCCTAGTTTCTCTTGCAAATCAAATTCCTTGCTCCAAACTCAAGAAGAACCCATTGGTAAGCTTCTCTTCTTGTTCTCCAACTTATTCTCTTCCCAATTTCAGAAATTCCTAAACCTAATTTCGGGAATGTTCTTTTTTTTGAGCTTAGATTCAAGCTTCTAGTGTTGAGATTGAAGAGTGCTTGTTCTTGCCATTACTTTCAAGCTTCATCTTCATAAATTTAGTTCAAAGGTGAGATTTTTATCTCACATCTATGACTATAATTATCTTTGGTTGTTGGGTATGAATTCCTAACACTTCTTCATGTGCATTTGCTCTTGATTTGGATTGGTTTTGTGAATATTCCAATTTTTGGGTTTTTAAGACAAATTTGTGTAAAATCCTTTTATGGATGTTTGATCATGCTTTTGGTGATGCATCGAGGAGCATATAGGGCCGGGTTGCCGTTTGGCATAAACCCTTGGAGCCAATGTTCGTCCGATTGCATTTTGGAAGAGTTTGCTCTTCATTTGTATAAGGCTGAAAAACAGCCCAGGCATGATTCAGTCGACTGAAATCTCTGTTCAGTCGACTGAACCTGAAACCCGAGAGTTTCCAGGCATGATTCAGTCGACTGAAAACTTCTGCACAGTCGACTGAAACTGGAAACAGAAAGTTTCCTGAACCTGGAAAATTTCCATGTACAGGGTCAGTCGACTGAAATTCTCTGTTCAGTCGACTGAACCTGCTGTTTGAGTCCAATTTGCCTTTTTGGATTGGAATTCCAATTTAAATCGATTCGTGATAATCCTATTTGTGGTTATCATCTATTATGATTTTGATGACTCTTTTTAGGGATTTTTGAATATCCATTTCGATGGATTCTTTATCGATTTCTTTGGATTTTATTCACGTCTTCGTATGTGAATTTTTGTGATTGGTTGTTCTTACAATCTTCTTCGTGATTTGTCACTTTAAAAATATAAAGGTTTCCTATACTAGTAGTAAATATCAAAACTCTTTACTCAAACGATTTCAATACTCTTTTAATACCAAATTCGTTTAGAAAACCGTTTTTCAATCTATTAGTATATACAAACCTTTACCTCACTCGTATGAGAAATCTAATTAAACGGCTTAGTAAAACAAGTGGTATGAAACGCTTGCGTTTACTTTGTCGGTTAATTCTTGGACTTGTTCGATTGAACCTCTTGTGACAATTTTCTAGTGGAGATTTACAGTTTGTTCGTAAATATTTAAGTTAAGCAAGTGGTTATGGGACATGAAGCTAAACTCATATATTTACTAGCTTAGTGTAATTGACACTTCTCGCTGATCATGACGATCATCTTTGTGATTTAGACTAGCAATGTGCGATGTCTCTTTGTCTGCGAGGGAGACTAAACCCCGTTTTGTGGAGTTTCGACTCAATTTGTGATGGGGTAGCAACCCATGGTCTTCGGGCCGTTTGTGGAGCTTCGGCTCAATTTGTGATGGTTAGCGACCATGGAATTAGCGTTCCGTTTGTGATACACGTGTTGGTGAGCTTTATGCTCCCGTTTGTGATAGGCCTCCCCCCTTTGTGATTTCTGGATTTCTTGTGTAGATTCCTAGAATTTGTGTTTCACCAATTTTCGTGATTTCCATTGATAAGTTTTATCAATATTTGTGCATTGGTGAATTTGTGTGTCATTGACTTTAGTGGTTTCTGGATTTCTTGTGTAGTCTTCTGGAATTTGTGTGTCATTGACTTTTGTGATTGACGTTGATATTATCGTCAATATTTATGGTATGGTGAACGAAATTAGGAGTATGACGTTTCTTTGATTCTTGTGTAGATTTGGTGACATTGATTAATCTCTTTATGATTATCAACTAAATATATATTTATATATATATATATATCACAGCTTGGCATTGTGATTATTATGTGTTTAGTCATATCTCTTACTCTATATCGTTTCATCTGATATTTATAGTTAGACTGATCCGTTTATTATTTTCTTATTAAATAATACTCGGGTCAGACCGAGATGTTACAGGTGCTTCTGCTTGACTTCTCATCCGGGATTAACTCCTTGACTTTTGGGTTAACTACTTAGATTAGTAGTTATTTTGTTGTATACATTTGAGATATAGACTCCTTAATGTATACTTATTCTTTTGTGTAGTTCGTGTAACTATTCTTTTGTGATATTGTGGATCTTTTTAGACCACTACTCTGATGTACACTTTCTAGTGTAATATTCATATCTTCTTCCGCCTTTGTGATATGAATTATCTGTGACTGATTTAAGTTATGTTTATTTCTATATTTGTTTCCGAAGATTTTATATAGCCACTGTGTGATAGCTTTGAGTTTGTATCTGTATGTCGGATTTCCTCTTGAGATGAAAATTTATATTTTTATCTGGCATACCGGTACTCGCACAAAGCCATTATACAGATGGTCGCTCCTCAACAGCCTTATTCTCCGTGCTAGTCGACAGCATTACTTCGTAGTGTTCTCGTCTAGCGTGGGTATAGAGGTGGGGCGTCACACAAATGAATCATGCTGCCTAGATTAACACTTTTCACTTGCCTCGGTCAACGCTCAAAATCTGATTGGTCAACACACGTTTACATCCTTTGGATTTCCGACGTCGATCACACTGGCTTATTATTCGAAATAAAACATACCCGACCATGTTTAACGCCAATTTTTCTATGTTAGTATGATTGGCCACCACCATAATTCAAGTTTGATTAGGGCACTTCTACTTCTTCCGAAGCTGGATCTTCTAAAGCTTAGGCTTTGCCAACTATTCTTGTTGAACCGGGTTATCTTATTACACCATAATCACAAGGCTCAATTATTCTAGTTGTGCCAGTAGCGAATCAACCGTGTTCAATATCAGAATCACAAGGCTCAGTTGTTCCAGTTGTGCCAGTAGCGAGCCATCCACCTTCATTAAACGAGTTTGTTTAACGATGGAATTTCTATCAAGTTAGAAAATCGTCAATAAATTTTGAATTAAATTTATACCGCAAGCGTATGGTGTACGAATGTAGCACGTGCGCGAGTATGAGTCAATCCATAGGGAATTTTTAAGATTTTAAAATTCTATTCAATCAAATTAAGCCAAAGTCGATGGATTGTTAACTAATTAAAAGAGAGTAAAAACAAGCTAGAACTAAGGAGAATAAAAATATGAGATTAAAGAGCAATTTAGAGACAAATCCTCTCTCATGATCACATAAATCAACATAATGAAATTATTATCCTTTTTTGGTCATTTGTGAGTTTAGTTGATGCATTTATTATAAGCATGGCCTAATTGTGTTATTAATTAACACACTTAAACCATCAAACTTTAATGCACCATCTAACCCACTTACTAACTTTAATGAAAATGACAAGAAATTAAAAGTAGAATCTGTTTTAAGCATGGCTTATTAACTATTGAATTAGAAACATAAACCATCAAATTTTGATTCTAAATCCACTTCCATTACCATGATCATATGTAGATGAAGAGGTAAATAGTGATTCATAAGCATAGCCTATTTGTTTTGAACAACATACACTATCAAACTCAATATTAAATACAAAATCACACAAACATCTAACTTTCCATTAAGCACAAAAGAGACATAAATGAGAAATCATGTTGCATTTACATGATTTAAGAGAGCTTCATTACCCCTAAATTGAAGAGTTTGCCTCTCATTTGTGTTATCATATCAACACAAGTAGAAAGCAACATGAAATAAACAAAAATAAAAAGAAGAGAAAAATGAAAGCTAATGGAAATGAGAACTAATCTAATTGCATAAAATAAAATCTACTATTAGCATGAAAGACAGAGAGCATGCAAGTAAAATAAAACACTAATTAACATTGCATAAAAAAAGAAATAGTACATGAAATAAAAATGGCTAAGTAGCCATGAAAAAAGAAAAAGAGCCTTGTCTTTTTATTTTGAGCCTAAACTAAACTAAGAGAGACTAAGGAAGAGGGTTACGTGAAACATAAGGGGTATTTATATAATTTAGAAACCATGGTCCATATTTTTGGGAAATGCCCAAAATGCCCTTGTAGGAAGCGTGGTGACCAAGTTATCATTAGCTTCAATAATCACCTATTAAGTGTACATGAAAGTGTAATGACCATTAGCATGTAGCTTCTAATTTGTGCATGAAGGAAGGTGGGTAGGTGGGGTCCTCCATGTTCAATAGTTTGAATTATTTTCAATTTCATTTGCTTAGTTTCCTTTTGTGCATGCATGTCTTCATGAAACCACATGTAATTTTGATCCAATTTTCCTGCAAAATAACAAAGAAATTTCCTATTTAAATTTTCTCAAATTAATATATGCATAGAAATGACCATTTTGCCCCTATATGAAAATGAATATGTGACGTTTTGAAAATAATTTGAATTTTGATTTAAACAGGTTAAAATCCCCAATATGATCATTAATTTAATTTAAATAGGTCAAATATGATGGTAAAAATATGCACATTTACGTACACATCAGAGTTCTTAGGTCTAAGGATACTAAATGACCTATCGGAACAAGTGCCAATGATTCTGACAACCAGGATACTTCAAAACATCTGCCACCAGAACGGAATTCTCGAAGATAATGTTCTTCTCTCCATGAGGATCGAGTTTGCACATAACCCGCTTAAAAGATACACAACGTAAATCAGTACATGTGCTTAAGTGGTGTCGTCCTGCTTGTCAATCCTTTCCTTCTAATGGTTTTCTAGGAACTTGGGCTGGATTCGCCCCAAGTTCAACCAAATGGATATAGCCTTTTGAGTTCTTTTTACATCCTCTTCATAAATCGGTTCAACCGGACACTGAATTTTCATGACTTAACTTATCTACTCCACTTCATGAAGAGGAAAGGATCTCCATCATAAATGTTAATCGAAGCTAGATGTCGATGTAAGATCATCAAGAAGCTTCACAACAAACGCTCGTACTTCAAAAATAAGTACTTCTACTTATGGTGCCCGTACGACGTTAACAGATTCTAGCTATTAGGAATTTGGTTTTCTTTTCAATGGTCCTTCCATAATTGGATTTCTTTAACTCAAGTTATCAATTTTATGTTTGCTTCCTTATAGGCATTCTGAGTCGAGATAACTGAGAGGATCACAAGACTACACTCAAGGGCCTTCGAGAAGTTAGATTCCAATAATGCACCATCGCATTCCTTCCGATGAATGAAAACTTATGGAGGCGCGGTTTGTTGAGCCCTGGTAAATTTGCTATTTTTGGTTCACCTACTCCTAGCGGTTCAAAAGCTTGTACATGCTCTTTTATCCCCACTAGCAGATCCGATGAGAATCTTCTTGGGATATCGTTGATTATTCCAGCACGGTGCACTCAAATGTGCCTATTGGGAGAGAATTCGAATGGCACGTTTGTGGAGATATCCTAAGATATAGGGATGAAGATGCTAGGATGTCTTCCGTTCCTGAAGAAGATGAGGAAGCCAGAAGAAGAGAGAGAAAAGAGCCTCTGGTTGGAAAGGATAGAGAGGGCACCAATGATAGCGATAACGACTATCACGCTAGTAAAGAAGAGGGCGAATCATTCGATGAGACGTCCTATATGAATCCTGCTCTTCCCAGCTCTCCCCATATAAAGCACCTTGTTGTGGAAACTTCTAAAGCAGCTGGAGATCAAGCTACGTTGTTTGCTGGAGAGATTATGCCTCAAGCCCGTTCTTTTGGCGGTGTCTTTGTTGGTCTGAGAGATATCGGTGAGATTGACGTTTCTATTCATGACATTTTGGATGAGATAGGCTCTAGCTTCCGCTTTTCTCCTGGACTAAGTACAAATGAAGATGGAGAAACTCTATCTTAATGCCCATGCGAACACGGTCTATAGAGTACTTAGGGGGTCATCTGTGTCATACACTTCACTAGCATCATGAACAAGCATCCTTGCATACACCTGTGCTTTCTGAAGTCATGATTCTTACAATATATTTTCCTTTTCTTAGGGTCCATAGGTCATGGCTATTACGAGAAGCACTCCCGCAACGCCGATGCATACAGTGGCTAGACTACCGATCCCAACTCGCCTTATCGCTACAAAACTGAAGAGGGGAGACGAAGGAAGAATTGCAAAGCTGATGATGCTTGCAAAGCTAACAGAGAAAAGGACAAGGAGAGAGGAGAGAAAGAAGAGAGAGGCTGAGATTGAGCTATCCCGCGATGCAACCAAACTCCCAAGAGAGTCCACTAAGCATAGCGGGCCTTCTTTGGTTATAGTTCTATCGTACACAAAAGCTTAAACTTCTTCACCACAGCAGGTTCCAACCTTATAATCCCTTATTACTGTTGTTTCCCCTCACTCCAATGGCGTTTCTACTACAAAGTTTACTCTTTCAGCTGGTCCCCTGAGCCTACAAGCTGCGTTTCCTCACCTCTTCTTACAAGACGTCAAGTTCAATCAGGACATCTTAGATACCCCGAAAGAGGTGGTGGAGCAAGACTTATGGAGTGTCCAGAAGCACGACAACTAGGTGTTAAGTGGAAGAAGCTGCATGCTGCCCTCTCTGACGTGAATAAGATCAAGTACACTAACATTTGCTCCATCGAGTTTGAGAAGGATGACATTGAGTGAATGATTAAGAGTCAAGAAGATGACATGTTCATGGTCATAAGAGAGGGGGGCTCGACCTTTGAAGGTAAAGTCCGCTCCGATGAATTGATTAAAGCGATGAAGTGCGCCCAAGCCAAAGCTGAGTTTGCCTTTAGAGACCAGCTAAGAGCTGCCATTGCTAATAGTATGGAGTTCAAGAAGAAGGCTGATGAGAATGCCCAGACTACAACATGTTGTTTGATCCGTGAGCTAGCGATGAGTTGTCTGATTGACCTGAAAGTAATTGCACCTTTATATTATTGCTTGTCTCCAGGCTACAACATGTTCTTATAGGTTGAAGAACTCAATTAAGCGCCAATTTCTATCTTCGAAAGTTGGCGCATCGATGATTTGAATCTGAAGACTTCTTTCCATCATTGCCTACCTTTGAGCGATGGTGCTTCCGTGGATGCTGGGATCGAATAATCCGATTAACCCCTGAATGAATTTTCAAACCTCCTCGTTGTTGCCTACAGCCGAGCAATAACAAATTCCTGAAGGTAGGCTGAATCGACAAGCCTTCCCATCATCGTCAATCTCTAGGTGTGACGACTCGGAATTTTCGAGCATTTAAAATCGGAATATTTAATTGATTTTAAATATTCAATAGAGTAATTTTAACTTGAATTAAGAATATCACAATTTATTTGATAACTAAATTATTGAATTAAATAATTTGAAGTTGGGTAAAATGCTGAATCTGGAATTTTAAGCCTGTTAAAAATAATTTGAAGGCTTGTAAAATTTATATTGATAGTGCTGAGGATAATAAAGTTTTAAAATTGAATTTAACACTGATTTTTTCAGTTTTGAAATTTTATCGTTTTCAATTGAATTTTAAAATAGCCGTCCGAGGCACAGTCTCGGAATTCGATGAAACCAGTTCCATTGGATCCGTAATATTTTATCATTATCGGATTTCAAATTTCGTAGCGTTTGGAATTATTGTGTGAGCGCACGATATACAAACACGCTGAAATCTTTTCCCATCAGCCACCCTATTCTATGCCTATGTAAGTTTAGCCGACCATCCTGTCTCTTTTTCTATCAACACGCAGAAACAATTTTGTGCGCTAACGTCCTTTCAATATCTTTTCATTATCTCTTATTTTCTGAGGAAAGCCTATACTCTATTTTATAAATCGCATCTCCCTCTTGTTTATCTGAAGATCAAAATCGTTTCAAACAGTTAAAAAAAATGAAATGAAAATGGCCGCTGCTCGATTTTTTTCCTCCTCCTTCCCATTTTATATGAACGAAATCCCCCTTTCATCCTCAAATCGATTACCGTATGTAAATAACGAAATCGAGTAAGGTAAATCACAAAGCGCGAGAGAAGAAGGGAGCTTAAAGGGGTCGCGGCCACCTGGGCTTTACACACATGGAAGGGAGGGCCGCCGTATGAACTCCGATGGGGGAAGGCCGATGGAAGCGACGACACACGCGGGGAAGCAAATGATGTGCTCGATGTCGAGATGTATACGACGGCAGGCGACGATGTCGCGTGGAGGTTACGAGCTAGGGTTTGGGAAGAGCGGTTTCGTGGTTCGAGTTGGTGAAGGTATTCTGCTTTGCCTAGTTTAATTTCTGCGATTGTGTTGTTAATTTAAAAAAAAAGGGTAAAATTTTAAAAACAGCAAGATCAAGTTTTATAAAATTGTTCATATTCATGGTTTAAACTTGTAAATTAATTGATAAATCAATTGATGACTATTATTATTATTGTCTAAAAAAAATAGACAGCAAGTTATAAACGGTTTGTTAAATTTAACACAGTAAGGGATATTACAGTATTGGATTATATATTTATAGATTAGAAAACATATTACAGTAAGATACTGGCTGTTCTACCTTAATTTAATGTTTCAAAATTTATGTTAAGTAAAAATTTAATTTGACTGGTTGTTTATTTAGATTATTAGAAATTTTCAGTAAAGAAAGGTTTACAGTAAGGAGGAATGGAAAATAAAAACAGAATATAATTTAGTAATTTATTTTAGTGATTAATTTGTTTAGTTAACTTATGTAATTATTTTGGTAATTAGAAAATAATTTATATAAAAGGAGTTAGCTTAAAATAAATTATTAGTTAAATTAAAGAAATAAATTGTTGATTAATTCAAAGATTAATAAACCATATAAATGTTTATTCAAGGTCAAAATCTGGAAGGAAACAAGCCGTTTGGAAGTGGATTGCAAATTAGAAGCCAAAGGCGAGTTAATCTCACTCAGCTGAATTTTAATCTAAATTTAAATGGTTAAATTTAAATAATTGATTGATTGATTGGATTTGGTATGTTATATTATATATAGTAGTATATAGTATATCTTGGAATGTTTGATTCCCGCATTTTATAGCGGATGAGACCCTATGCGCCACATAATAGCGGATAATATTATATTTAATCCCATATACCGCGATATTCCACCTCGAAGTGGAATTGGTATTTAATATTGCGATAACGTCTGTGGATGCAGGGAAAACAGGTTAGATGGATCCAACTGGACCCCTCAACATTTATTTAAATTATTTATTCTCTGTTGTGATTATTTGGTATTCTATAATGAATTATGTTGGAATATTGAATTCTAAGGTTTGATTAAGTATATTTGGGTATAATGAGTTACTAAAAATATATAAATTGGATTTTGGGAAGAAAATAAAAGAAGTGAATTTGTAAGCGAAATAAATATAGAAAATTTGAATAAATTAAGAATGAATTGAAAAGAAATGGAAGTTATATTAAAATACTCATAAATAACTTCGAGTATGAAAATAAAAAGAATTTTGCATAAAACAGAAATTAATGAATTGTAAACTTGAGTTATATCAATTAAAGGAATAAAGAATTATTTTAAAATTCAAAGTTTAAATTTATTAAAAAGGATAAAGAAGTCATTTGAGAAATTTAAAATTGGTATTTTCAGTTAAAAGTATTTTAAATCATAATTAAGAATTTAAATATGAAATTAATGGATTTTGGAATGAAAGGGAGTAAATTGGAAATCAATTTGGAAATTGATTCAAGTGTTTGAAATTGGAAATTTTAGAAAAAGAATGTGAAGAGAAGTATATTTCTCTGGATAGCCAAGTACGTTTTCAAAGTAAATTTTTAAATATAAGATAAAAGTTTAATGCCGTTTTAAAAAGCATGTTTTAGAAAATTTATTATTTCTAAATGTTTAAAATTCTAAAGTAAGTATTTTTTTTAAATCTATTATAGTAATAATTATTTAAAGAATGATTTGGTATCTTGTTTAAAGAAGAAAATCTAGTTTATATTTGTAAAGTAACCTTATTTTAATTATTCTAAAGTATTATTTTAAATTAAGTATTAAAGTAATTATTTCTAAATTTAAATGTTAAACATAGTTTACAATAAAGTGTTTTTAAATTATTTTAAAAATCTAAGTTTGTGCTCGGTGATCTCAGAGGAAATATAAAATATTTGGGAACTTATTTCTGTAAAAGGAAGATAGTTTGAAACTGTTTCAAAGGATTGAAATTGGGAATATATCTTGCAAACATATTTTGGGATAAATAAATAATTTGGAAAATTATTTATTGTGTGATGGATGTTGTGAATGTTAATTGATAGTTAAATCCCGACTATCAATATTGACCAAATGCGTTGATCGTTTCTAAGAGACCGGGATCGAGATTTATTTCTCGAAAATCACTTCGATCCGGTTTGTACGTTTCGTGAGAAACGAGTTTGGATTCAAAGTTGGAGCAGTGAAGTGCAAGGGCTAGTCGCTACTAATCCCAAGGATATTTCCAAAATGGATGCAGTACGAATAGTGCCTTCGGTTACGTTCGAACCCGGGACGGACTTGTATGGATGAATGCTTTCGAAACATCGTCGGGTGGACGATGGGCATTCTAAGGGATATGTTCTAAAAGGTAACGCTTAGCCTCAAGCCTCATCGACCGCGAATGACTGAAAATCAGGGGTTATGCAGCAAGGCTAGGTGGGTGGCACCCATTTAGGATGAGGTCATCCTTGTCTAAATGTCCCTTTTATTTCGGCTTAGTGGTGTGGTTGCTGATCCCAACCGCGGGGTGATCTCACTCGGGACTGTCTAGTAAGGGGTAGTCCCGGTCTTGAGTTGCAGGGGGTCGGAAGTGATCCTCGGTACTGTGATCTAGGCCACGTACCGTGACAGGTGGTACCTCGGTGCCCAGTCATTAGTTGGAAATCCATTGTCCCTATGAGCCTTGTACGAGTTTTGTTTGTATTACCCACTCTGTGGCTAGTAGCTGAAATTTGATAATGTAACAATTTCGTCTATTTTAACAAGTATTTGTATATAGACCCTATTATAATATCAGAGGATTTTAATAAAAAGTGTTTTAGCTATCGTAAGGTAAAAACCCGACATGTTTATTTGTGGCGTGGTCTTACGAGTTGCTTTTGTTTTTCAAAGGATTTTTGAAATTTTAATAATCAATTTGAGTGTGATTTTCTCACGCTGGTATTCCAGACTGACTCGGGTGTTATTTAACTGTAATGCTCGGGTCAGACCAAGTATTATAGGATACAGGATGTGATGCTGTGGAGCTCAGGAGACGAGCTGGATGACGATGCGTATTTTCTTACTTGTTTTATATATATTCCGCTGTGTTGAGTAGCTGTGTATCCAGTTGTATGTTATTGATGCTGTTGAACTCTGATGATGATGTATGTATAAACAGATATATATTTGTTTTTGTGTAAAGTCATTTATTATCTATTATATTTTATTCCGCTGCGATGGTTAGATTCTGATATTGTCTTCTATTTTCTTCTTCCACCTCTTCTTCTTTAACCCAAATGGTTCGTATTTCTGTACATCTTGAGTTGATTAATGTAGAATAGTGTTGACTCAAGAGGTACGGATTTGCGGGTCATTACACTTGGTATCAGAGCTTAGGTTGGTGATAACCTTGGCTCTGGTGGGAATTACTCATTAAATAGAGTCCGAAGTACTCTAGAATGAGCTTGAGAGTATTAATAGATATGAGTGCGTATTTGTTAATGAATATAAAATTATTTTTATATTGTGTTGACTTATCGGTTAAGTGTTTATGGATTCTGGTCGATGTGTGGGACGCCATATTATCGATAGTGATTTCTAAACTCTTAAACAAGATAAACCGACACAGTATTATTTTAAATAGGGTAAATGAAATAATTTTACCCAACATTATTTTGTATATAAAGGAAATAATTTTTCGTAATTAGTATAATTATATATGGATGTTTGGTTGTTAGAAAGTAATAATATTAAATTATTATCATTGTTGTATGAGAATTGAATAAGAAATTGAAATAATAACAAGAGATTAAGGAATAAATTAATAAATAAATGGGATTTGTAAATGTGATTCATAATTGAATAAGATATTGAAACCATAATTAAAAACTAAGAAACAAATTCATATATAAATGAAATTTGTAAATGTGTACGATAAATGAAAATTATAGTGTGATTAATAATTAAAATAAAATAAAATTCCAAAGTAATGTTTGAATATAAATTTAAAGAGTTTGGAATTTGAAAATTTGGGAATTTAAGTTCCTTTGAATTTGAAAATGATTCCCAAAGGTTGGGAAAAATAATATATATGTGAGAAATATTCTTGAATCAGATTTGAAATCTAGAGAGATTTGAAATTTAAAATATTTGGAGGGTTTTAAAAGAGATAAAAGCATTGGATTCTTTACGGTCGCTGGAAAATAATTCCGATGATGATTGCGACATCATCGGTGTTCATTTTCGAGTTTCCAAAAGAGGGATTGCTATCAGGATGTTTTGGATTAATGTTTGTTGGAGGAATTTGGTTGATTTTGAAAATGCAAATAAATAGTTTGATTAGATATATATGTTTTCAAAATTGAATGTTGAACTTAAGGTTGAAAAAAAATTAGTTAAGTTGGGTTAAATAGATAAGTTTTAAGATTAAAATTTATAAGTAACCGATTAGTTACTATGGTATGCAAATGAAATGAAATTCAATATTTGATGATGCTTGATTTAAATGTGTAAAATAAGGTGCAGAATAGGTTCAAATGGACTAAAAATAATTAATGTTTGGAAATAAAATTTATTGGTTGACAATGAATTTGTGAATGAATAAATGGATCAACTATTGAACTTATAAAGTAAAGTTGATATTAATAAAAAGACATTGGAAATTTTAATCCGGGAATTAAAATTTAACTTAAGTGAATGAAAGTGAAGAAAATATATCTGAATTTAACTTAAGATAAGTTAAATAAAATTGTAATTGAAATTGAATTAAATTTGGTTATAAGCGGAAATGACTCAACTGAGCAATATAAGCTTTTAAGTAAATAAATAAGTTTTGAACTCACATATATTGAGAAATAAAATTTAGTTAAATTTGGATTGAATTGAGTCAAAATTCAGTTGTGTCATGAATGATATTAAATGGAATTAAATCCTTGCTTAACAAAATTCAAAAAGAATGGTGTGTAGCTAGATTTAACTGGAGTTAAGCTAAATAAAATTTGGGTTGAAATAAATTCAGTCGAGTTATAGATATTATTGAATGGAATAAAATTCTTACTTAAATAAATAAATGTAAACTAAGTAAGTATTGAATTAGAATAAATAAACTTCGGAAGCTTATAAAGAATTGAAAAGCATTGAAAAAAATATATATAATCCCTAGTTAAAGGTAAGATGTGAATGTGGTTGGTTGTAAATAGATGATGAAGTATGAATATTGAAAGTGAGTAGCTTATAAAATTTAAAAAGGGAATAAATAAGCCGGAATAAAAATATTGTATTTTGAGATAAAAATCTAAACTTGGGATATAAAATAAGATTGAACTCAAGGAAATTAAATAAAATGATTTTCAAGATAAATGAAAAGGAAAATCAAGTATGGGATTATAATTGGAAGTGTTGTTGAATGAAGATTGAATTGGATTAAAATGGATATGGTGTGAAATATAAACAAATCCCATTCAAGCATAAATTGAATGGCCTTATTATTAATAAATTCAACAATGAATTGTTAATGTAAATTAAAATTTAATATGGATAAAAGAATAAACTAATCGAATAAATTAGTGAAATGATTGGGATCTGATCGAAGGAAAATCAAATCAAAGATTGTGAATAGGTAATAGAGTTTGGAAATAAAGCTTAAGTTGTATGGAATTGGATTAAAATAAAAATGATTTGAGATGAAAATAAATCCAATTCGAGTATGGATAAATTTAAAAAAAAAGGGAATGAACTTAAGTTATAAAATGGTAGTGAATTGAAGTAAATTAACTTAAGTTTAAAATTAATAGAAGCATGGGATGATGTCGTGTATAATAAAATGGTTTGGAATCAAATCTTTTTGGATATGAAAGAAATGCAATGGAAGTTTGTGAATAAATTAAAATGGGATGGGATTAAGTTAAATTGAGCTGGAATCAATTTAAATTGGTTATAAAGCTTATGTTATTATTTATTCACATTAATATTGTCGAATTGCATTAGTAAATGGGTCGTTTAATGTAAACGGGGTTAGATAAATTATATGAGTTATTAGAAGTGAAATGATATGATTTTGGCATCAATTGAAATGAATATGAGTTCATTTCATTTAAAAATGAATTAAATGGAATAATATGTAATTTGGATGCAAACAATTTAAAACTAGTGTCGAAACCTTGTATATGTACTTATGAATGTATATCACATGCATTACTTATGAAAACTATGTGTTAGTTATTTGAATGTAAGTGAAATGTTAATAAACTGCATATATTTTGTACTTACATATTTAAATTGAGTAAGTACAGGTTCAGGGAAGCCGTATGGATGGATTTGATCGCGCTAAATGCTAAATAATAAGCCGCTTGCTTAAAAATGCTAAACAAAGGTACGCCTACGCAATAAAATAGGAAATATGAACTGTTTTTGGTTTTTCCGACCGTGTGGATCGATGTATATATATTTATATCTTTTATTAAATTGCAAAAGCTCCTCCGTACAAAGGAGACTCTGCCAAAAAATTTCAGAAATTTTGGGAGCTAGAAAAAAAATTTGAAAATTTTTGGGAAAATTTTTAGTTAGCGACAAAAGATTTCAAAATTGGAAATTGAAATAAATTAGTGAATGAAACTAATTTTAAATAATAATATGAATCAGTATAAATGGAAGATAAAATTAAATGTTCAGAGTTGAAAATAAATTAAATTCATATGGAATGTGAGAACCAATTTGAATAGAAATAGATATAAACTAAAGGTGGTGAAGTGAAAATAAATAAAGAAGCATATTAAATGCTTATACTGAACTAAAGAAAGGAATGTTGAATTCTTAATTAGAAATTGATATAACAAATATATTCTAAGTTAATATTCGAATGAATAAATATTGGCATTTTGTAAGGATGTCGATAAAATGTTTTTGGAATGTTGTGATTAGATATTAGTGCTAAGCAGAATATGCAGGTATTATAAAAGGAAAAGGGAATTGGTTTTGATTTCAGAAGATAAATTTGAGTTGCTCGACAGAAAGGTATGTGTTTAAATTTCTGTATGAAATTTGATTGGGTTTTTGATCGAGCCACTTGGCCTTTTGTTTTCTTTTGGAATTTGGGAGCCCGTAGAGGCCTTTTGTAGTTGTACCGAGCTAGCCACGCAAAGGAGACACTGGCAAAAATTTTCGGAAATTTAAGGAGTTAGAAAAATTTTGAGAAAATTTTGGTAATTCAAAATTTGGTTTTAAATTGAAACTTGAATGATTAGGCAAATAGTATTGTTTGCAAAATTATAGGAGAGTTTGGAAAGTTAGTAAGAATGATAATGGGTCTTTTACAATAAGATAGTTGGTAGGATGTTGAATTGTTGGTTTTGGTAAAAGTAAACGGGTATTGGACCATTCTTCCTAACTAGTAATTTCAGGGACGAAATTCTTTTAAGGAGGGAGGAATGTGACGACTCGGAATTTTCGAGCATTTAAAATCGGAATAATTGATTTTAAATATTCAATAGAGTAATTTTAACTTGAATTAAGAATATCACAATTTATTTGATAATTAAATTATTGAATTAAATAATTTGAAGTTGGATAAAATGTTGAATTTGGAATTTTAAGCCTGTTAAAAATAATTTGAAGGCTTGTAAAATTTATATTGATAGTGCTGAGGATAATAAAAGTTTTAAAATTGAATTTAACACTGATTTGTTCAGTTTTGAGATTTTATCATTTTAAATTGAATTTAAAAATAGCCGTCCGAGGCACAATCTCGGAATTCGACGAAACCTGTTCCATTGGATCCGTAATATTTTATTATTATCGGATTTCAAATTTCGTAGCGTTTAGAATTGTTGTGTGAGCGTACGATATACAAACCGCTGAAATCTTTTCCCATCAGCCACCCTAATCTATGCCTATGTAAGTTTAGCCGACCATCCTGTCTCTTTTTCTATCAACACGCAGAAATAATTTTGTGCGCTAACATCCTTTCAATATCTTTTCATTGTCGCTTATGTTATGAGGAAAGCCTATACTCTATTTTATAAATCGCGTCTCCCTCTTGTTTATTTGAAGATCAAAATCGTTTCAAACAGTTAAAAAAATGAAATGAAAATGGCTACTGCTCGATTTTTTTTCCTCCTTCCCATTTTATACGAACGAAATCCCCCTTTCATCCTCAAATCGATTACCATATGTGAATAACGAAATCGAGTAAGGTAAATCGCGAAGCGTGAGAAAAGAAGGGAGCTCGAAGGGGTCGTGGCCACCTGGGCTTTGCACACATGGAAGGGAGGGCCGCCGTATGAACTCCGATGGGGGAAGGCCGATGGAAGCGACGACACACACCGGCGAAGCAAATGATGCGCTCGATGTCGAGATGTATACGACGACAGGCGACGATGTCGTGTGGTGGTTGCGAGCTAGGGTTTGGGAGCGGTTTCGTGGTTTGAGTTGGTGAAGGTATTCTGCTTTGCCTAGTTTAATTTCTGAGATTGTGTTGTTAATTTAAAAAAAAAAGGGTAAAATTTTTAAAACAGCAAGATCAATTTTTATAAAATTGTTCATATTCATGGTTTAAACTTGTAAATTAATTGATAAATCAATTGATGACTATTATTATTATTGTCTAAAAAAAATAGACAGCAAGTTATAAACAGTTTGTTAAATTTAACACAGTAAGGGATATTACAGTATTGGATTATATATTTATAGATTAGAAAACATGTTACAATAAGATACTGTCTGTTCTACCTTAATTTAATGTTTTAAAATTTATGTTAAGTAAAAGTTTAATTTGACTGGTTGCTTATTTAGATTATTAGAAAATTTCAGTAAAGAAAGGTTTGCAGTAAGGAGGAATGGAAAATAAAAACAGAATACAATTTACTAATTTATTTTAGTGATTAATTTGTTTAGTTAACTTATGTAATTATTTTGGTAATTAGAAAATATTTTATATAAAAGGAGTTATCTTAAAATTAATTATTAGTTAAATTAAAGAAATAAATTGTTGATTAATTAAAGATTAATAAACCATATAAATGTTTATTCAAGGTCAAAATCTGGAAGGAAACAAGCCGTTTGGAAGTGGATTGCAAATTAAAAGCCAAAGGTGAGTTAATCTCATTCAGCTGAATTTTAATCTAAATTTAAACGGTTAAATTTAAATAATTGATTGATTGATTGGATTTGGTGTGTTATATTATATATAGTAGTGTATAGTATATCTTGGAATGTTTGATTCCCGCATTTTATAGCGGATGAGACCCTATGCGCCGCATAATAGCGGATAATATTATATTTAATCCCATATACCGCGATATTCCACCTCGAAGTGGAATTGGTATTTTATATTGCGATAACGTCTGTGGATGCAGGGAAAACAGGTTGGAGGGATCCAACTGGACCCCTCAACATTTATTTAAATTATTTAATATTCTCTGTTGCGATTATTTGGTATTCTATGATGAATTATGTTGGAATATTGAATGCTATGGTTTGATTAAGTATATTTGGGTATAATGAGTTACTAAAAATATATAAATTGGATTTCGGGAAGAAAATAAAAGAAGTGAATTTGTAAGCGAAATAAATATAGAAAATTTGAATAAATTAAGAATGAATTGAAAAGAAATGGAAGTGATATTAAAATACTCATAAATAACTTCGAGTATGGAAAGAAAAAGAATTTTGAATAAAACAGAAATTAATGAATTGTAAACTTGAGTTATATCAATTAAAGGAATAAAGAATTATTTTAAAATTCAAAGTTTAAATTTATTTAAAAGGATAAAGAAGTAATTTGAGAAATTTAAAATTGGTATTTTCAGTTAAAAGTATTTTAAATCATAATTAAGCTAAATCTGAAATTAATGGATTTTGGAATGAAAGGGAGTAAATTGGAAATCAATTTGGAAATTGATTCAAGTGTTTGAAATTGGAAATTAAAAAGAAAAGAATGTGAAGAGAAGTATATTTCTCTGGATAGCCAAGTACGTTTTCAAAGTAAATTTTTAAATATAAGATAAAAGTTTAATGCTGTTTTAAAAAGCATGTTTTAGAAAATTTATTATTTCTAAAAGTTTAAAATTCTAAAGTAAGTATTTTTTTTAAATCTATTATCGTAATAATTATTTAAAGAATGATTTGGTATCTTGTTTAAAGAAGAAAATCTAGTTTATATTTATAAAGTAACCTTATATTAATTATTTCTAAAGTATTATTTTAAATTAAGTATTAAAGTAATTTTTTCTAAATTTAAATGTTAAACGTAGTTTACAATAAAGTGTTTTAAACTTATTTTAAAAATCTAAGTTTGTGCTCGGTGATCAGAGGAAATATAAAATATTTAGGAACTTATTTCTGTAAAAGGAAGACAGTTTGAAATTGTTTCAAAGGATTGAAATTGGGAATATATCTTGCAAAGATATTTTGAGACAAATAAATAATTTGGAAAATTATTTATTGTGTGATGGATGTTGTGAATGTTAATTGATAGTTAAATCACCGACTATCAATATTGGCCAAATGCGTTGATCATTTTGAAGAGACTGGGATCGAGATTTATTTTTCGAAAACCACTTCGATCCGGTTTGTACGTTTCGCGAGAAACGAGTTTGGATTCGAAGTTGGAGCAGTGAAGTGCAAAGGCTAATCACTACTAATCTTGAGGATATTTCCAAAATGGATGTAGTAGGAATAGTGTCTTCGGTTCCGTTCGAACCCGGGACGGACTTGTATGGATGAATGCTTTCGGAACATCGTCGGGTGGACGATGGGCATTCTAAGGGATATGTTCTAAAAGGTAACACTTAGCCTCAAGCCTCATCAACCGAGAATGACTGAAAATCAGGGGTTATGCAGCAAGGCTAGGTGGGTAGCACCCATTCAGGGTGAGGCCATCCCTGTCTAGATGTCCCTTTTATTTCGGCTTAGTGGTGCGGTTGCTGATCCCAACCGCGGGGAGATCTCACTCGGGATTATCCGGTAAGGGGTAGTTCCGGTCTTGTGTTGGAGGGGATCGGGAGTGATCCTCGATACTGTGATCCAGGCCACGTACCGTGACAGATGGCACCCCTGTGCCTAGTCATTAGTTGGAAATCCATTCTCCCTACGAGCCTTGTACAAGTTTTGTTTGTATTACCCACTTTGTGGCTAGTAGCTAGAATTTAATAATGTAACAATTTCGGCTATTTTAATAAGTATTTGTATATAGACCCTATTATAATATCAGAGGATTTTAATAAAAAGTGTTTTAGCTATCTTAAGGTAAAAACCGGACATGTTTATTTGTGGCGTGGTCTTACGAGATGCTTTTGTTTTTCAAAGGATTTTTGAAACGTTAATAATCAATTTGGGTGTGATTTTCTCACGCTGGTATTCCAGACTGACTTGGGTGTTATTTAACTGTAATGTTCGGGTCAGATCGAGTACTATAGGATACAAGATGTGATGCTGTGGAGCTCAGGAGACGAGCTGGATGACGATGCGTATTTTCGTACTTGTTTTATATATATTCCGCTGTGTTGAGTAGCTGTGTATCCATTTGTATGTTATTAATGCTGTTGAACACTGACGATGTACTCTGATGATGTTGTTTGTATAAACATATATATATTTGTTTTTGTGTAAAGATCATTTATTATTTATTATATTTTATTTCGCTGCAATGGTTAGATTCTGATATTGTCTTCTATTTTCTTCTTCTACCTCTTCGTCTTTAACCCAAATGGTTCGTATTTCTGTACATCTTGAGTTGATTAATGTAGAATAGTGTTGACTCAAGAGGTACGGATTTGCGGGTCGTTACACTAGGCGATGGCAAATTCCTATGGGTTAATGGTTTTTCTCCCTAACATTGCCCTTATCTCTGGGAAATGCCAGGTTCCTGAAGGAGGAGATCAAATTGTCCAATTGACTCGAGAGTGAATAACCCTCCTCGGCATTGCTTATCTCTGGACCATGTCGAATGTTTGTAGGTTGGGGTCCATTTTCAAACATCGACCCACTGTTTTAGACCTTCCTGGCGTCGTCTATCTCTGGGTAACACCTATTCTCAGTTAGTTAGGATCGATTTTCTCCATTGATTTGATAGTTTAGACCTTCCTAGCATCGTCTATCTCCGAGCAACCTAGCTCTCAAAAGGTTAGGGTCAATTTTCACCATTGACTCGGCGATTTAGACCTTTTCAGTATTGCCTATCTCCGAGCAAGGCCGGTTCTTAGAAGGTTGGGGTTGATTTTCACCATCGACTTGACGGTTTAAACCTTCCCGACATCGCTTATCTTCAGGCAACATCGATTCTCGGAAGGTTAGGCGACTAATCATGCAACGCAAGAATCCTGCTTACAAGATCATGGTTTTTTAGTTCAAGAAGCTAACTTTATTTACAAATGAAAAGAGTGGAAAGTTCTGCCTATTTACAGTGCCTCCGGCATCCTTGGTAGCTTATTTGCAAAAATAATGTAGAAAAACTAAATGTAGTAGTGCCGGAGCAGATCGCTGTTCCATGCATGCAGGATAGGGATTCCGTTGACAGTTGCTAGCTAGAATGTTCTTTCTCTAAGCTTCTAATTGATCGCATAGGGTACTTCCTAGTTTGGGCCAAGCACTTCCACACCCGGGAGAACTCGTTTTGAACAAGATCCCATACTTCGAAAGTTTGGTTGCAAACCTTCGCATTGAAATGCTATGCTACTCTTTTTTGGTGAGCAGCAATGTAGTTAAAGCCTCGTAAAATCCCCGTTGTAGCACGTAGCGCTCTTTGACCACTACGATTTTTCAATATAGCGCCATTAAATAGTTGATCCACTTTAAATCCCACTATTTATTGCTACATCTGCTAATTCAATGCTTTTTATCACCCGCTATAGCAATATTAATATAAAAAGGATTAACTTGACTTGTTCTTTTTCAAAAAAAGCAACAAAGTTAGGGTAAATACCAAATTTTAAAGCATAAGTATTCAATATTAGTTAGAAATCTATTATAGTCAGCAAATTTGGATTGCATAAATCATGCTATTTATCGATATTATTATTTAAGATTAAATAATATTTTATTTTTCTATACAAACGATATGAGAATGAGAAAAATTAACTTAAAATATTTCATTTTAGATCCAATGAAGATTTTGTACCTCCTCTATATCCCTGCTTTATCCCCACTATAACCTTTTGAACCTCACCATTATGGAACTGCAAGGCGCTTTAACTACATAGGTGAGCAACAACCTTTAATTTCGCTTCTCTCTTTTATTCATCAACCAAATCGACAGACTCAAGCAGGAGCTCCTCGTTCACCATTGGGTCAAAATGCCTTATACAATGAGATTGTACTTTCAGTTCTATCAAGATCATTGCTTCTGACCGTTAAGACAAAGAAAATGGCAAGTGCCTAGTTGTAGACTTATGTGTCGTCCTTTAAGCTCATAGTGCTAGTAGAAGCTCATCAACCCATTTGCCTTTAGATCTAGTCATTCGCTTTTTGAAGTTGGATTTGATGATATTGTTTACTGCTTTTACTTTCCCGTTTGCCTGTAAATGTGCCACTATAGAGAAGCTCTTCTTAAATCTATAACATTTGTAGAAGTCCTTAAACTCAACACTCTCAAAATGAGTCCCAGTGTCTCTGATGATATTTTAGGGTACTACGATCCTGCAAACAATATTCTCTAATACAATTTGATTACCTTTTTTGTTGTTACCGTGGCAAGTGGTTCCACTTCAGCCATTTAATGAAGTAATCCACTACAACGATAGCATATTTGGCTTCTCCTTTCACTATTGATATCATACTGATGATGTTAATTCCTCAAATTACGAATGATAACGGGTTGACCATTTTCATTAGTTCTGTCGATGGGGTCCCGGAATCTTCATAAATCTCTGACATTGATCACATCGTTCGGTACAGTAAACAACATCTTGGATTATCATCGGCCAGAAATACCCATAGCGAAGTATTTTCTTCACCAAGGTTTGCCTCCGAGTGTGATCGCCGCATCTTCCCTCATGGATTTCCATGAGGATCTTCCTAGCTTCAACCTTGGCTATACACCAAAGTAGGAGGAATTGAGAATTCTCTCCTGCACAACACTCCGCCTTCATTACAGACCATAGTGCTTTTTGAAGAATTTTCTTCCTTTCATTCCCATCTCTCGGGAGGGTTCCATTGACTCCTTTTCTTTTTTAGTTTCCAAAATCTAATCAACATCCAAAATCTAATCACCAACGCTTCCCCGGAGGTGGCTAGCTTAGCTAGTGAATCGGCCTTCATATTTTCCTCTTTAGGGCTGTGTGTTATTATATACTATTCAATGTCTTCAAGCAGTTCTAGTGTTTATGATAGATAAGGGGCTAGTCTAGCTCCCTTGGCCTGGTATTCCCTCTTGATTTGGCAAACCACCAGTTGGGAATCACTAAATTTGTGTGGCGGCTTTATCGCCGGTTCCTTCGTTACTTTCATTTCTGCCATCAGCGCCATGTACTCAGCTTCGTTATTAATGGCAAAGAATTCCAATTTTATTGTATAGTAAATCGATTGTCCTTTTGGCATTTCAAATGATGCTCTTGCCCCTGAGCTAAATTCATTTGAAGCACCGTTGAAAAATAACTTCCAATAAGAAGCTGTGATTGCAACATCCTCCTCCTCTTCCTCACCATCCCACACGGTAAATTCAACGATGAAGTCTACCAAGGCCTGTTTGCTTATCGCTCTCCTTGGATGTAAGTGATGTCATATTAACTCAATTCGATATTCCATTTTAGCAACCTCCTTGAGGCTCGGGTTGATACAATATCCGTTTCGAAGACTGGTATGTCAGTACTTTGATCGATGAGCCTGGAAATATGGTCGTAGCCTCCTTGATGCAATCAGCAAGCAGTAGGCGATTTTTTTTAGCTCCAATGTACTGCTTACTGATGTAGTACATCGGTCTTTGAATCCTTTCCTTCTCACACACTAGTGCTAAACTTAGTGCGTGAGATACTACTAGATAAATGAATAAGTCCTCCCTATCCGGTGGTTTGGATAAAATCGGTGGCATTTCCATATACCTCAATAACTTCTCGAAGGAAATATGAAAATCCTAATTCCATTAAAAGTTCTTCTTTCCTTTCTTGAGAGTGTCGAAGAAATGCATACACTTACCCATCGCCCTTGAGATGAACCGACTCAAAGCAATGATCTTTCCATTCAAGCTTCGAAGTTGCTTTTTCATAGCCGGGGCATTTATATTCCTCAAGATGTTTATGTGCTTTGAATAGCCTCCATGCCCCGTGCATTGACAATAAATCCTAGAAACTTTCTTGATGCCACTCCGAAAGAGTATTTCAATAGATTTAACTTCGTTCTACATTTTCGTAGAACTTCAAACATCTTTAAAAGGTCATCCAGATGGTTTCGTCACACTCATGATTTCACGAGCATATCATCCATGTATACTTCCATTATCCATTCGATTTGATTATTGAACATAGAATCAACTAGTCTTTTCTATGAGGCTCCCGCATTCTTCAAAACGAACGTCATCACTTGATATCAGTATAACCTTAAGTCTATTATAAAGCTTGTATTCTCCTGATTCGGTATATGCATGAAAATTTGATTATAGCCAAATAAGCATCCATAATTGAGAGTAATTCATATCTAGCAGTTCTGTTCACCAGTTGGTTGATTCCAGGCAAATGAAAGCTGTCCTTCAGGCATGCTTATTCAAATTTGAATAGTCGACTCATGTTCATTATTTTCCATTTAACTTCTTAACCAACACAGGGTGGGATACTGTAATGACCCGTAGATTTTATGGATTTAATTTGGCTAAATTAATAAGTTGTAATTAAATTTAGAAGAAAAATAAATTAAAAACCTACTTATAGTAATTCGAAGTTAATTCAAATGATTTTAAGTGGTGAAAAGAATTTTACCTATATATGAGTTGAATATGAGGAATTTGAGGAAAATATTAAACTAATATAATGTAATAAACATTGTTAACAGTAAATGGAATATGATAATAAGAACAATTGCAAGTTTGTATTTGGGTGAAATAATATTGATAGGTAATAATTGTTGTAGAGAATAAATTACAAATGTTATAAATTGTATAATGGTGACAGATATTGTTCGTTACCAATACATTTAATTTATAGCGATTAAATGTAATTAATCATTGCCTTTTTGTAAGTTAAGAAGTAACTGAAAATTTTGAAGGAAAAATCAATAGAAAGGTTAACTATATGCATAAGATGGAAAGTTGAATAGAATTCTAATAAATGATAATAATGGAAAATGTATACAATCAATGTAGGTAATTTGAAATTACAATGTTGTTGAAATGATTAAACGTTTCTTGTGATAATTAATAAATAACGAAAGGAGTAAGCGTATTTATTTAGAGTATTAGTTACTATTGGGTAGAGATTTAAGTAACAATGTTTAATGCAATGTTAGTAATGCCAATTTAAGTCAATAATAAGGAATTGGGAATCATATCTATGAAATGATAACGAGAATACAAGGTGATAAATGCCAATTAAGGGTAATAACTAATAAACTTAATGAAATCCCAATTTTGCATAAAATAATTTAAAAGTCAGGTTTGGCTACAATTTGAACATAAGTAAATTGAATTTGTAGTATGAAAATATATGCAAAAATTGATTTTTGTAATAAAAGATTTTGTATGTGACAAAAAGGTAACGGTAATGTTTATGGTAGGTTGCCTATTCATTTATTTAGATTTTTAGTTGGAATTGGAAATAAGTTTGTAATAAATGTAAATAAATGATACATTTATGTGAAATGTAACCAATGTAAATTTTATTTATAATATAGCAAAGGGTGGATTTAAGAAGTGAAATTGCAGAATTTGAAGCTAATTAATAATAGACATAGTAAAGATGGCAATCCAATCAAATACTTAGGAATAAAATTTATTGGAAGGTAACCTAATTTATAAATAAATGGTAAGTATTTAAGATATAATTCTATATTAATTGAAACTGATTGTAGATTTAGTGTAGTAATATTAAGGCTAACTAAATTTGCTTTATAGATGGAATTTTAATCAAGGTGGATAGGTAACGAACTTAAAAATATAATTAAGAACTAATAGGTGGCAAATTAATATAGTTTGTATTATGTAAGTAAACTTCGGTAAATCAAATTCTACCAATCCAAAGCTAACGTTTTGTTAATATAGATTTAAGTATAGAGAGCAATATTTATTAATTTAATTTAAGTATTGCAAAATAAATGAGAATTTAACATCTAAATATTACGTTAATAGGAAGTAATTGTTCTACTTATCATTACATTCATTTAGCCCATTTTGAAACTTAATCAACTGAAATTAATAGGAGAGAGAATACTAATTGTAATAGGTGCAAATAAAAGCAGCTTATGTTTTGTGAAATATAAGAAAAGTTTTGATTCAAAAAAAAAAAAAACATTTACATCAATAAAATGAATGTTTCATCTATGAATGTAGGTTTAATTTAATTTAAATAAAAATATAGAAAGATTGATTTTTAAAGAAAGAAATATATGTTTATTTGAACTGTGTTTAGCTTACAAACTAATTACAAGAATAGGAAAATAATCTATTTATTACTCTTATGTATAAATAATTTTTCTATTTTTTTTATGCAATTTAGTTGTCTGTTTTAAAATTTAATTTTGTGTGATTGCAATTAATGTAGTTCAAATATTTCAATTAAAAGAAAAGAAAACGGTGATTGCAATTAATAGATTTAATAAAAAAAAACGCGCGTTTTATGGTAAACAAAAAGGGTGTTTTAATGGTAATTAGAGATCATTTTGGGAAAAACAAATCAAATGTTTTCATTTTTAAGGTAATTATAAAAAAATTATTATGCATAGACAAAAACCCGAATGCGTAGAAATTCGAATATTACTTGAGTTAATGAAGTTAATTTTGGTGTGTTTAGGGTTAACAAAATTCATTAAGTAAACAATTGTTTTGAAATTTGAATCCTAAAAGTATGTTTACAGTATAGAGTTAGTCCATTCATCCCCTTTCTAATAAATAATTACTTCTTTTTAATACCTTCTACTTTTAAAAAGGTTGTTCATATTTACTATATTTCAAAACCAAGTTTGTTCATATTTACTTTATTTCTTTCCATTCATTTTCCAACTTCATTTTCTGAAACGTCATTTCATTTATTTCTAATTAATAGCGGTCTCTCTTTCCAAATCTCTTTGATCCTAAACCTAACTCTAACCTTATAAATAAGATATGACGCAAATGAAACCACAGCCTCCATTATAATCTTCTTCTTTTTTTCTTTTTTTTCCTTCAAATCTCCTTATTATCTCTGATTTTAATTTTTCCTTCCTCTTCAAATATACTTCTTTTTCAAATTTTCTTCTATTTCAAACCTTCTTCTTTCTTTTCAAATCTAGATTTTCTCTTCCATTTTCAGTTTTTATTTTAATCATTTTCTTTTTCAATTCTTCTTTTTCAAATCTTTTTTTTTTCCAAACCTTTTAAAAATGCATACATTCATATAATAAGGAGGAAAATTTAAGTAAATCGAAATAAAAGAAAAATTACGGAACAAAGTTAGCAATCAAGAAGAAGCATACGCGTTTTTCATGAGGGAAGAGTGCATGTGGCACGGTATTTTATTTTTGTTTAATTTATTTTTGTTAATTTTGATTTCAATTAGTTCTAATGATCATAACTCGTACATACGGACTCCGTTTCACGCAATTTTTTTTGTTAGGATCGAAATTAAATTCCAAATCTTTTGACACTGGTTTGGACAGATTTGGAGATAGTCGAATTTTTGGGTTTAAATCGGATTTGAATTCGATTTAAATTCAAAAGGTGAGTGTTTTAACCCACTCACAACTACTAGAAGTTTTTATGTTTGTTAAATTAATTTTAGAAATGAATAGAAATTTATTTATGAGTATTTGGCATGTTTATTTCACTCATATTTGTTGAAATGCATTTATTAAATTTAACTGTTAATTTAATTCATTTATTGCGTATAAATTTACAGTTAAAATTTATTTGTTTGTATATGAACTGCTAGTTAACAGTTATATAATTTATTTCTGAATATAGACTGTAGATTAATAGCTGTTAAATTTAATTTGAATAAAATTGCCAGTATTACCTGTTATGTAGTACCAAAAATAATATTGTTATTGATTGATATTGATTGATGATTGCGATTTGGATTATGGATGATGTTGATGAATGGATGTTTATTGGATATCACTAAATTGCAAATTATCATGCATATTTCATTTCATTCGGGATTGTGGTTTGAAATGATATATAACCGCAAATTTTTATATCTTTTAAATTGCGGATTGAAATGATAAATATCCGTATCACTTGACCATAGGATAGAAAATTTTATACAGGCACCGCGGTCTATATATAACTATTTTTATGTGATTTCTATGGTTTGGATGGAATACGGTTTATAATAATCTTAAATTTTATGTTGTATAAATATTTTTCTTCCATATATATACACATATGAAGTTGAAAATTTTGAAATTAAAAGGTGTATAAAAATCTTTATTAAAAATGGAAGAAAACTAAGAAAATGGAGTTTAATAATTTATATCATATGTTTAAATGTTAAGTTTGGAAATTTTAAGATATGATATTTATAATTGGATTTTTCCCAAAATAAATTGAAATGAATATTCTAGTATAATTTGAATTGGGAAAAATATATATATTTTATTACTAGAAATTGAAGTCTTATTATTTATGGATTTTATATGAATATTCAAGACTAATTAATAGAATAATTGATTTGTTGAAAGCATAAAATCCGACTTTAGTTTGAAATATTGATACTCAAAATGGATATACGTATATATAAATAAATTGAAGTGGTTTTGGAACTTGAGAGAGATAATATAAATTTTGGTTTAGACTTTAATAAAGAAATGTATTTGTAAAGCCATGAGAACTATTTTCTTTACAAAGTAACATTTAAGTTAAACCATTTAATTCATACACCGTTGAATGTCCAAACCATTCAAGTTTTTAGAAGTTATGGTTTTAAATTATGATTTTCAAAATATTATGCTTTGAAATATTTGATTTTCAGACGTTATGAAGTTAAAGCATTATGATTTTGGAAAAGAATTATATTTGGGATAAGTGATAAAATATGGTTTTGGGTTTTGAAATGATATCGTATTCATGGTTATGAAATGGAATGTTTATTCTGATTTTTAAAGTATAACCTATTTTTAAATGACCGCGGTGTTATAATAACGATGGGTTGGCAAAGAGACCGGGATCGGATATGGACATACTCTCTGTCGATACCGAAAACCACTTTGACTAACCGTGTACGCGGTGGAGATTCCAGAATGAAGTAGGTGGTGGCGACATTTCCTGTAAGGTAAATACGTGGACCCGACTCCCGTGAGTTGGCATAAGGTGGCTAAAACAGGAGCGATTCTCAGGCCAATGAGGTCATTCCTCTGATCGGACCCTCCTCTTCGATATTATACTTTGATTTTGGATTGATTCAGTGGCCACTTCTATATTTTGATTTTGGGGAGTTAGTCCGCGGTGGGCGGTAACTGCGGCTACGCGTTTCCACCAGCCTGGATAGCAATTGGTATATCTACCCTGGCATTGCCTAGTTGTGCCGTGTCACCTACCATACCGAGCCTTTACTATGAGTTTCTATTTGTGTCGTACCTATGGAGTATCCTCTGGTAGCTTCCCGATCAGGAGGTATTACGGTACTGTATAGACTATTGGCATTATTTGTGTTAAGGGCTATATGGGTAACCCCTTAACGCTATTAAAAAGTAAGTTTATTTTATAAATAGACACTATTATAATAGCGCAATATACTACATAGTAAATAGTTTAACGGATCCTTAAGAGATGTAAATCCCGAACATCTCTTGAGTTACTGTACTCATATTTATTTCTGTTAATTTAACTCACATAAGATCTTTTAGTCTGACTCGAGTGTTTTTGTCTTTTCAAATTCGCTCGGGTCAGTCCGAGCGTTTCAGGATCGAAGATTTTAGCTTTGGAGGACGAAGACGAAGAATCCGTATTATATTATTTATAGTATTGCACCACACTCTAAATTTCCGCTGCATTGATTGTATTGGTATGTGTAACTTTGATATTCATTGTATAAGTAAAATAAATATTTTGTAAACAGTTATCATGAACTGTATATTGATTATTATATTTTATCCTTCCGCTGTGAGATTCTATTTTGTTTTATTTCTTCTTTCTTTTTTCTTATTTACCCCATAACAATCCGCCCTTGCGTATGCTTTGAATTGGCACGTGTGTCGGTTTAAAGTGTGCGAAAAGGCGGGATGTTACAGTTGGTATCAGAGCTTTGGTTTAGCGATAAACTTTGGCTCTGTGGGGTTTGACTCTTTGTTAATAGGATAGAAATATCCTATGGGAGTCGCTGAGTGTATATATATATGAGAGAGCGTATTTGTTAGTGTTATAAAAGGATTTTGATATTGTGTTGACCTGTTCCGCTTTGTATTTATAAATTCTAGTTGATGCATGGGACGCTATGTCATCAATAGGGATTTCTAAACACTTAATAGGACAGACCGACATAATATCCGTTTTAATATAGGTGAATGAAATAATTTTGCCTATTATATTTTCTATATATAAAATAAAATTTTCAAATGATATCTATATTTGGTTGCAATAGATTGGTTGTTAGGAATAAAATTTATAAATAATAGGAAAAATAAGATTGAAATTAGAATCAATGAAATTTGGAAATTTTAGAACTTCAGTCCGGGATTTTTGAAAATTTGCTTTCAAAGGATTTATGAAATATAATAATTTTGTTTATAAGTATTTTCTTATATAAATATTTAGTATAATTCGGAAGAATGGTTTTAGAGAAGATTTTGGAGAAAATAATTTTTGTACTTTCCTCTCTGTCGCTGGAAAATAATTTCGGTGATGGCGGCCGCATCATCGACTTTCATTTTCGAGTTTCGAAGGGGAGAGGCTACTGTAGTGAATTCTACTGCAGATTTGTTTTGGAAATAACTAAAGGTTTAATTGTTTTAATTATAATTAGAGGTATATAAGTTATAAAGGTATATTTATCTATTGAAATTTAACCCAGTATTTACTTCTAAAATTTCCATTAATTAATTGTTTCATTTATGGTAGTGAAACAGAATTTAATTAAGAATTGAAACCTAAATAGAATAAGAGACTTTAATGCTAAGTTATAAAGGAAGTTAAAATTTTAACTTATAAGAAAAGGTAAAGATTTATTGAACAATGAACATAATTAAAGGATGAGATAAAACTTGTATAATCTCTTTTGCATTTTCTTTAACATATATAACTTACCAAATATTAAAGTTGAAATGTTAAATAAGTGATTGGAATAGAATATTATACAAGTAGAAATTTTGGAAATAATGAAGTATTCAATGAATTGCTATTATAAATAAGAATTTAATGGTATAAGCTTAAGTTATAATTGAAATTTTACCAAAATTAAAGGTAAGTATTATAAATAGGTGATTTTAAACTTAAGTGAATAAAATGAAATTCTTTAATAAATAAGGATTGATGTGTAGGGTTATTAACTTAAGTATGAATTAAATACTACTAGCTAAATATAATGGAAAGTAGGTAATATAAATAAATGACTGCAAACCCTAGTTAAAGAATTTGTAAATTCCTTTACTTATAAGAATGGATATTTTAGGGTTAAGAATTTAAGGGAATTAAAAAGGGTTACTATAAATAAGTAATAGAATTGTAAGCATGGAATAAAAGATTGAAATTTAGAAGTGTATTAAATACAATACATATAAAAGAAACTTACATGACCAGAATAAATAAATAATAAAAGTGAATAAATTGTAAGTAATAAGTAAAAAATCAAGGATACAACCCCTGACGAGAAAATAAAATTTGAAGTTGTTAGAAATAAATGTAAACTATAAAAAGGAAAATTTATGCGGTTTGTATAAAAGAAAGGAAATCAAACAACTAAAGTATGTAATGAATTTTTATAGGTTAAATTGATTTGTTGGTTTAAATCGATATTGTTTGCTTTATGGTTGGCTGGGTAAGGAAATTTGAAGTTGTAGGATGAATAAATAAGCTATTCTGTCCCATCTAACACTGTTGAGTAAATGATGCACTGGATAGTTATTTTTCATTCCGTAGCATTTCAAGT
Organism: Allium cepa; assembly: GCA_030765085.1. Classification (NCBI taxonomy): domain Eukaryota; kingdom Viridiplantae; phylum Streptophyta; class Magnoliopsida; order Asparagales; family Amaryllidaceae; genus Allium; species Allium cepa. The sequence goes on from CM060939.1 coordinate 604,874,112, forward strand.
TTTGAACCCGAACAACTATTTGCTTGTTTGATCGAATGGTTGTTTTGTTGTGTATGCTGTTTGTTGAAATTTATGATTGTATATTTGGTGTTGTTAGTAGTTGAAACCATGAAAATATTTCGCTTTATAGAAATTGTTAAACCTTTGGATGTTTATAAGTGAAATGCAGGTTATGGAAGCAATTGCTACTGCTTTTGGTTCCATAAATTAAGCATAAATTGCCCGACAAATAGGTACGCTTCGGATTACGATTTATAGCGCTATTTTATATATTTTCCCGGGTTGAGATATAATATTTTGGATAAAATATGTAATATAATTGTTATATTTTGATATTATATTTTCTCCCGAGTCTCTCCGTTCAAAGGAGATTCTACCAAAAGTTTTCCGTAAATTTTGAACTTAGAAGTATTTTGAAATGTTTTTCCAAACTTTAGTAATTTAGATATAATTTTTTTTATGGTTATAAATTGATATATTTTATCTAAATTAATTAATTTTATAAATTTAATTGTTTATAAAGTTAATGTGTGAATGAGGTATATTGATTTCTTAGTTCTTCGTTTTCCCTTCTTTTCCTTTTCGGGGACGAAAAGTTTTGAGTGGGGGAGAGTGTAATGACCCGTAGATTTTATGGATTTAATTTGGCTAAATTAATAAGTTGTAATTAAATTTAGAAGAAAAATAAATTAAAAACCTACTTATAGTAATTCGAAGTTAATTCAAATGATTTTAAGTGGTGAAAAGAATTTTACCTATATATGAGTTGAATATGAGGAATTTGAGGAAAATATTAAACTAATATAATGTAATAAACATTGTTAACAGTAAATGGAATATGATAATAAGAACAATTGCAAGTTTGTATTTATGGGTGAAATAATATTGATAGGTAATAATTGTTGTAGAGAATAAATTACAAATGTTATAAATTGTATAATGGTGACAGATATTGTTCGTTACCAATGCATTTAATTTATAGCGATTAAATGTAATTAATCATTGCCTTTTTGTAAGTTAAGAAGTAACTGAAAATTTTGAAGGAAAAATCAATAGAAAGGTTAACTATATGCATAAGATGGAAAGTTGAATAGAATTCTAATAAATGATAATAATGGAAAACGTATACAATCAATGTAGGTAATTTGAAATTACAATGTTGTTGAAATGATTAAACGTTTCTTGTGATAATTAATAAATAACGAAAGGAGTAAGCGTATTTATTTAGAGTATTAGTTACTATTGGGTAGAGATTTAAGTAACAATGTTTAATGCAATGTTAGTAATGCCAATTTAAGTCAATAATAAGGAATTGGGAATCATATCTATGAAATGATAACGAGAATACAAGGTGATAAATGCCAATTAAGGGTAATAACTAATAAACTTAATGAAATCCCAATTTTGCATAAAATAATTTAAAAGTCAGGTTTGGCTACAATTTGAACATAAGTAAATTGAATTTGTAGTATGAAAATATATGCAAAAATTGATTTTTGTAATAAAAGATTTTGTATGTGACAAAAAGGTAACGGTAATGTTTATGGTAGGTTGCCTATTCATTTATTTAGATTTTTAGTTGGAATTGGAAATAAGTTTGTAATAAATGTAAATAAATGATACATTTATGTGAAATGTAACCAATGTAAATTTTATTTATAATATAGCAAAGGGTGGATTTAAGAAGTGAAATTGCAGAATTTGAAGCTAATTAATAATAGACATAGTAAAGATGGCAATCCAATCAAATACTTAGGAATAAAATTTATTGGAAGGTAACCTAATTTATAAATAAATGGTAAGTATTTAAGATATAATTCTATATTAATTGAAACTGATTGTAGATTTAGTGTAGTAATATTAAGGCTAACTAAATTTGCTTTATAGATGGAATTTTAATCAAGGTGGATAGGTAACGAACTTAAAAATATAATTAAGAACTAATAGGTGGCAAATTAATATAGTTTGTATTATGTAAGTAAACTTCGGTAAATCAAATTCTACCAATCCAAAGCTAACGTTTTGTTAATATAGATTTAAGTATAGAGAGCAATATTTATTAATTTAATTTAAGTATTGCAAAATAAATGAGAATTTAACATCTAAATATTACGTTAATAGGAAGTAATTGTTCTACTTATCATTACATTCATTTAGCCCATTTTGAAACTTAATCAACTGAAATTAATAGGAGAGAGAATACTAATTGTAATAGGTGCAAATAAAAGCAGCTTATGTTTTGTGAAATATAAGAAAAGTTTTGATTCAAAAAAAAAAAAAAACATTTACATCAATAAAATGAATGTTTCATCTATGAATGTAGGTTTAATTTAATTTAAATAAAAATATAGAAAGATTGATTTTTAAAGAAAGAAATATATGTTTATTTGAACTGTGTTTAGCTTACAAACTAATTACAAGAATAGGAAAATAATCTATTTATTACTCTTATGTATAAATAATTTTTCTATTTTTTTTTATGCAATTTAGTTGTCTGTTTTAAAATTTAATTTTGTGTGATTGCAATTAATGTAGTTCAAATATTTCAATTAAAAGAAAAGAAAACGGTGATTGCAATTAATAGATTTAATAAAAAAAAAACGCGCGTTTTATGGTAAACAAAAAGGGTGTTTTAATGGTAATTAGAGATCATTTTGGGAAAAACAAATCAAATGTTTTCATTTTTAAGGTAATTATAAAAAAATTATTATGCATAGACAAAAACCCGAATGCGTAGAAATTCGAATATTACTTGAGTTAATGAAGTTAATTTTGGTGTGTTTAGGGTTAACAAAATTCATTAAGTAAACAATTGTTTTGAAATTTGAATCCTAAAAGTATGTTTACAGTATAGAGTTAGTCCATTCATTCCCTTTCTAATAAATAATTACCTCTTTTTAATACCTTCTACTTTTAAAATGGTTGTTCATATTTACTATATTTCAAAACCAAGTTTGTTCATATTTACTTTATTTCTTTCCATTCATTTTCCAACTTCATTTTCTGAAACATCATTTCATTTATTTCTAATTAATAGCGGTCTCTCTTTCCAAATCTCTTTGATCCTAAACCTAATTCTAACCTTATAAATAAGATATGACGCAAATGAAACCACAGCCTCCATTATAATCTTCTTCTTTTTTTCTTTTTTTTCCTTCAAATCTCCTTATTATCTCTGATTTTAATTTTTCCTTCCTCTTCAAATATACTTCTTTTTCAAATTTTCTTCTATTTCAAACCTTCTTCTTTCTTTTCAAATCTAGATTTTCTCTTCCATTTTCAGTTTTTATTTTAATCATTTTCTTTTTCAATTCTTCTTTTTCAAATCTTTTTTTTTTCCAAACCTTTTAAAAATGCATACATTCATATAATAAGGAGGAAAATTTAAGTAAATCGAAATAAAAGAAAAATTACGGAACAAAGTTAGCAATCAAGAAGAAGCATACGCGTTTTTCACGAGGGAAGAGTGCATGTGGTACGGTATTTTATTTTTGTTTAATTTATTTTTGTTAATTTTGATTTCAATTAGTTCTAATAATCATAACTCGTACATACGGACTCCGTTTCACGCAATTTTTTTTGTTAGGATCGAAATTAAATTCCAGATCTTTTGACACTGGTTTGGACAGATTTGGAGATAGTCGAATTTTTGGGTTTAAATCGGATTTGAATTCGATTTAAATTCAAAAGGTGAGTGTTTTAACCCACTCACAACTACTAGAAGCTTTTATGTTTGTTAAATTAATTTTAGAAATGAATAGAAATTTATTTATGAGTATTTGGCATGTTTATTTCACTCATATTTGTTGAAATGCATTTATTAAATTTAACTGTTAATTTAATTCATTTATTGCGTATAAATTTACAGTTAAAATTTATTTGTTTGTATATGAACTGCTAGTTAACAGTTATATAATTTATTTCTGAATATAGACTGTAGATTAATAGCTGTTAAATTTAATTTGAATAAAATTGCCAGTATTACCTGTTATGTAGTACCAAAAATAATATTGTTATTGATTGATATTGATTGATGATTGCGATTTGGATTATGGATGATGTTGATGAATGGATGTTTATTGGATATCATTAAATTGCAAATTATCATGCATATTTCATTTTATTCGGGATTGTGGTTTGAAATGATATATAACCGCAAATTTTTATATCTTTTAAATTGCGGATTGAAATGATAAATATCCGTATCACTTGACCATAGGATAGAAAATTTTATACAGGCACCGCGGTCTATATATAACTATTTTTATGTGATTTCTATGGTTTGGATGGAATACGGTTTATAATAATCTTAAATTTTATATTGTATAAATATTTTTCTTCCATATATATATACATATGAAGTTGAAAATTTTGAAATTAAAAGGTGTATAAAAATCTTTATTAAAAATGGAAGAAAACTAAGAAAATGGAGTTTAATAATTTATATCATATGTTTAAATGTTAAGTTTGGAAATTTTAAGATATGATATTTATAATTGGATTTTTCCCAAAATAAATTGAAATGAATATTCTAGTATAATTTGAATTGGGAAAGATATATATATTTTATTACTAGAAATTGAAGTCTTATTATTTATGGATTTTATATGAATATTCAAGACTAATTAATAGAACAATTGATTTGTTGAAAGCATAAAATCCGACTTTAGTTTGAAATATTGATACTCAAAATGGATATACGTATATATAAATAAATTGAAGTGGTTTTGGAACTTGAGAGAGATAATATAAATTTTGGTTTAGACTTTAATAAAGAAATGTATTTGTAAAGCCATGAGAACTATTTTCTTTACAAAGTAACATTTAAGTTAAACCATTTAATTCATACACTGTTGAATGTCCAAACCATTCAAGTTTTTAGAAGTTATGGTTTTAAATTATGATTTTCAAAATATTATGCTTTGAAATATTTGATTTTCAGACGTTATGAAGTTAAAGCATTATGATTTTGGAAAAGAATTATATTTGGGATAAGTGATAAAATATGGTTTTGGGTTTTGAAATGATATCGTATTCATGGTTATGAAATGGAATGTTTATTCTGATTTTTAAAGTATAACCTATTTTTAAATGACCGCGGTGTTATAATAACGATGGTTTGGCAAAGAGACCGGGATCGGATATGGACATACTCTCTGTCGATACCGAAAACCACTTTGACTAACCGTGTACGCGGTGGAGATTCCAGAATGAAGTAGGTGGTGGCGACATTTCCTGTAAGGTAAATACGTGGACCCGACTCCCGTGAGTTGGCATAAGGTGGCTAAAACAGGAGCGATTCTCAGGCCAATGAGGTCATTCCTCTGATCGGACCCTCCTCTTCGATATTATACTTTGATTTTGGATTGATTCAGTGGCCACTTCTATATTTTGATTTTGGGGAGTTAGTCCGAGGTGGGCGGTAACTGCGGCTACGCGTTTCCACCAGCCTGGATAGCAATTGGTATATCTACCCTGGCATTGCCTAGTTGTGCCGTGTCACCTACCATACCGAGCCTTTACTACGAGTTTCTATTTGTGTCGTACCTATGGAGTATCCTCTGGTAGCTTCCCGATCAGGAGGTATTACGGTACTGTATAGACTATTGGCATTATTTGTGTTAAGGGCTATATGGGTAACCCCTTAACGCTATTAAAAAGTAAGTTTATTTTATAAATAGACACTATTATAATAGCGCAATATACTACATAGTAAATAGTTTAACGGATCCTTAAGAGATGTAAATCCCGAACATCTCTTGAGTTACTGTACTCATATTTATTTCTGTTAATTTAACTCACATAAGATCTTTTAGTCTGACTCGAGTGTTTTTGTCTTTTCAAATTCGCTCGGGTCAGTCCGAGCGTTTCAGGATCGAAGATTTTAGCTTTGGAGGACGAAGACGAAGAATCCGTATTATATTATTTATAGTATTGCACCACACTCTAAATTTCCGCTGCATTGATTGTATTGGTATGTGTAACTCTGATATTCATTGTATAAGTAAAATAAATATTTTGTAAACAGTTATCATGAACTGTATATTGATTATTATATTTTATCCTTCCGCTGTGAGATTCTATTTTGTTTTATTTCTTCTTTCTTTTTTCTTATTTACCCCATAACAATCCGCCCTTGCGTATGCTTTGAATTGGCACGTGTGTCGGTTTAAAGTGTGCGAAAAGGCGGGATGTTACAGATACCCAATTGGAATATAAAGCATTATAGATGAAGCTGTTGGCCAATAGCTTATCCACTTCTTCCTTCAACGTAGGTATCGCTTCAGACCCAGATTAAGCCTTTTCAGCTTTTATTGGTGTGAACATCGGGTTTATATCATGCATGAAACACTATCATCGATGATATCCTTCATAATATGAATGTGTCTAGGAAAACACATCCATGTTTCCTCGAAGGATATTCACCAATTCCTTTCTCAGTGAGCACTGAGTTAAGATCTAATCTTCAAGACCCGAGTACAATCATCCATGTCAATTGAAGCATTCACCATCAGCTCAGTCAGTGTCGGTCTCCCTTTCGCTGACCACCTCTTGGGATCCATAGCCTTATAGAATTAGCTACGGTTCCCAAGCCAGAGGCCATGCTTTGGTTGCTATGCTTGCGAGTCTTGAATGTGGAGAGCCTTCCCCATATTCTTTGCTTTAACCCGACGGTTAGCTTCCTATAGTTCTATAATGTAGCATCCCTCGCTACACTTTGGTCTCCATACATTACTTCTATCCCATTCTCGGTAGGGAACTTCATCGTCAAACACCAAGGAGCCAAAGTGATCTAGTAATCAACTAGGGCCGATCGGCTCAAGAAAGCATTGTGTGCTGAGTACTCATCAACAATAACAAATGCCTGAATGTAGGTCAACCTACCTTTTCCTTGATCAAACTCTACTGGCAAGTCAATCATCCCAACCGGCTATTTAGCTTCACCCATGAATCTCTGAATCTTCGTCTTGTAGGCAGTCACATCCTTTATACAGATGGTGACATCCCACCTTTTTGGATAGTTAAGTAGACACACATGCCAACTCAAACCATACAGAAGGGCGGATTGTTATTGGGGTGAATAAGAAAAAGTAGAGAAATAAAAACAAATAGAATCTTGCAGCGGAATGGCAAAATATAGTAATCAAATAACAGTTCATGAAGCTGTTTACAAAACATTTGATTTTACTAATACAATACAAAATCAGATTACATATCAGAGATAAATAAACAATGATGCAGCAGAACAATGTGATGTAGTGGAAAAAATATAGTAAATAATAATATAGTAAATAATAATAGCACAAATCTTCGTCTTCGTCCTCCATAAATATGGTCTTCAAGTCCTGAAATGCTCAGGCTGACCCGAATGAATTGAAAAGACAAAACGCTCGAGTCAGAACTAAAAGATCTTATGTTGTTTAAATCAATAGTAAATAAATATGAGTGGAATGGCGTCAGAGATGTTTATGGGGTTTGACATCTCATATTCAGTGTCTAACGAGAGTGCAGTAACTCAAGAGATGCTCGGGATTCACATCTCCTAAGGATCTGTTAAACTATCTACTATGTAATACAATATGCTATTATAATATGTCTACAGTAAAGTAAAAGAATTAAAATAGCATTAAGGCGCTACATTTTCCCCCTTAACGCATTTTATAATGTCAATAGTTTATACAGTACCGTAACTCCCCATGAACTGGGGCCACTAGAGGATACCCCATAAGTACAACATAAAACAAACTCGTAGAAGGCGCTCCAGGGTAGGTGACATGGCATAACTAGGCAATGCCAGGATAGATATACCAATTATACTTTTGGACTATTGATAACGCATAACCGCAACTACCGCCCAACTCGAAACACACTCCCGAGTAAAAATCAAAGGGTGGCCACCGAATAAATCATGAAATCAGAATATAGATTGATGGAGGGTGCCCGATAGGAGGAGCTACCTCGCTTGGCCCGTCGACTGCTCCTTTTTTAGCCACCTTAAGCCAACTCATGGGAGTCGGGTCCACGTATATACCTCATATAGGATGATCGCCACCATCCTACTTTATTCTGGAATCTCCATCGCGTACACAGTTGTCAAAGTAGTTTTGGGTATTGGCAGAGAGTATGACAATATCTGATCCCGGTCTCTTTAACAACCAATCGCTTATTACACACCGGATGGTTCTTTTACATTTCCAAAATCATTTCATAATTGATATCAAAATATCATATTCAATTTAAACCATATCACTTTTGAAATCATTACTTACTTTCGAAATCATATTCTCCTTTAAAACCATAGTTCGATAAATATATTTCTTTTCAAAATCAAATTCACAATTTTATATCAAAATATCGTATTTCAAAACTATATCACTTTCAAATCATTATTTTTTCCAAAATCATGATTTCTTTCAAAAATCATACTTCTAAATTAGGTAAAATCCTTGCTCCAAAATCATCATATTCAATTAGTTATAACTTTTAAATCCCAACTTAGGTTATGACATCATTAACCATATTCACTTTAAAAATTGAGAAGTTTGAATATAAACCCATCCATTTTACTTCGGTTTGGAATTTGAAAGAAAATAGTTTAAATAGTTATAAATAATTGATATGGATTTAAAATCGATTAAATATAATTAACATAGATTAAATAGCTTTAAAATAGATTAATTAGATTTAAAAAAAAATCAAAATAGTCTAATTAGTTTAAAATAAAATAATTGGTTTAAAATAGACTAAAATAATTCATATAGTTAATATTAGTTAAATAGTTTAATAAATTTAAAAACCTTAACAATTAGAAATTTTAAAATAATATATTTTTAAAACAGTTTACATTAAAATATGAGTTTGAAATTAATATCAAATTAAACTATTCATTTCATTTCAACATATTTGGACCATTTCAAATTTCCAAATCGACAAACCAAATTTCAATAAAATATCGAATTTAATACATTTCAATCCATTTTCAAAATATCAATACGGATTACTTCAATTTCAAAATATTTCAAAGTGATTTTCAAACAAATTCAATAACTAATTTCGATAGAATTTCATTTATACATAAAAGTTTAACTTTAAACTTCCGATTTAATTTCTTAAAGAAATTCCTTTTTAAACCAATTCGCATTTCAACACAAAACTTGATTTTTCTATATTACTTCAATTTATATAAATCAAATTTTATTTCAAAACATCAGTTGATTAATTCAAAAATTTAAGGATTTTAGAATCATTTAATTAACCAATCCGGTGTCCGTATATAATTTTCTACCCTAGGGTCAATTGATACAGATATTTATCATTTCAATCTGCAGTTTAATATATTACGATTATATATATATCATCTCAAACCGCAATTATGAATTAAACAAAATCCATAATGAACTTGCAGTTTATAATAGTATAAAATAAAAAATCCATTCAACCAATATCAACAATCCACAACTATCACAATCATCATCCAAAACAATCAATAAATATCAACATAAAACTGATAATCGATAACTAGTATTTACTGGCAGTTTATATTCGATAATAAGTTAAATAATGACTTAATTCAAATAAATTCAAATTAACTGAGATGACTCAAAATGTACCAAACAGTCATAAATAAATTCCTAATCATATCATAAATTTAATTTAACGAACATAAGAAATTTTAGAAGTTGTGAGTGGGTTAAAACACTCACATTTTGAATTTAAATTGAATTTAAATTCAAAATAAGCCCAAAATTTGAATGGTATTAGAATCCATCCAAACCCACGTCAAAATGTCTAAAATTTGAATATGATCCTAGCGGAGAAAACCGCACGTAAATCTGACCTCGTTTGCAAAAGTTTCATAAGTTAGAGCGTTTAAAATTTTAATAAAAATAAAAAAAAGAATGCACACGTACCATCCACGTCAGCCCTCCCCTTGGTTTCTCATGCAAGCCTTAACGTTCGCGTTGCCTGATTTCATTCAAACACATGAAGCCGCCGTGAATCGTCCCCTATTTGCAATTATCGCCCTGCTTGGCACTTCATGACCATGGTCTGGTGGAGTCGCCAATACCGCCTCACAGTGGCGCCCCCAATGCCATTCTCGTGCGAGCCCCTGGCCAAACTAGTAGTTGCCGTTGCCATTGTCGTTCAAGGCCTTTTCAGGTGATCACCAAGCATATCCGGGTGGAGCGAACACCCTGGATGGGTGCTGCACTTCCTCCTCTACCAAAAGGCGCCGCCCGAGCGGCTAATAGCTGAAGATCCGCCATTTGGTCGAAACCGTGGCCTATGAACGGCCTAGGTTCACCCTAAATTTCTGGACAAACGATGTATCGAATTGAAAAATGAATTGTAGATTTGCCCTGCGCTCATATAGAGGTTCAAATCGATATATATTTCGATATTGTTTGAGGAGTTTTAAATTTTTGATTTGGGATTTTATTTGAAATTGGCTGAGAATTTGTTTGTCTGCCATCGGAATGAGCAGTTGAGAAGGAAATGTATGTACAAACAAATGAGAATAAGGAGTGGCTAGTGTTTAATGAGGTATTTGTAGTCAGGTCAAAAACAGAAAGAATGGACCAAATTGATTGAACGATACACGACCCAAAAAGCCTGTTTCGACTCCGCAATGAAAATGGATCAACCCATATATCAAAATAGATGTTTTCAAATATTTTAAACTCAATGGAATGGGTTTTAAGTTCTAGTTCCATTGTATGAAGAAGTTACGTTAAAACCAACTTATTTCAATTTGATTTCAATTGATTTTAATTAACTTGATTTCTAGGCGTTTCCAGCCCGTACGATCAAACAAGTTTGATCGCTACGAAACTTGAAATCCTACAATAATTTACATTTACGGATCTGATGAAACTAGTTTCGTAGAAATCCAAGACAGTTGCCAAAATGGCTATATTTCAATTAATTATATAAATTAATATTAAGTTAATTAAATCACTTTTTCAATTCAAAGTTAATAAATTACAATTTCTATAATTTTAGATTACTTGGACATTTACCATAATTTAAAACAAATTTAGACATCAATTCAAAGTTGATTAATTCACAAATTACAGTGTTTAACTTCAATTGTTATTAAATCTAATTATTTAAAATGTAATTCCAATAATTTGTTTTTATTTGATTTCAATTTTTATACTCAATCCATTATTACTCAAATAACCAAGTTACTAGTTGTTTGACTACCATTACATTAATATTCTCCAATTTCCATCTTTATTTGTACTAACAACTATATTTCCATTTATAATGAACTTTTGTCAATTTTACATACTAATTATACTTTAAAAATCCCGATTAATTACGTATCCTGGTTTCCTTCTTTATTGAATCAATTTATTACATTATGAATGAAATTAACATTTCTATTCCTTTTTATTGCATTCACACTTTACAATTACAGTCCTAACTCACATTAATGAACATTTATTTATATTTAATTGTAATTGATTTCCAATTAATTATATAGACTAATTAAATAAGTAACTTATAATGATTGTTACCATAACCTTTAATTACACTTATGAATCCATTATTATTTTCAGTCAAATGTTATAATTAGTTTCCTAACACAAATTCTATTCACTTATAATTAATTATGTGATAATTCATTGATCAATTCAATACTTACATTTATTTTCATATACACACTTATAGCCAAGTATAACAATTTACATTATTTCAATTATTTGTAATTTCATTCAAATTGTTAGTTATTAGCTTTAATTATCATTTGTTACTTCATTTCATTATTAAATTATAGATTTTTATTTCTTTCAAATTTAATTACCAAAATCTTATTGAATTAACAATTTAAATCATCGAAAATTCAGGGTCGTTACACTCTCCCTCACTCAAAACTTTTCATCCCCGAAAATGAAAAGGAGGGAAAGAAAGAATTAAGCAATCAATATATCTTATTCAAAATATTAAATTTATGAACAAATAAATTTACAAAAGAAAATAATTTAAATAAAAATATAACAATTAAATCCTTTTATATTCAAGATAATAAAAGTTTGGAAAACATTTCACAAATTTCTAAGTCCAAAATTTACGAAAAGTATCGATAGATTTTCTTTTGTACATAGAGGCTCAGGAGAAATAATAATATCAATAAATAATATACATCATAGATTTTCAAAAATAATATATCCCAACAGTGAGAAAAACAATATAAAATCGCTTGCAAACCGTAATCCTAAAACATACCCATTTGTTGGGCAACAACGCTTAAATTATGAAAACAAAAGCAGTAGTAATTGCTTCCATAACCTGTATTTCATTTATATAATCCAAAAGAGTAAATAATTATATAAAATGAAATGTTTAAGTTGTTTCAATTTATAACCAACAAATCAATATAACATAAAACAATCACTTGCAAATAAGCATATAGTCATCACAATGAATCAAAGAAATTAACCATTCATTCATAGAATTCAACAAATAGTTTGTTTGGATTCAGACACCTTAAGTCATATATAATGACAAATAACTACTAAGTATACCATATACTCCACAGTCTTAGATAAAACTCAATAGATTATTCATACATCCTAAATGATTTAGAAGCATCTTTACCCAAACAACTATAAGCCAAAACAAACAACCAATGTCAAACACTGTTTAAGTTTACTCTTATTAATTTCATTTCATATCATTTACCTTACTTTAGTTTCCTTCATTACTTCTATAAAACAATTCTTCTCATTCATTCATATAATGAAAATTTCTTTTCATTACTTTACACTTACTACTTACCTAAATTGTATCCATACAATTATTTATAATTTATGAATTTATTATTCAAGTATTACATACATTTTATTGCAGTTTAGTTTACATCTATTAGTTTATGCACTTGATTTCATTAGATATTAATACTCATTGGTGTATAAGTTCATACTCAAGTTCTTACTTTTGATTTACATCCATTTTGTTATTTACTTTAATTATAAATAGTTTCAACATTGACTTAAGTTTCAAATCCTTTACTTAGAGTACTCATTTTTCAATTACTTTCTATTTAGTAGATTTTTAATTATGACTTAAGTTTATAACATTATAACATCAAATTCTTATTTATAAAAGTGATTCATTGAACACTTTCATTGCATAAATTTTACTTGTAAAATTTCCCATTACATATTCTTTTAACATTTTAACTTTTTATAATTGGTAAGTTATATATACGTCTTATGAATGCAATTGAAAGTTGCACAAGTTTATCTTATTTCATAAATGTTTAATGGTTACCATATCTCATTTTCATATCCTTTTTATATTACAGGTTACAAATTTCAAATTTCTTATATATTTCAGTTATAACTTAGCATATTATTTCTTATTTTCATTTAGAATTTCCAAGTATTAATTAGTTGCATTCCATTTCACTACAATAATTGAAACTATTAATTAACAGAAACTTAAGAACTAAATACTAGGTTCCATTTCAAATCATTTAAAATAATAATAAATAAATGTATATACTTACAACTTATATATCCAATTATATTTAAAACAATTTAAAATTTATATTTGTTTATCAAAATAAATCTGCAGTAAAACTACTAGAGTAGCTTTCCTACTTAGTAACTCAAAAATGAATGTCGATGATGCATGCACTCATCACCGAAATTATTTTTCGACAATAGAGAGGGAAGTACAGAACTTATTTGTTTACAAAATTTCTTTAAAACCATTCTTTCAAATAACACTGAAATATTTCTATCGGAAAATACTTTTAATAATATTATTATTACATTCCAAAATTATTCGAAAGAAATTTTCAAAAACCTAGAACTTAAGTTCTAAATTTCCAAATATCATTTACTTTATTTTCAAATCTTATTTCCAACCAATATTTATAAATTTCACTACCTAACAACCAACATATTACAACCTAATATATATCATTTATAAATCACTGTTTTTATATATAAAAATATACAATTGATAAAATCATTTCATTTCCATATATTTCAAAATAATATTGTGTCGGTCTGTCCTATTAAGTATTTAGAAATCCCTATCGATATCATAGAGTCCTATGCACCAGCTAGAATTTATAAATACAAAACGGAACAAATTAACACAATATAAAAACCCTTTTATAACACTAGCAAATACGCTCCCATACACACACACACACACTCAGCGACTCATTATAGGGTATCACTACCCTATTTTATTTGAGTCAGACCCCACAAAGCTAAGATTTATCACTAATCCTGGCTCTGATACCAACTGTAACATCACGCCTTTTTAGATAGTTAAGAAAACACATGTGCCAACTCAAATCATACAGAAGGACGGATTGTTATTGGGGAGAATAAGAAAAAGTTGAGAAAGACTTGGTTGACAAAATATAATAATCAAATAACAGTTCATGAAGCTGTTTACAAATCATTTGATTTTACTAATACAATACAAATTAGAATTACACATATTAGAGATAAATAAATAATGATGCAGCGGAACAATGTGATGTAGTGGAACAAATATAGTAAATAATAGATATAGCAAATAATAGTAGCACAAATCTTCGTCTTCGTCCTCCAGAAATAAGGTCTTCAAATCCTGAAATGTTCATGCTGATCCGAGCGAATTGAAAAGATAAAACACTCGAGTCATAACTAAAAGAGATTATGTAATTTAAATCAACGTTAAATAAATATGAGTGGAATGGCGTCAGAGATGTTTACGGGGTTTGACATTTTCTATCCAGTGTCTAACGTGAGTGTAGTAACTCAAGAGATGCTCGGGATTCACATCTCCAAAGGATCCGTTAAACTATCTACTATGTAATATAATACACTATTATAATATGTCTGTTATCCCACCTTTTGGTCAAGGCCGGAATATCAACAAATCGGCAAGGAATGATGGATATTGGGATTGGAGGTCGATTGGAATCAAGGCCGCAGTCGATGTCGTCAAGACTTGGTTGAGCTCCGATCGGGACGAAATTGATTGGAGATGATGATAAGGACTAGGAGAGGCTATGTTTCAATTTTCAGGTTAATCGGAGTTCGTATGAAGGAGATATGATCGATGCAAGGTAGGAAGGACATGCTGTTCGTATCCATTGGGGTGCAGGAATTGGTTTGTATCGATGTGTTTCGCATCGATCAGGAAGATGGTGGTCCGAATCGATACACTTCGTATCGATTAGAAAGTGAGGACTTCGTATCAATACCGTTCGTATCGATCGGTATGGGTTCGGCTCGGTGAAGTTCGCATCGATCAGGTGTTGGTTCGGCTCGATAGTGTTCGTATCGATCAAATGCAGAGCAGGGTGAAGGACTTCGAATCGATATTGTTCGCATCGATCGGCATGGACACGGCTCAGTGGCTTCGTATTGGTCAGATGGGAAGAGGCGGCATGTTTCGAATCGATACTCTCGTATTGATAGCAGATGGACTTTGGCACTTTCGTATCCATCAGGTAAGGCTTTGTTCGTATCCATTAGGTACGGTCTAGTTCGTATACAACCTCCATCGCAACCACTTCGTATCGATAACCTCCATCGTCATTTCGTATCGATGAATTCGTGACTGATCGATGCGAAGTATACTCCCGGAATCGATGCGAAGGGAAACATGAATCAATGGGTACGAACATGCCGTTATGAAGTTGTGGATATGGACGAAGCATAAAACATGGATATAAGCCCACGTCTCCAGGAAAGAAGCGGTCAAAGCGGCAAGAAGAATGGATCTAGCCTTGGAAGTAGCGCCACGTCATCGATGCGCACGCGCTTCCGTTGGAGTCGAACAAGATGGATTCGAAAACAGATTCGAACGCAACAGCCTTCACAAAAATGCGATTCGTGTCGATCATATCTCCCAAACCACTAATCCAAATGCAACGAAATTTTCACAGCAGCTTTCTTACAAGGTAAAGAATGTTCCTGCCAAGTTTCATCTCGATGATCAATTCTTGATGGATACGAAGTCAATTCGTATCGATCACAGATCGAGTCGAAACTTGGTGGGGTCGGTCGTGTGGGCCCACTCAGGTGCCAAAAGAAGTCTCCCGAAGTTTGAGCGCGATCTCAGCCTCCTATGCCTATAAATAACACCATGAAGCCTATAGAAAAGGGACCTTTTGGCCATCGGACGTCCAGATTCTGCCGGATTCATTTCTACACTTCAATATAACTATTGTATTCGAAATTCTTCATTACAATTGTTGTAATCATCTGTAACCAATAAGGATCATCAATAAAAGGATAAAACTTTGAAGTGGATGTAGGCCGGAGATAGCCGAACCACTATAAAACTTGTGTCTTTGTTCATTATTTCTGAATTGCTGTTTAATATTTGCCGAGATCTGATATTTGTGCTCGAATATCATTGATTTGTGTTCATATACTGGTGCTTTCGCGGTATTTGGGGTTTGTGACCAATTTTGGCGCAAACACTTTGGTGTTTTCACTGAGAAGGACTAGCACCCGCTACATCGGATTTGAAGTTCAGATTTAAAGAAATTGAGGAGTTTTGACTTGAAGACAATGACTAGGCAAAATAGTAGAAGACAAAGGGCTGAGAGAAGCCAACAAGGAGGAAGCCAGGAGGCATGCTCTGGAGCAGGAGAAGGACAGGCTTCCGTCTACATCACCAGGGATGAAATGGAAGATATGGCAAATTCTTTGCAAGAGAGGTTGTTGAAGAGTCAATAGGAAATGATGCAGACTTTCTTTGAGCAAATGAGAGCTGCAGGGATGCAGAAATTAGGAACGGCTACAACGGTTGTGGATGCAGGACAAGGGACTAGGGTTGTGGAACCCAATGGAGGACATGACACAGAGCCAGAAGGCAATCAACAAGGGCTTGGGGGCAGGCCCACATAATCCAGCACAGGAGGACCTTTGGAAGGAGATCAACAGGCCAGAGCTAACGTTGCTGCTAGTGAGCCACATGAAGAATATGTGCCGGAGTTCCCTCGGGGAAACCCCTGACAGACAACGCTGGATTGGTAGAGATAATTAGAAAACTGTGCGAGGTGGCTTGACCAATAAAGACTTGGAAGGGGTGAACCGGAGTCCGTTCGCTCGGGAAATAAGGATGGATCAGAATCCACCTAAGTTTAAGTTACATAGCGTGGAGGTTATGATGGCAAGGCAGACCCAACTGATCACTTGATGGGGTACACCAGACACATGGAGGTGCGGAGGGCATCGAAGGAAGTGATGGCGCGATGCTTTCCTTTGTACTTGACGGACTTAGCTGCAATGTGGTTTAGGCAGCTGGGAGAAGGATCTATCAGGACTTGGAGGGAATTGGTGGATAGGTTTTTGGGACAGTTTCGGGTTCATGTCAAGAGGCCGAAAAACGTGATGACATTGACATCGGTAAAGCAAAGGATGGATGAATCGCTTAGAGCTTTCCTGACCCGATTCAATGCAGCGGTTGCTTCGGTGGATCGGCCAAATCCATCGATGGTTTTGATGGCGGCAGTATCAAGAATCAGAGAGGATTCGGACTTTAAGGTATCTTTGGTACGAGACCCTACACAGGATCTCAAGGAATTCTTTCACGAAGCCGAAAGGTTCCTTCGGCAAGAAGATGCAAGTGCAGATTTAAAGTTAAAGGAGGTGAATGCAACTGAGGGTGGAGGACCATCCAGCAAAGGTTCGGATAAAGACAAAGGAAAAAGGAAGTTGGATGATGATTCTGGAAACGCTAGGAAGCGATGGAAGGATTCAAAGTTTTCCACATACACAGGATTGAACAAGACGCTGGAGCGGATATACCTGGATACTCGGAATCGCCTTCCCTACCGAAGGCCGGCTAGGAGAGAACCATCAGAACGGGAAAGGACATCAGGAAGGCACTGTCTCTTCCATGATTTGGATGGACATGATACCAACAGCTGCAGGCACTTAAAGGATATAATCGAGGAGCACGTAAGGAATGGACAGTTGCGACAATATGTCGGAACTCGGAATGCAGCGGTGGAACAGGAGCAACCACCAACTACCTCACACCATGACGATGTGAGGCCCAAGAATGACGGTCGATTGATTATCCACTGACCAGGATAATATGAAATAAGTAACGAGCTACTGGCAGACGGCAGAGTCATTTACACATGTACAGGGACGAATATACCCCCTAGGCATGCTCTGAATGATGATAAACCGCGATGCTATGGTTTGTGAAATTTGCTTTTTGTTTTGGATTGGACACTGATTCTTTTTCTGGTTTGGTTTTGGAGTTTGTATTGAACTCCTAGTTTTGTTTGCTTTCTGATTTGGGTTTTCCTTTGGATGATTATTTTCGGTTTTGGATGCTGGTCTGGATTTCTAATTTTCTGGTTTTGATTTGGATTTTGGATTGGATTTTGATTGGATTTTTATCTGGTTTTTGATAAACGGTCGTCGGATATAGATTATGCCTGGCAAGGGGTGAGTCGCTTTGCCCGAACGCGGTAAATTGACTCATTCAGGTCGTCGAGTATGGACTATGCTCGACAAGGGTCCGGAGAGATCAGGATTCGGCCTATGATTTAGGCCCCATATTATCGATTATTGTTTCAGGTCGCTGGGTATGGACTATGCTCAGCAAGGGTCCGGAGTGACCAGGATTCGGCCTAGGACTTAGGCCACATATTACTGATTATCACTTCAGGTCGTTGAGTATGGACTATGCTCAACAAGGGTCCGGAGAGACCAGGATTCGGCTTAGGACTTAAGCCATGGCATTGTTCAACGTCCAGGGACACTGGACCACGGTCGTCAAGTGTGGATTGCGCTTAACAAGAACCCAGAGAGGTTAGCTCAACGTCCAGGGACACTGGACCACGGTCGTCAATTGTGGATTGCGCTTGGCAAGAACCCGGAGAGTTTAGCTCAACGTCCAGGGACACTGGACCACGGTCGTCAAGTGTGGATTGCACTTGGCAAGAACCCAAAGAGGTTAGCTCAACGTCCAGGGACACTGGACCAAGGTCGTCAAGTGTGGATTGCGCTTGGCAAGAACCCGGAGAGGTTAGCTCAGCGTCCAGGGACACTGGACCACGGTCGTCAAGTGTGGATTGCGCTCGGCAAGAGCCCGGAGAGGTTATGGATTTGGATATCGACCCGGAGAGGTCCTGGATTCGGTTATTGGCTATTGGATAAGGATGGATTAGGACTTGGTTGTCGAATTGGAATGAACATGGAATTGGAATTGGCTAAGGCTTTGGTTATTGGATTTGGAATTGGGCATCGACTCGGAACAGTCAAGGATGACTTTCTCTGGCGATAGTGCTATGGACTTTGGATATCGAATTCGGAACTATTCAACACACGCCTTCTTATCACAAGGCATGTTTTGGGGGGAAAATGTTATCCCACCTTTTGGTCAATGCCGGAATATCAACAAATCGGCAAGGAATGATGGATATTGGGATTAGAGGTCGACTGGAATCAAGGCCGCAGTCGATGTCGTCAAGATTTGGTTGAGCTCCGATCGGGACGAAATTGATTGGAGATGATGATAAGGACTAGGAGAGGCTATGTTTCAATTTTCAGGTTAATCGGAGTTCGTATGAAGGAGATATGATCGATGCAAGGTAGGAAGGACATGCTGTTCGTACCCATTGGGGTGCAGGAATTGGTTCGTATCGATGTGTTTCGCATCGATCAGGAAGATGGTGGTTCGAATCGATACACTTCGTATCAATTAGAAAGTGAGGAATTCGTATCGATACCGTTCGTATCAATCGGTATGGGTTCGGCTCGGTGAAGTTCGCATCGATCAGGTGTTGGTTCGGCTCAATAGTGTTCGTATCGATCAAATGCAGAGCAGGGTGAAGGACTTCAAATCGATACTGTTCGCATCGATCGGCATGGACACAGCTCAGTGGCTTCGTATCGGTCATTGGAAAGAGGCGGCATGTCTAGAATCGATACTCTTGTATCGATAGCAGATGGACTTTGGCACTTTCGTATCCATCAGGTAAGGCTTTGTTCGTATCCATTAGGTACGGTCTAGTTCGTATCCAACCTCCATCGCAACCACTTCGTATCTGTGACGACCCGAAATTTTCGAGCATTTAAAATCAGAATATTTAATTGATTTTAAATATTCAATAGAGTAATTTTAACTTGAATTATGAATATCACCATTTATTTGATAATTAAAATTTTGAATTAAACAATTTGAAGTTGAGTAAAATATTGAATCCGGAATTTTAAGCCTGTTAAAAATAATTTGAAGGGTTATAAACTTTATATTGATAATACTGAAGTGAATAGAGGTGATGAAATCAAATTTAAAAATGGTTTGTTAAGTTTTGAATTTATATCGTTTAAATTGAATTTAAAAACAGCCTTCCGAGGCACAGTCTCGTAATACGTCGAAACCAGCTCCAATGGATCCGTAACTTTTTATTATTGTCGGATTTCAATTTCATCGCATTTGAAGTGTAGTGTGAGTGTACGACTTATTAACGCGCTGAAATTTGGAATGAATTTAATAAAATAACCGGTCAATTTCATAGCACATCAGAGCTTTTCAAATCACGTTCTACTTTTCCCTTTGAATCAGTCAAATGCAAATCGTTCGAAGTAAGCCATCTTCAAGAGTTAAATCCCCTGTCTTCACGCTTTTCCTTTCACGCAGAACCAATCGAAAAAAATAAATAAAAAATAAATAAATAGCAGAAGCCTCCTTCAATACCAAATGCATAAAAATAAAACAATGGAGGCGGAGAGGGGGGAGAGACGACGACGAAACATTGGGTTTGTAGGAGGGGGAGCACGCGTTCGCGTTCGCGCACGCTATTTGGGGTCAGCTTGATTTAGGGTTTTGATTCATGGTGAGGGTTGGGCAGTGGAGTCGAGTGCGGCCGATTGGAAGGCGAAGGAGGGAGACGACTCAAGGTTCGCGCGCGTGAAGCTCGCAACCGCGATGGCATAGGGTCTCGCGTGGGCGTGTTGGACAGTGGCGACGGTGATGTTCGGGTTTTGGTTTGGGTAGATGGAGAGGATGCTCATCGTTTGGGTTTCGGTTTACTATGAAGAAACGAGTCAAGTCCTTGATTGGGATTGCAAGAATCGAAGGTGATATTTTCGAACCAATTTCTTGATTTCGATTTAATAACATGTTCATTTATTTGAAAACTTCAGTTGTTTGAAATAAAAGTCTATATATGCTAATGATTAGCTTACAGTTAATTAAGCAGAAAAAAAAGTAATAATTACAGAAGGTAAACCAATTTCTGTTTTAGAAATTAATTAACAGTAAAATAAAGTTATATAAAAGTAGACTTTTGAAGTCTACAAATTTATTTTTATAAATATATACATATAGTTATGTAGTTTCAGATTTGGAAGAAAATAAAATAAAACAAATATTCATCTTTTAAACTTACTAGTTATAAAAAATATATAATAATAATAGGGTTATTGATTTATTTAACAAGCTTATTTAGCTATTTAGTTACTATAAATAATTTATCAAAAAGGGAAATTAGTTTAAACCCAAATTACTAGTTAAATTAAATAAATGAATAGTAATAAATTGCTATAACCATTCAAATATTAATGAACTATATAAATTATTTATTTAAGGTCCAACATCTGGAAATCCAAGGCAATATTGGAGTGGATTGCGAATGAAAATTAAAGGTGAGATAATCTCACTCGGTTCAGTTCAAATTCAAATTTAAATGATTACATTTAAATAATTGTTTGAATGGTTGAACTTATTAATGTGCTATAGTATGATATTTTGGAGTTGGAATATTATATCGTGCTAACATCTGTGGATGCAGGGAAAAACAGGTTGGAGGGATCCAACTGGATCCCTCAACATTTATTATTTAATATCCTCTATGGTGATTATTTGATATTCTATGATGAATTATATTAGAATATTGTATGCTATGGTTTGATTGGATATAACTGGATATAGTGAATTACCAAAATATATATATATATATATATATATATATATATATATATATTGGATTCTGGAAAGAAAATAAAAGAAGTAAATTTGTAAGTAAAATAATTGTAGGAAAATTTGAGTAAATTTAAGAATGAATTGGAGAAGAAATAAAGTGACTTTAAATTTCTAATAAATAAATTGTGAGTATAGAAAGGAAAATTTGAATAAACAGGAAGTTAATGAATTTTAAAAATTCAGTGTTATTATTTAAAAGAACAAAACATTTATTTAAAAGTTAAGATTTAAATTATTGAAGAATAAAGGAGAAATTGGGAAAAACCTGGAATTTGTATATTTCAGTTAAAAGTTCTAGAATCAAATGAAAAATAATAATAACAACAATAATTAAGTCCATACTTAATGAATTTTGAAATGAATTAAGTAAGTAAAGAAATTATTTCAAATGGGATAAATTTGAAATCAATTTGGGGAAATTGATTTAAGTGATTTAAGTTAGATCTTCCCCCTGGACAACCAAGTACGTTTTCGAAGTAAGTTTTTAAATATAAGTTAAAAGTTTTTAAGTTGATTTAAAAAGCAAGTTTGGAAAACTTATTTTTCTAAATATTTAAATTATAAAGCAAGTCTTTCCTTTTTAATCTATTATAGCAAAAATTATTTAAAGAGTGACTAAACATTTGTTTTAAAAAGTGAAAACCTAGTTTTATATTTTATAAAGTAACCATATTTTCAAATATTTATATAGTATGTATTTTTAACCAACTATTGAAATAGTTTTAATTTAAATGTTTAGTATATATTTCAAAGTAAAGTGTTTTAAAATTATTTTAAAAAAAATCTAGTTTGTGCTTGGTAACTTCAGTGGAGATAGAAAATATTTGGGAAAGTTATTCTGGAAAGAAAGATGGTTTCGAAACTGTTTTCAAAGGATTGAAAATAGAAATATATCTTGTGAAGATATTTTGAGGTTAATAAATAATTTGGGAAATTATTTATTGTTGGATGGTTGTTTGTGAATTTTAATTGATAGTTAAATAACCGACTATCAATATTGGACAAATACGTCGATCGTTTCGAAGAGACCGGGATCGAGATTTATTTCTCGAAAACCACTTCGATCCGGTTTGTACGTTTTCATGAAAAACAATTTTGGATTCGAAGATGGAGCAGTGAAGTGCAAGGGCTAGTCGCTACTGATCCTGAGGATATTTCTAAAATGGATGTAGTAGGAATAGTGCCTTCGGTTCCATTCGAACCCGGGACGGACTTGTATGGATGAATGCTTGCGAAACATCGTCAGGTGGACGATGGGCATTCTAAGGGATATACTCTAAAAAGGTAACGCTTAGCCTCAAGCCTCATCAAATGGGAATGGTGGAAAATCAGGGGTTATGCAGCAAGGCTTCGTGGGTAGCCCCCACTGGAGGGTGAGGTCATCCCTGTCTAGATGTCCCATTTATTTCGGCTTAGTGGGCGATTGCTGATCCCAACCGCGGGGTGATCTTGCTCGGGACTGTCCAGTAAGGGATGGTTTCGGTCTTGTGTTGCAAGGGAGTTAGGGTGGTTCCTCGGTACGCTGATCTAGACCAGGTACTGTGACAGGTGGTACCCCAGTGCCTAGCCATTAGTTGGAATCCATTTTCCCTACGCGTCCGTACGGTTTTGATTGTGCCCAACTATTGCTAAAACGTGAGATGCAAGCATTTCAGCTAGATTCTATTTACTTTCTATAGACACTATTATAATATCAGAGGATTTCTATAAAAATGTTTTAGCTATCGTAAGGTAAAAACCCGACATGTTTATTTGTGGTGTGGTCTTACGAGATGCTTTTGTTTTAAAAGGATTTTTGAAACTTTAAAAATCAATTGGGTGTGATTTTCTCATGCTGGTATTCCAGATTGACTCGGGTATTATTTAACTGTAATGCTCGGGTCAGACCAAGTATTATAGGATAGAGGATATGATGCTGTGGAGCTCAGGAGACGAGCTGGAAGACGATACGTACTTCCGTACTTGTTTTTATATATATATTCCGCTGTGTTGAGTTGCAGTGTATCCAGTTGTATGTTATTGATGTTTGAGCTGTGATTGATGTACTCTGATGATGTAATATATAAACAGGTATATTTGTTTTGGTTTAAAGATGTTTTAATACCTATTATATTTTATTCCGCTGCGATGGTTAGATTCTGTTGTTGTTTTCTATTTTCCTCTTCTACCTCTTCTTCTTTAACCCAAATGGTTGATATTTCTGTGCAACTTGAGTTGATTGTCGTAGAATAGTGTTGACTCAAGGGGTACGGATTTGCGGGCTGTTACAGTATCGATAACCTCCATCGTCATTTCGTATCGATCGATTCATGACTGATCGATGCGAAGTATACTCCAGGAATCGATGCGAAGGGAAACACGAATTAATGGGTACGAACATGCCGTTATGAAGTTGTGGATATGGACGAAGCATAAAACATGGATATAAGCCCACGTCTCCAGGAAAGAAGCGTTCAAAGCGGCAAGAAGAATGGATCTAGCCTTGGAAGTAGCGCCACATCATTGATGCGCACGTGCTTCCGATGGAGTCGAACAAGATGGATTCGAAACAATGGATTCGAACGCAACAGCCTTCACAAAAACGCGATTCGTATCGATCATATCTCCCAAACCACTAATCCAAATGCAACGAAATTTTCATAGCAGCTTACATACAAGGTAAAAAATGTTCCCGCTAAGTTTCATCTCGATTGGATCAATTCTTGATGGATACGAAGTCAATTCGTATCGATCACAGATCGAGTCGAAACTTGGTGGGGTCGGTCGCGTGGGCCCACTCGCGTGCCAGAAGAAGTCTCCCAAAGTTTGAGCGCGATCTCAGCCTCTTATGCCTATAAATAGCACCCTGAAGCCTACAGAAAAGTGACCTTTTGACCATTGGACGTCCAGATTCTGCCGGATTCATTTCTACACTTCAATATAACTATTGTATTCGAAATTCTTCATTACAATTGCTGTAATCATCTGTAACCAGCAAGGATAATCAATAAAAGGATAAAACTTTGAAGTGGACGTAGGCCGGAGATAGCGGAACCACTATAAAACTCGTGTCTCTGTTCATTATTTCTGAATTGCTGTTTAATATTTGCTGAGATCTGATATTTGTGCTTGAATATCATTGATTTGTGTTCATATACTGGTGCTTTCGCGGTATTTGGGGTTTGTGACCAATTTTGGTGCAAACAATGTCTACAGTAAAGTAAAGGTATTAAAATAGCGTTAAGGCGTTACATTTTCCCCCTTAACACATTTTATAATGTCAATGGTATATACAGTACCACAACTCCCCGTAAACTGGGGCCGCCACAGGATGCCCCATAGGTATGACATAAAACAAACTCGTAGAAGGCGCTCTAGGGTAGGTGACATGACACAAGTTGGCAATGCCTTGGTAGATATACCAATTACACTTTCGAACTGTTGGTAACGCATAGCCGCAACTACCGCCCAACTCGAAACAAACTCCCGAGTAAAAATCAAAGGGTGGCCACCGAATAAATCACAAAGTCAGAATATAGATCGATGGAGTGTGCCCGATCCGAGGAGCTACCTCACTTGGCCCGTCGATTGCTCCTGTTTTAGCCACCTTAAGACAACTTATGGGAGTCGGGTCCACATGTATACCTCATATAGGATCATCACCACCATCCTACTTCATTCTGGAACCTCCACCGTGTACACAGTTTTCAAAGTGGTTTTCGATATTGGCAGAGAGTATGACAATATCCGATCCCGGTCTCTTTAACAACCAATCGCTTATTACACACCGGATGGTTCTTTTACATTTCCAAAATCATTTCATAATTGATATCAAAATATCATATTCAATTCAAACCATATCACTTTTGAAATCATTACTTACTTTCAAAATCATATTCGCCTTTGAAATCATAGTTCGATAATTATATTTCCTTTCAAATTCGAATTCATAATTTATATCAAAATATCGTATTCTCAAAACTATATCACTTTCAAATCATTACCGGTTCCAAAATCATGATTTGTTTCAAAAATAATACTTCAAAATTAGGTAAAATCCTTACTCCAAAATCATCATATTCAATTAGTTATAACTTTTAAATCCCAACTTAGGTTATGACATCATTAACCATATTCACTTTAAAAACCGAGAAATTTGAATATAAACCCATCCATTTTACTTGGTTTGGAATTTGGAAGAAAATAGTTTAAATAGCTATAAATAATTAATATTGATTTAAAATAGATTAAATATAATTAAAATAGATTAAATATAACCAAAATAGATTAAATGGATTTAAAATAGATTGATTAGATTTAAAATAAATTAAAATAGTCTAATTAGTTTAAAATAGACTAAAATAATTCATAGAGTTAATATTAATTAAACAGTTTAATAAATTTGAAAATTTTAATAATTATAAACTATAAAATATTATATTTTTAAAACAGTTTATATTAAAATATGAGTTTGAATTTAATATCAAATTAAACTATTCATTCATTTAAACATATTTGGACCATTTCAAATTTCCATACCGACAAACCAAATTTCAATACACTATCGAATTTCATATCTTTTCAATCCATGTTCAAAATATCAATACGAATTACTCCAATTTTAAATATTTCAAAGTTATTTTCAAACAAGTTCAATAACTCAATTTCGATAGAATTTCATTTATACATAAAATTTTAATTTTAAACATCCGATTTAATTTCTTAAAGAAATTCATTTTTCAACCAATTCGCATTTCAACATAAAACTTGATTTTTCTATAATACTTCAATTTATATAAATCAAATTTTATTTCAAAACATCAATTGATTAAATTCAAAAATTTAAGGATTTTAAATCATTTAATTTAACCAACCCAGTGTCCGTATATAATTTTCTACCCTAGATCAGGTGATACAGATATTTAACATTTCAATCCGCAATTTAACATATTATTGCTATATATATCATTTCAAACTGCAATCCCGAATTTAGCAAAATCCATTATGAACTTGCAGTTTATAATGATATAAAATAAAACATCCATTCAACCAATATCAACAATCCACATCCATCACAATCATCATCGAAAACAATCAATAAATATCAATATGGAACTGAACAGGTATTTACTGGCAGTTTATATTCAATAACAAATTAAATAACGATTTAGTTCAAATAAATTCAAATTAACCGAGATGATTCAAAATGTACCAAACAGTCATAAATAAATTCCTAATCACATCATAAATTTAATTTAACGAACATAAGAAATTTTAGAAGTTGTTAGTGGGTTAAAACACTCACCTTTTGAATTTAAATCGAATTTAAATTCAAAATAAGCCCAAAATTTGAACAGTCTTAGAATCCGTCCAAACCCACGTCAAAATGTTTGTAATTTTATTACGATCCTAGTGGAGAAAACCATGCGTAAATCCGACCTCGTTTGCAAAAGTCTCATAAGTTAGAGCGTTTTAAAATTGAATAAAAATCAAAATAAAAATGAAAAGGAAAGTACACGTACCATCCGTGTCAGCCCGCCTCTTGGTTTCTCACGCAAGCCTTCACGTTCGTGATTCCTGACTACATTCAAAAACGTGAAGCCACCACCAATCGCCCCCTATTTGCAATTATCGCCGCTGGCTGGCACTTCATGACCACGATCAGGTGGAGTCGCCGAAACCTCCTCACAGTGGCGCCCCCAATGCCATGTTTGCGCGAGCCTTTGGCCCAACCAACAGATGCCGTTGCTGTTGCCGTTTAAGGCCTTTTCTGGCAATCTCCAAGCATATCTGGGTGGAGCGAACACCATGGATGGGTGCTGCACTTCCTTATCTACCAAAAGGCGCTACCCGATCGACTAATAAGTGAATATCCACCGTTGGATCGAGACTGTGGCCTATGAACGGCCGAGGTTCATCCTGAATTTATGGACAAACGATGTATCGAATTAAAAAATGAATTGCAGATTTGCCCTACGCTCGTCGAGAGCTTCAAATCGATATATAATTCGATATTTTTTGAGGAGTTTTGAATTTTTGAATTGGGATTTTAACTGAAGTTGGACAGAGAATTTGTTTGTCTGCTATTGGAAGAGGAGTTGAGAAGGAAATGTATGTATAGACAAATGAGAATAAGGAGTGACTAGGGTTTATAACGAGGTATTTATAGTTAGGTTAGAAACAGAAAGAATGGACCAGATTGATCGAATGATACACGACCCGAAAGGCCCATTTCGACTCCGAAACGAAAATGGGTCAAACTATATATCAAAATAGATGTTTTCAAATATTTTAAACTCAATAATGTATTTAAGGTCCTATTTCCATCGTATGAAGTAGTTACGTTAAAATCAGCTTATTTTAAATTGATTTTAATTAACTCAATTTCTAGGCTTTTCGAGTCCGTACGATCAAACGACAAGTCTGATCGCTACGAAACTTGAAACCCTACGATAATTCACCGTTATGGATCTGATGAAACTGGTTTCATTAAAATCCGAGATAGTTGCCAAAATGACTATATTTCGTTAATTAAATAAATTAATATTAAGTTAATTAAATCACTGTGTCAATTCAAAGTTAATAAATCACAATTTCTATCATTTTCGATTACTTGGACATTTACCATAATTTAAAAAAATTTAGACATCAATTCAAAGTTGATTAATTTACAAATTACAGTGTTTAACTTCAATTGTAATTAAATTTAATTATTTAAAATTTAATTCCAATAAATTGTTTTTATTTGATTTCAATCTTTATACTCAATCCATTATTACTCAAATAACCAAGTTACTAGTTGTTTGACTTCCATTACATTAATATTCACCAATTTCCATCTTTACTTGTACTAACAACTATATTTCCATTTATAATGAACTTTTTTCAATTATACTTTAAAAATCCCAATGAATTACTTATCCTGGTTTCCTTCTTTTATTGAATTAATTTATTACATTATGAATGAAATTAACATTTCTATTCCTTTTTATTGCATTCACACTTTACAATTACGGCCCTAACTCACATTAATGAAAAATTTATTTACATTTAATTATAATTGATTTCCAATTAATTTTATCGACTAATTAAATAAGTAACTTATAATAATTTTTACCATAACCTTTAATTACACTTATGAATCCATTATTATTTTCAATCAAATGTTATAATTACTTTCCTAACACAAATTCTATTCACTTATCATTTATTATGTGATAGTTCATTGATCAATTCAATACTTACATTTGTTTTCATATACACACTTATAGCTAAGTATAACACTTTACATAATTTCAATTAATTATAATTTCATTTAAATTGTTAATTATTAACTTTAATTATCATTTGATACTTCATTTCAATATTCATTTCATTATTAAATTACAGATTTTAATTTCTTCCAAATTTAATTACCAAAATCTTATTGAATTAACAATTTAAATCATCGAAAATTTAGGGGTCGTTACACCAATTTTCATCTGGTCAAAAGTCTTTCTGAATAGAATGTTAACCAAGCTTCCATTATCCACCAACACTCGATGCACAACTGCTAGCCCAATTCCTACTGTTATCACATAGAATTATGAGTAGGTGCTTCAACACTGTTAATCTCCATTTCTAAATACAATGTCATCTGTTATCATCTTTTATTCCTTAACCGAAGCTCTATCTTCAACGACATTGCAACTTTCTTGTAGTGCATGCTTCAATGTACTCGCATACTCTCCATCTTACACTAGTTTTTCTTCGCTGGGTGAGATCCACAAGTTTTTCTATTAATAAACAACCTTCATTAGTACATCTAGGTCCTTTACCAGTGGGCCCAAGAGGTTTTCCTTAAGCTAGAGGTCTTTGGGGACTTGTAGCTTAGTCAGCGTTCTGTTATTACTTAACATACTGTTGGAGTTTGGTTTTCCTCATCATCTCTTCAATCAAATCCTTTAAGTGACGGCATTCATTTGTGTTGTGTCCATGGGTTTTGTGGAAGTAGGAAAACTTTCTAGACCATTTCTCCTTCTTTATCGCCTCCCTCACAGGTGGTTTCTGGTATTGCTCGGTTCCTTAGGTAGCAAGATAAATCTTTTCCTATGTGCCATTTAAAGGGGTACAATCTTCTAGCCACATGTTCCTGGGGCATTTTCTATTCTCGTTACGCCTATCCCCAGAGTATTGGGTAACGCTCCACCTCAAGACCCACATTAACAAAGAGAGTTACTTAGTAATTCTGTCTGCTAATGTGGAGAATAGGGCTGACTAAGGGTGACCATTATAGCCTTGCATTAGATAAGAGCTAAGTATGTCGATTTGGTTCTTTTTTCATTTATCTCATGTATTCGACATACTTAATTCCTATCGAATACACTACTATGATGGCTACTGGATCGATTCAGAAACAAAACATAACAACAATATCATAACACAAGCCACAGAATAGCAACACAAAAACGATATACATGTACATACATCAAATATCATACAACAATCACGAGTTGTATTTGACCACCATATATACATACATGCCCCACAAAATAATATACATCATAAGGTTCCCAAACAAAAGACTACTATATAAAAACTATGCCATCCAAGGTCGAAGTCGAAATCCAAGAGGTAAAGCAAGCATAGGTCCAAAAGTTAACCTGCAACTCAGTCTGACCTAAGTAATAAATACACGGGTCGGGCTAACTAGAACTTGATATTAGCAAAAGATAAAGGAATATAAGTGCATAAGGGAGACATTCATTTAAAGATAAAGGAATGATATAGGTAAAGTCTATTGATACAACTAAGAATAGGTGTTCCATAAAGGCTCAAAGTTAATCGCATGATAAGGTTTAACATGGCATAGATGTTTCACATTCAAAGGGCTATACATATAAGTGAACATAAGCCACATATAAGCCATAAGTGAAATCATCAAAATATCCAAATCAAAACTCATGAAACTCGATAAAAGTTCATAATCCCAATATCGAAATCACCATAAAACATATATATAAGCATTTTTCTAACTCAAGGCTATAAGTAAATTCATCTTCTCAAATTGGTGAAATCGAAATCAAAAACTCATAAAAATTCCCCGGATTGGCCAAATCCTATTTGCATGCCGAAGCGATGCTGCACGTGTCATCCTACCAGTACTATAAAAATTTTAGGTACCTCTCCTAGATGACCGAAGTCGTAAATCCAAGGCAACCGAAGTCGTAAATCCCTGACGATCGAAGTCGTAATCCCAGATGACCCGTAGGTCTATAGTACCGGCAATCCCAGAATGTGTCGCAAACTCCCAAATAGGAACCCGAAATGTGTTAACGCGCATCCCATACCACACATTCGCACTTAACGGTTTACTAACCGCTAGTTAGTACCACATTAGAAAACAAAAATCACCGTAAATTCTCAAAACTCAAAAACTCAAACTCGCCTCATCTCATCGGCAAGTAAAACACTACATCGGATTCTCACAGATCATAACTCCTAGAATAGGAGATCTCGAACCATAACTCGCCAAGTATTGGCATTCCTGGATAATTCCTAAGGATATGAATTATAATCTCAAAAACTCGCCATAAAATGGCTAAATAACTCAGAAATTAAATACCCCGAATTGTTTCAATCGTACGAGCCCGGAATTAACCGATAAAGTAAACTCACATGCCTCAAACCACCTCTTTTACTAAATCGTATAATTCTCTTTCTCATACGTTCGAAAAGTGTAAAAATAGTGTATATTATTTATAAAATCATTTTCTAAAGAAAACTGGATTTTACAACAATTCTTCGAAACCATTTTGAATGCAATTTATTGAAAATTTCTACTTATTATAGGAAATAACATATTTAAAACGCTTTAAAATAATTTGAAAATATTTAATAATAATGATTGCAAAAGCCAAGTTATCAAAAAAATTCCGACATTTATATAAAAGAAATAGTGCTTGAAAATCGAGAAAAATGTTGAAAATACACTCAATCGATATTCAAATTCGAGTTGAATTTAAATTCAAAATTTTAAATTGCAAATTCCTCCAAAACTCGGCTAATCCATTGATGGATGTCATAGCCTATAATCATCTTCAAAACTATCTCAAAATTGCATACATACTTGGGCCAACAAGGGTCGACCCAGAGCGGTGGCCAGGTTGACCACCAGGTCGGCTGCCAGGTCAACCTCCTGGTCGACTTGGAGACCGCTGGATCGACCTGCCAGTCGACCCTGGCTCCTGAATTGTTTTCCTGGGTGTTTTCTGCTTCGTATTGAACTTCAAGAGCTCATTTGACATAGCAAACAGTTTAATTACGGACTGAAATTCGACATGCAACAAGTTTAACAACCAAACAACACTCTGGGAAAAATTCGGCAGCAATTCGAGTGAAACTCAAAGAGATATTGGTGCTAGCAACCAGAAATAAGAAATTCAAAGAACAACAACAGATTACTATATGTATATAAATATATATATATATATATATATATATATACAGAACTTGTTTCCAACAACCAATTTTTATAGAAAGAGCAATTTTTAGCTAGAAATTGTGAGCTTTTACCCTCACCTTAGTGATTTGGCAATGATTTGTTAGCAAGCAACGATCTATGGTGGAGAGTTGAGGCTCTAAACACATGTAAATGCTGAAACAAGAACATGCAGTATAAAAGAAATAGGTTACAGACAGTTTTATTTCAAATTCAAGATTATCGATGAAATCTTCCTAGTATTGGATGTGATTACCTTGTATATACTCTAGTTTTAAGACTCTCTTCTTTAATTGGCAACAGGTTTGGTGAAATTTGGTTTTAGATTGAAGAAACCATGAACTTTCTTTCTTTTTTATATTTACCGACTGTTTTCTTAGAGAAGGCGGAGAGAAACAATTACATAACGCACTTGTTTCTCACCAGAATTATCTAGGGAATGGGCTTTGGATCCCATCCCAAACCCTACTAAGCCCAAATGTAAAATACTTAAAGAAAATATAAAGCTATGTATATATTTTCTCTTATTTTGTCACCCTATTCTCACTTTTCTCCATTTTAAATCAACATAAATGCACACATCTTATTTGTTTTGAAATAAATGGTTATTATAACGAAATAAAATTCAATTTAACAATAAAAAGATATTTCTAACAATATTTTGCAATTTACACTATTTTAGTGTAAAAATACCATTTTTTAACATAACAAGCTTAATAAAAATTACTTTATTAACAAATAAATTGCAATAAATTATTCTAACACTCTTTAATTATTGAAATAATATTTTAAAACCATATTTCATCTTTTATTTTAACAAAACCCATATTTTCTTCCTATTTCTCCTTTTATATTCAATAAAAGGGCTAATATTGGCATAATTACAAATATTATCACATTGTCTCAATTAAAATACAGTAAACAATTATTTTCACTCAAAATTCTTAGAAATAAATTTTTTAAAACACTAATTTCATAAATTTTAATTTATTTTAACAATTAGATGTTGAAATCCAACACTTGGTAAATTTATTAACTCCATTTCATTTTATTCTGAATGTTAAATTATAACTATCATAGGTAATCACCGATACCAAGGTTGTTATAAACTCCCCCTTATAAAAATTGCGTTAAATAGATTAAAAGGAAAGTTCTTACCCTCGGAGTGAGAAGATAAGAAATGGGGATACGATCGCTCGATGAATTCTTTGGTTTCTCAAATGCAGTCATTGGGATTATCAGACCATTGAATCTTCACGAGCGGAACACTCTTGTTTCGAAGACGTTTGGTCTCCGAAGCAAGAACTCTCACGGGATGCTGCACATAAGATAGATCGAAAGAGACCTCCAACTTCTCTAAAGCACGGGAATCAAGCATAGAATTTGAATCTCGTAGACACTTCCTCAACCGAGAGATGTGGAATACTTTTGAACTCCCGAAAACTGCTCGGGAAGTGCTATATGATATGCAATAGGACCGATACACTCTGTAATAGAAAATAACCCAATATAGCGTGGCGCCAATTTCCCTGTCTGGTTGAGGGTACCACTCCCTTCATAGGAGAAGCTTGGATATAAGCAAGATCGCCCACTTAGAATTCAAGAGGCCTCCTATGGTTTTCCGCGTAGGATTTCTGTCGACTCTGGGGCTCTTTTATTCTCTCACAAATATATGGATCTTCTCAAATGATTCTCGAATAGACTCAGGGACAAGAATGAGCTTTTCACACGACTCGAGCCAACATGATAGAGAACGACACAGCCTTCTGTTATCCCAACTTTTGGCAAAGTTGAGATATCCAAAATTTACTGGAAATCAACAATTGCTATTCATGAATATCAGCCATGCATTGCAGGATAACCATGGATATCGATGAATTTTTTCCGAGTCCGGAACGGGCCACAATTGATAGGACACGACAAGAAAGATCATAGAAGTCTGCATTTCAAATTTCAGGTCAATCCGAGGTCGTATGCTCAAGTTATGATGGATTCAAGTTGAGAAAGATGGACGTTGCTCTGTTCGAAACCATGACCCCACCTATGTTCGAACCCATCTGGTTCGAACCCAAGAAGTGAGGCAGCGCCTCGAACCCATGCACATATGCCAAAGTTCGAACCAATGAGTTCGCATCCATCGGTTCGACAACACTTCGAACCCAACTAGTTCGAACCCACCATGTTCGAACCGATAAGAAGAGACGACTTTCGAACCCATCACAGAGCTATCTTCGAACCCATCACAGAGCCGTGTTCGAACCCATCCTGTGTTGCCTTATTCGAACCCACTGGGTCAATCCACGTGTCTTCCATCGGTTCGAAATCACCAAGATACATGGAGTCGAAGCGGTCAACACGGAGAGAAGTCCGGATCGATTCGAAACTTGCGCTCCACGTCACTACAAAGTCGCGTGCCACACTGGGTTCGAAACCATCGTTTCGAGTAACAGGGGTTCGAACCAAGCAGCCTTGCCGTGAAGTCTATTTCGAACCCAACATATCTCCTAACCTACTGATCCAAATGCAATGAAACTTTCACAGATGCTTGCATACATGTTGAAGAATGTCCACGCCAAATTTCACCTCGATTGGATGAATTCTTGATC
Organism: Allium cepa; assembly: GCA_030765085.1. Classification (NCBI taxonomy): domain Eukaryota; kingdom Viridiplantae; phylum Streptophyta; class Magnoliopsida; order Asparagales; family Amaryllidaceae; genus Allium; species Allium cepa. The sequence continues at coordinate 604,909,158 of CM060939.1, forward strand.
GGTTCGAATGGAGTTCGAACCGATGCCAAAGTGGGCCCAAACTTCCTGAGACCGTACGTGTGGGCCCCCTCACGTGCCAGAAGTGGTCTCCCGAGTTTTCAGCGAGATACCAGCAGCCTACGCCTATAAATAGACTCCCAGGTCATTCAGAAAGGGGAGGGGATTCTCTTTGGCAAGATCAAGACTTTGAAGCATCAAGACTCCACCAAGGCTCTACTTTGCATTCAACAACCACCGTTGTGCTTGAACTTCAGAACTATAATTCATTGTAATCCGCTGTAATCGATTGTAATCAGCGAAGAACATCAATAAAAGGAAAAACCTTTGAAGTGGACGTAGGCCGGAGATAGCCGAACCACTATAAACCATGTGTTTTTGTTTGCATTTATTACTTTGCTACTGAGATCTGTGATTTGTGTTTGGACATTGTCGATTTTTATTCCAACACTGGTGCTTTCGCATTCATCGGGGTTTGTGACCAATTTTGGCGCAAACACTTTGGTGCTTTCACTGAGAACAACTAGCACCCGCTACATTAGATTCGGAATTCAGATTCAAAAGTTTGAAGAACTCCAATCCGGAAACAATGACTCGACAAACGAGACAAAGAATTGATAGGAGCCAACAGGGAGGAAGCCAAGAGGCATCCTCAGGATCAGGAGAAGGACAAGCTTCCGTCTACATCACCAGGGACGAGATGGAAGCCATGGCTAATTCATTGCGCGAAAGCATAATGAAGAGTCAACAGGAGATGCTGCAAAATTTCCTCGAGCAAATGAGGACAGCAAACATGCAAAACCTTGGACCAACTACAACAGCTACGAGTACGGGACAAGGAATCAGGATTGCAGAAGCAAATGAAGGTCAGGTTCAAGACCAGAACACAGGAGCTGAAGGTGGTCAACAAGGCCTTGGGGGCAGACCCTCAGGGTCCGATACTGGGAGACCAACAGACGGAGCTCAACAAGCTGGAGCCAATGCATATGTTAACGAGCCACCTGAAGAATACGTACCAGAATTCCCTTCAAGGCTCGGGGGGCAGGACAGGAATCTGACAAGGGGCCAACCCCTAGACGGAGATGAGAGAATGATAGGCCTAATGCGACGAATCATGAGAGGAGGATTGCTTAGCGGAGGCCTAGAAGAAGTTAGTCGGAGTCCATTCACTCCGAACATCCGAAACGCAAGGAACCCTCCAAAGTTCAAATTACCAGCGCTAGATCCCTATGACGGAAGATCAGACCCAACCGTGCACATCACAAGATATATCAGGCACATGGAAGTACTGGGGGCATCCGAGGAAGTGATGGCACGATGCTTCCCTCTATATTTATCAGATTTAGCTGCACTATGGTTCAGACAACTGGAGACTGGATCGATAGGAACATGGAGCGAGCTTGTTGACTGCTTCATGAGACAGTTCAGGGTCCATGTGACGCGACCCAAGAGTGTGATGACTTTAGCTTCAATCAAGCAAAGGGCCGGAGAGTCCATAAAAGATTTTCTGTTAAGATTCAATGTGACAGTGACTTCTGTGGATCGCCCGGATCCATCAATGATTTTAATGGCGGCGGTGGCAGGAGTCGCGGAAGGCACCAAATTTAAGGATTCTCTAACTAAAGATCCACCGCAAGATCTTGGAGAGTTCTTTCATAAAGCTGAAAAGTTCATTCGGTTAGAAGAATCACGAGTCGAGAGTCGTGAAATAAATGCCGCGCAAAGCGAAGGAACCTCCAGAGAACAGTCCAGAGCGGACAAGGGAAAAAGGAGACAGGATGACAGACATGATGGTCCTGATAAACGGAAGAAATCCCGAGAACCAAGATACAGGCAATACACCGATCTGAATACAAGCCTAGAAAGAATCTACACTGAAACTCGGGGACAAATCCCCTATCGAAAGCCACCTATAAGGGATCCCACCGAGCGGGAGCGCAGGACTGGAAAATATTGCCTATTCCATGAGCTGGATGGGCACACCACAGATGAATGCCGTCACCTGAAGGATGAGGTGGAAGAGCATGCCAGAGGTGGTAGATTGCCACAGTATGTCAGAGAACGGACAGCGGCAACGAGACCTGAACAACTACCGCCTCCACCTTGCAGGAACGATCCTGGATTGGGATCACGACTCGTCATCAACTGATCAAAGATGGCGAGGGCCAAGTCCAGGATTTGGACTTCGGCCAAATAATTTTATTTAAATTTATTTTCAGAATAAACGGTCACTCCACTTACACATGTACGGGAACCGGAGAAATCCCTAGGCATGCTCTGAGATGGAGATAAACCGCTACGCCCGGAGAGGCAATCTTTAGTTTTTCTCTGATGTTTGAGATTGAACATCTGGAACTTGAATTTTAATAAATAAATTAGAACTTCTTGCAATAAACCTTTTGACTGGAGAGTCAAAGGATGAACATTGAATTTCAATATAAACATGATCGCTTTATGACCCTACCCGGAGAGACGGGGTCCGGAGTGCAAGAAGTGAGTTGCTTCGCCGGAGAGCGACAGGATCAACTCACTTAAGCGCTGTTTCCCCTTCACCGGAGAGTGACAGGATGGGATCCAGCAAGAGCCCGGAGAGGCTATGATCGGTCCCGAACGACCATGATATCGCCATACGTCCTAACTGGGACCGGAGTGCAAGGGATAGAAGGCAACGCCAGAGAGCAATAGGATCTTTCTGTTCAATCACTAAGTCTGGAATGGACTTAGTAAGGGTTCAGAGCAGCCAATAATAGTCCAGAGAGACTACGAAACTTCATTCTCAACTCCTACGGGAAGAACGAACATTGATTTGGCTTCGAACAGCCACAAACTTGATTGATAATGCCACAGCTATGAGTGGAACATGAACTTGTTGCACTTGATTTAAGACCGTTCAAAACATACCTTTTACAAAAAGGCATGTTTTGGGGGGCAAAATGTTATCCCAACTTTTGGCAAAGTTGAGATATCCAAAATTTACTGGAAATCAACAATTGCTATTCATGAATATCAGCCATGCATTGCAGGATAACCATGGATATCGATGAATTTTTTCCGAGTCCGGAACGGGCCACAATTGATAGGACACGACAAGAAAGATCATAGAAGTCTGCATTTCAAATTTCAGGTCAATCCGAGGTCGTATGCTCAAGTTATGATGGATTCAAGTTGAGAAAGATGGACGTTGCTCTGTTCGAAACCATGACCCCACCTATGTTCGAACCCATCTGGTTCGAACCCAAGAAGTGAGGCAGCGCCTCGAACCCATGCACATATTCCAAAGTTCGAACCAATGAGTTCGCATCCATCGGTTCGACAACACTTCGAACCCAACTAGTTCGAACCCACCATGTTCGAACCGATAAGAAGAGACGACTTTCGAACCCATCACAGAGCTATCTTCGAACCCATCACAGAGCCGTGTTCGAACCCATCCTGTGTTGCCTTATTCGAACCCACTGGGTCAATCCACGTGTCTTCCATCGGTTCGAAATCACCAAGATACACGGAGTCGAAGCGGTCAACACGGAGAGAAGTCCGGATCGATTCGAAACTTGCGCTCCACGTCACTACAAAGTCGCGTGCCACACTGGGTTCGAAACCATCGTTTCGAGTAACAGGGGTTCGAACCAAGCAGCCTTGCCGTGAAGTCTATTTCGAACCCAACATATCTCCTAACCTACTGATCCAAATGCAATGAAACTTTCACAGATGCTTGCATACATGTTGAAGAATGTCCACGCCAAATTTCACCTCGATTGGATGAATTCTTGATCGGTTGGAATGGAGTTCGAACCGATGCCAAAGTGGGCCCAAACTTCCTGAGACCGTACGTGTGGGCCCCCTCACGTGCCAGAAGTGGTCTCCCGAGTTTTCAGCGAGATACCAGCAGCCTACGCCTATAAATAGACTCCCAGGTCATTCAGAAAGGGGAGGGGATTCTCTTTGGCAAGATCAAGACTTTGAAGCATCAAGACTCCACCAAGGCTCTACTTTGCATTCAACAACCACCGTTGTGCTTGAACTTCAGAACTATAATTCATTGTAATCCGCTGTAATCGATTGTAATCAGCGAAGAACATCAATAAAAGGAAAAACCTTTGAAGTGGACGTAGGCCGGAGATAGCCGAACCACTATAAACCGTGTGTTTTTGTTTGCATTTATTACTTTGCTACTGAGATCTGTGATTTGTGTTTGGACATTGTCGATTTTTATTCCAACACTGGTGCTTTCGCATTCATCGGGGTTTGTGACCAATTTTGGCGCAAACACCTTCCATATAAGGCTTTGAAAGGAGCCATGCCGATAGAAGATTGGTAGCTATTATTATACGCAAAATCAACTAGAGGAAGATGATCCTCCTGCTACTACCAAAATCCAAGACACAAGCACGAAGTAAGTCTTCCAAGATACGATTCGCCCGTTCAGTCTGTCCATAAGACTGTAAGTGATAAACTGTGCTAAGATGAAGCTTGTTACCTAAAGCTTGCCAGCGACTCTACCAGAAGTGACTTATGAAAAGAGGATCACGATCACACACAATAGATGAATGGACACTGTGCAATCGCACGATCTCCTTAATATTAAGCTTCGCTAAAAGAGATGCTATCCTGTTAGATTTAATAGGAATGGAATGTGTGAACTTGGTGAGACGGTCCACAACAACCCAAATACTGCTATGGCCTGACCTCGAACGAGGCAAGCCATCGACGAAATCCACAGAAACTTGGACTCTTTTCCATATTGGAGCCTCTAAAGGCTGAAGAAGATCACTGGGTCATTGATGCTCAGCCTTAATAAGCTGACAAGTCATGCAATTGCTTACATAACTTGCTACATCTCACTTCTTGCCTTCCTAGCAATAGAGATAACACATATCAGCAAACATCGTGCTGCTGACAAGATGAATAGTGTACTTATAATGGTGACATTCAGCTAGAATGTCCCTTCAAAGTTTTGGAATAGAAGGAATGACTAGATGGTTCTTCTATCGAAGACACCAATGAGAGTCGATGCTGAAATCCCTCATCTCAATATCATCGTGGGATTCAGACTAACCCTTCTAAATAAGAGTGTATATATTGGAATCTTGCCACTGTGCCTTGAAAATCCGATCAAGAAGTCTAGGACGAGCTTCCATGCTATATAATAAAATAGGAGAATCAAAAGAGGAAGCATGATCCTGAATGTCACACAAAGATAAGGTCTCAATAGCCTTCCATTCTGTAATCATCATGGAAACAATAGCTGAATGCTTGTGACTCAACGCATCAACCACTCGATTCCTCATGCTAGGGGTATACTGAGTATCGAAATCATTTGAAGCTAGAAACTTGAGCCAATGCTGCCGTCACATGTTGAGCTCCTTTTGGTTGAACAAGTACTTAAGAGACTTATGATCGGTGAAGAGAGTAAAATGTTCACCCAACAGATAATGTATCCATATCTCCAAAGCAAAGATGATGGCGACAAGCTCTAAATCATGGATGGCGTACCGAACCTCGTTCGGACATAATTGCCTTGAAGCGTAGACAACTACCTGATCCTTCTGCATAAGAACAGCACCGAGGGCATTGTGATTGGAATTGGTATAGATAATAAGATCCTGATTCCCTTCGAGAACCATAAGGACAGGAGCATTAGTGAGAAGCTCCTTCAATCTCTGAAAGGAAGCCTCACACTTATAGGACCATACGAAGCGAATGCCTTTCCTCGTAAGGCTAGTCAAGGGAAGCACAATATCGGAAAAGTCTTTAATAAAGCGACGGTAATAACCCACCAAACCCAGAAAGCTATGAGTCTCATAAACATTCTCAGGCCCCTTTCAATTCTAAATGGCTTCGATCTTAGAAGGAACAACCAAAATGTCCTTGGAAGAAACAATGTAGCCTAAGAACTTAACTTACTTTTCCCAGAAATGACACTTACAAAGCTTTGCTTTGAGTTAATGTTAGCGAAGGGTACTCAAAATAATTCTAAGATATCGAGCATGATCAGCTTCAAACTTAGAATACACAAGAATGTCGTCGATGAAAACAAGAGCGAACTTATCAAGATATTCTCGGAATATTCGATTCATAAGGTCGATGAAGCAAGCAGGAGCATCGTCAAACCAAACGGCATGATGAGCCACTCATATGATCCATACCGAGTGCGGAATGTTGTAAGTGGAATGCTATCTTCCACAACTTGGAGCTGATGAAATCTGATGGCGAGGTCAAGCTGTGGAAAGGCCTTAGCACCACTCAAATGATCGAACATATCATCAATCATAGGCACGGGATAACGATTCTTAAGGGTTAACTCATTAAGCTTGCAATAGTCGACGCATAGCCTAGGAGTCCCATCGGACTTCCTTTCAAATACCACCGCAGCTCCCCATGTTGAAAAACTAGGTCAAATGAAATGCTTGGATTCAAGCTCTAATAGTTTCTTCTTGGGTTCCTTATCTATTAGGTAGACATCCTCGTGGGAGGACGACTAACTGGCTGCACGCCTGGAATAAGGTCGATGCGGAACTCGATAGCCCGCTTGGGTAGTAATCCTGAAACAGGCTCAAATGAATCTAGAAAGTCATAAACAATGGAAAATCGAGACATATCATCATCATCGTCTCGAGATTCAAGAGAGAATAGAGAAGCTTTGGAATCGCCATCGACGTCCTAAAGAATAAGAGATAACTGAGCAGGAGAGTCGGGATTTCAAAGATATAAGTATCTCTCTAAACATAGAATCCTCACAGCGTATCAAACTAGCCAGTCCATACCCAATATCATCTCAAAACCAAGAGAAGGAACTACATGCAGATTCGCACGGAAAGAAAAGCCACAAATAATCTTAATATCTTCACAAAGCATACTAAGGGTTGCAGATCCCCCTATAGGATTCGCAATCCTCAAAGAAGCAATCAAGCAAGAAACATCCAACTGAAAAGCATCAACGAGTTCCTTCGATACAAATGAATGAGGCTCACTCATATCATAGAAAACCCTAACAGAACGACCATGGAAAAAAATAGAACCCTCCAAAATAGTAGGGGACATACCTTGCGACTAAGATGCACTACCAGAAGCCTGAGCCATTTTCAAATTCCTAAAACCTGAATCCTTCCCCTTCTTAGGACATGCTGAAACTACATGCCCTTCCTTCTTGCAATAATGGCATTTAGGGGTTTGAGGACACTCTCTAGCCAGATGATCTCTATAACCACAATCGAAGCAAGCCAAGACTCTAGCTGAAGGAGGTGCTGAAGGAGGATGGGAACCAGAATTACCTTTCTTCTTCTTCTTCCTAGGAGGAAAGGACTTGGATCTCAAGAAAGGGAAGTTCTTCTTCTGTAGGTTCTTTCCAACCTTAGCCTCGTCACTGTTATCCCTTTCCTTTTCGACGACTTTAAGATGAAGCACCGAATCTACAAGCTCCTCGAACGAGAGCTTAAGCTGAAACATGAGTGACTTTTTCAAATACTTCTTAAGTCCAAAATACAAACTTAAGATTCTTCTTGTATGGGGTGATAATAAACTCAAGCCCATACTTTGATAGAGACTTGAAAGAGGATACACAATTTGATACTAATGACTTGCCCTGCTTCAACTCGAGGAAGCGACAAGCAAGGAAAGCCTTCTCGGACTCTGGTACGAACTTAAGCTCAAATCTGTCATGAAAATGCGGCCATGTAAGGGTGGACTCATCCATCTTTGCTATAAGAAGCTCGTACTAGTCAAATGATCGTTCTTGTAGCATACACAATGCCATAAAAACTCAATGACGATCGGATGTCTCCATGTGAGTGAAGATACGATCGCAAGTACAGAGCTAAGCTTAGACCTCTAGGACTATCTTAGAGCCTTTAAACGGCTTGCTCCAAGGTGGGTGAAGTCGCTACATGTACGCGCAAATATGGATTTGCGAAGAGGATAGGAGTGAGATGGTACAGGAGGCTGAGTGCTCCTAACAAGCTCGAGAATCTGGTTAGTCGACATACAAACTCCTTTGGGACGAGAACCACTGGACGGTCCTGCCTCCGAAGTGCGACCTCTTCCTCTTCGAGCCATTGCTTAAAGTTAATGTAAGATAGGATTATTCACAGGGGTAGATATTAGCAATTCAAATGCAGTAATTAAGGAATACTACGAAATTAAAAATTAACATTCCTAGACATATTCCTTCCTATCTACCCCCATAGGAATTAAAAAGGTTAAAGACAAGGTCGGGTTTGACTATAATTTGGGGAGATGTTTACAATTGTATTATACTTGATGTATGGTAATCATGTATACTGTTCCGTGTTTATTACATTTTGTTCTCAATCCAGCTTTGATAGCAAGATGTGACGCCCCACCCCAGACCTACATGAGATTCGAGAATTACTTAGTAATTCTGTCTACTAATGCGGAGAATAGGGCTGGTTAAGGGCGAACATCATAGTCTTGCATTAGATAAGAGCTTAGTATGTCGATTTGGTACTTATTTTTTCATTTGTCTCAAGTATTCGATATACTTAATTCCTACCTAATACGCTACTATGGTGGCTACAAGATCGATTCAGAAACAAAACATGATAACAATATCATAACACAAGTCACTGAACAGCAATGCAGATATGATATACATATGCATATATCAAATATCATACAACAAATCATGAGTGGTATCAACCACCTTATGTACATACATTCCCCACAAAAGAATATACATCATAAGGTTCCCAAATAAAAGACTACGACACAAAAACTGTGCCATCCAACGTCGAAGGTGAAATCCAAAAGGTAAAGCTAGCATAGGTCCAAAAGCTAACTTGCAACTCGGTCTGACCCGAGTAATAAATACATGGGTCGAGCTAACTAGAACTTGATATTAGCAAAAGATAGAGGAATATAAGTGCATAAAGGAGACATTCCTTTAAAGATAAAGGAATGATATAGTAAAGTCTATTAATACAACTAAGAATAGGTGTTCCATAAAGACTCAAAGTTAATCACATGATAAGATTTAACATGGCACATATGCTTCACATTCAAAGGGCTATACAATGTAAGTGAACATAAGCAACATATAAGCCATAAGTGGAATCATCGAAATCCCCAAATCAACTCATGAATCTCGATATGAGTTCATAATCCCAATATCCAAATCGCCATAAAACATATATATAAGCCTTTTTCTAACTCAAGGCTATAAGTAAATTCATCATTTAAAATTGGTGAAATCGAAATAAAAAACTCATAAAAATTCCCCGGATTGGCCAAATCCCATTTGCATGCCGAAGCGATGCTGCACGTGTCATCCAGCCAATACTATATATATTTTAGGTATCTCTCGCCGACTACCGAAGTCATAAATCCTAGACGACTGAAGTCGTAAATCCCAGATGATCGAAGTCGTAAATCCATGACGACCGAAGTCATAATCCCAGATGACCTGAAGGTCTATAGTACTGGCAATCCCATAACGTGTCACAGACTCCCTAGTAGGAACCCAAAATGTGTTAATGTGCATCCCATACCACACACTTTACGGTTTATTAACCACTAGTTAATGCCACATTAGAAAATAGAAATCATCATAAATACTCAGAACTCGGAAACCCAGACTCACCTCATCTCATCGGCAAGTAAAACACTATATCAGGTTCTCATAGATCATAACTCCAAGAATAGGAGAACTCGAACCACAACTCGCCCAAATATTGGCATTCCCAGAAAATTCCAATGGATAGGAATTATAATCTCAAAAACTCGCTATAAAATGGCCAAATAACTCAGAAATCAAATACCTCAAATAGTTTTGATCGTACAAGTCCGGAATTAACCAACAATATAAACTCATGTGTCCCATACTATGTGTTTTACTAAATCGTTTAATTCTCTTTCTCATACATCCGAAAAGTATAAAAATAGTGTAAATTGTTTGCAAAAAATAATTTTCTAGAGAAAACAGGACTTCAAAACAATTTTCAGAAACCATTTTGAAAGCAATTTATTGAAATTTTTTCCTTTTTTTAGGAAATAACATATTTAAAATGCTTTAAAATAATTTAGTAATAATTCGAAAAAATTTAATAATAATGATTTCGAAAGCCAAGTTTCAAGAAATTTTCCAAAATTTATTTGAAAGAAATAGTGCTTGAAAATCATGAAAAACATTGAAAATACACCCAAACAATATTCAATTTCGAATTGAATTTAAATTCGAATTTTTAAATTCCAAATTCCTCCAAAACTTAGCTAATCCATTGATGGAATCACGGCCTATAATCATCTTCAAAATTATCAAAAATTTGCATACGAATTGGTCACAAAAACCATAGAAAAAGGTGCCATATAAGGTAAAAAGGCTCGGATCAAAAGGCAATAGGCACACGTACCTTGGCCAACAGGGGTCGACCCAAACCAGTGGCCAGTTCGACCACCAGGTCGGCCTACAGGTTGAACTGGAGACTGCTGGGTCGACCTGCCTATCGACCTAGACTATGGAATTGTTTCATGGGTGTTTTCTGCTTCGTATTGAACTTCCAGAGCTCATATGACATAGAAAACAGTTGAATTACGGACTAAAGTTAGACATGCAATAATTTTAACAACCAAAAAACATTTCGGGAAAAGTCCGGCTGCAATTCGAGTGAAAATCAAAGAGATATTGATGCTTAAAGCAGCAATCAGAAATAAGAAATTCAAAGAAAGACAACAGATAACAACACACACACACACACACACACACACACACAGATATATATATATATAGAACTTGTTTCTAGCAACCAATTTTTACAGGCAAAGCAATTTTTAGCTGCAATTATGAGCTTTTACCCTCACCTTAGCGATTTGGCAATGATTTGTTAGCAAGCAACGATCTTTGGTGGAGAATTGAGGCTCTAAACACCTGTAAATGCTGAAGAACATGTAGTATAAAGGAAATAGGTTACAGACAGTTTTATGTCAAATTCAAGATTATTGATGAAATCTTCCTAGTATTAGATATGGCTACCTTATATATACTCTAGTTTGAAGACTCTCTTCTTTAATTTGCAACAGGTTTGGCAAAATTTTGTTTTAGATTGAAGAAACCAAGAAGTTTCTTTCTTTTTTCTATTTACTTACTGTTTTCTTAGAGAAGGATGAGAGAAACAATTATGTACAACACTTGTTTCTCACCTGAATTATATAGAATGGGCTTTGGATCCCATCCCAAACCCTAGTAAGCCCAAATGTAAAATACTTAAAGAAAATACAAAGTTATGTACATATTTTCTCTTATTTTATCACCCTATTTCACTTTTCTTCATTTTAAATTCAACAAAAATGTACACATCTTATTTGTTTTGAAATAAATGGTTATTATAACAAAATAAATTTTAATTTAACAACAAAATAATATTTTCAAAAATATTTTGCAATTTACAATATTTTAGTGTAAAATACCGTTTTTGACATATCAAGCTTAGTAAAATTTACTTTCTTGCCAAATATATTACAATAAAATAGTCTAACACTTTTTAATTATCGAAATAATATTTTTAAACTATATTTCATCTTTTATTTTAACAAAACCCATTTTTCTTCTTCTTTCTCCTTTTATATTCAATAAAAGGGTTAATATTGGCAAAATTATCAATATTATCACATTGTCTCAATTAAAATACAATAAACGATTATTTTCACTCCAAGTTATTAAAAATAAAGTTTTTAAAACTCTACTTTCATCAATTTGGATTTATTTCAATAATTGATTGTTGAAATACAAAACTTGGTAAATTTATTAACTCTATTTTATTTTATTCTCAATATTAAATTATAACAATATCACAGGTAATCACCAATATCAGGATTGTTACAATTTCCTCGTTTTCTGATTCCTAGAATTTCCAGTATTACCTACAACTCCACCAGATTTTTCTCCATCCCATTTAACCACCATACTACTTTGAATTACCTCCTTCGACTTCTATCACTAACCTTTCCTTTAACCAGACTTGCTTCCTGTAACAATAGAAACAGATTTTCCTTTCGATGGAACTCTTCCAGAATAGTTGGTTGTTTCATCTTCAGCCACCTTCCAAGAAATTCTTGGCTAATTCATCAAAAGTAGATACAGACCTTGGTGCGATCCTAGAAAACCATATAGAAGCGAATCCTTCCAAGAAGATAGAGAAACATCTACAACGAATAACATCCATAGCTTTAGCTTTATTTATATGGCATTCGTACTCGAATAAATGTTTCCTTAGGTCAATAATTCCGTTATATGATTGCATTGTTGGCATCGTGAACATTCTAGGCTACTCTTCTCTCAGAATGTTTTCGATGAATGGAGTCCTACTTGGTGCAGAACCCCAATCTTATTTCTTTCTACTTCTATTTTCTCTCATCAACCATTTAACCATATCGACTATGTATTCTTCACTAGCAAGGTAATCCAAAAGCCGATTATCAATAACTACTTTGAGCATTCGGCTTCGAAAATGATTCGGTTTGTTGAATGACATCTAGGTCCTCCTATCTTTAGGAGAACCATTCTTTCAGTATTTCATGGGCACGTGGTTGGTTGAGCTGCGGCTGTCTGAATTCCATCTCTATTAGCATAAATATTCATCTCAAGACCATCATCATCAAGCTACAAATCTACTTCTTCATCGAAAACCACCACTGCCTCAGCATCTAAAACATCAGCCCCTCTTAGATTCCTCTCGGTCTTAAGAGAATTCGTCTCGGTACCGGTTGGTCTTCTTGCTAGAGTAGCACTTCTGCTTCCTCATACAAGTCCTTCCACAACTCCAACCTTTTGCTTCTGCTTTCCACCCCTTCTATTTAAACCAAAAATAGAGGAGTTTTCCTATTTTATTGCAGGTGAAGTTTCCTTCATAGTTCTTATAGTTCTCGGTGGTTGCAAGGTTAGCAAAGCATCCATCTTATCCTTTAAACCTGTTTGACAACCCACCATCTACTAGTTCAAATCCTACAGCATAATATCAAGCATACCCTTATTAACCACTTCTGTTGAGTAGAGGATCCTGGTATTGTTTGCTATTTTTCTACTTCAGGTTGGTAGCACTTCATCTCCACCAACCACTATTCCAGACTATCTTCCTCTTCTAGGTGCCATGACTTTCTATTAGCAATCCTTCAAATTCTTAAAGCAATTTTTCTAGATCTAACTTCTAAATCCATCCAATCCAAAGCAAAGAGCTAGATCTAAGCCTGGGTTCAATTTTCTTAGTAAAATCACCATGTTGATGCCAAAAATGGATCAACGCCCAAAGATATGTTATAGAGAACTTTTGAAATGTAGATCTAGAAGATAATAGCAAAACAATAGAAAAAGAATAGCAAGACATAAGATTTTTATAGTGATTTGGCAATATCAGTCCTACATCTACTTTATATTTTTATTGAATGTAAGTTTGAGAAAAGTAAAGTCACTAGTACAAGGGATTGACAAGTTCAAGAGCCTAGAACTGCCAATAATATTTTCCTAGGCGACTATTGTGGGGGAGAGATAGGAGATGAAGAAAGAGCATAGTCCACCATCCCTCATTAGTTGTAGCAGGTTGATATTTTTAGAGAAATGGGTGCATAGGTTCAGGAGCCCGCTTGTAGAGAAGTCCAAGAGCTAGCTTATTTATGTACAAGTGAGCATAGTTAGACATAAATTCTTCTCTGTACTGAGAGGTTCGTGTCGGCACTAAGAGGTTGACTTAGTTGCAGATCTTTGACTTTCACTTATATCGTTCTTTTGTCTTCTACTTGTGTCTTTCGAGATCGTTTTCCATTGATTTTGAGTTGGTTCCAATCATCCTTTCGATAGCATATGTATCACCTTTCTTTCTTTGCTTTCTTCCATCAATTCTGAGAGTTGCTCGTCCAAACCTTGAGAAATGCACTTGACCATAAAAGTTTGGAATAGAGTACAAAGTTCATGGGGTGTATTGTGCCAAGGTAGGCAGAAAAACCACTTGTATCGAGAGGAAACCTCTCGGTACTTACTGGTTTCCTTAGCTTCAAAACTGCTGGTTTTCTTGGGCTTACTTTTCTACTTTTGCTAAGTGCATTACCAAGTCTTGAGTCATTTCGTCTTTATCTTGATCTTTTACTTCTTGCTGAATTCTACTTGGTTAAAAATCAGTTAAAATTATCTAAATTCACAAGTTCTTATTATTTAAATTTGATATTTGATCTAAATGTAACAGAACTATATTTGTTAATGCAATTAATATTTAAATTATTTAATGTGTAATATGTACTTGTAATTTATCTCATTAAATTATCTAAATACAATATCCAATAAGATTTGATATTAATATGAAAAACAAGTGTAAAGCATACAATCTATAAATGATATTAGAGCTCTTACATGTTATTGTGAATAGATAAAAGAACACTTAGGGAAACTAAATGTAATATTCACACTCGACATATGCCTAAGGCAAATGCGTTTAATTGGAATTACTTAATTAAGAAATATACTTACAAACGGATAACCTCTAACTCCGCCCAGCACTTACCTAGCCGAGTTGATGATATAATTTTAGTGATATGTACTAGATATGAGGTACAAACTATTTAGCCTTAGGTTAATTCAAACACCATAGTAATTTTATTAAATTTATAATGGTTAAAATAAAAATTTGTTAACATGATTGGCTCAGTTGGTTGGTAGTTCAAACTACAAAATTAAAGGTCACGAGTTGGATCCCCGAGATTGACACTTGTTAGCATTAATGAGCCATGTTCCAAAAAAGGTTATAAATAAAAATAAAAATTATTCTAATCTATAATAAAGTTCTAAATGATATAATTTAGAAATTCAAAGTTACCTTGAATTCAAATGAAAATTATAAGATTTATAATTAAATTCGAAATTGTTTTGAATATAATTAAGATATAATTATTATGGCATTTAATATTTTAGAAGTGCATTTGCTTATATATTGGCTTAGGGAAGCCATCTACAACTAGAATCAAAATGATAAAGTCAAAAGTGTGGCCTAGGGGAAATTATTTAGTTTGATTATATAACTTAACTTTTATAATGAATCTTGATCAAAATAAGGTATGCTTTTGGTTTTCTTTACCACATAAATATTAGTTTCTTGAGATATAAGTAATATTCAAACTATAATAAATGTATAAAAGTAGAAATATATAGGAAAAGTACATAGTCGACCACAACTACGATTTTGTTTATAACCTAAATATTGGAACACACAAATAAATACTTTTGTTTAAATGTTCAATACATTTCAAGGATGGGATATTAATATATTTGTTTAGGCTAGAGTATGTAATGCCCTCCATACGATGGATAGTTACTTGCTCATAATAGTTTGGGAACCAAGCGGATACATACTCTTAGTTATTTGGAACAATTACGTAATGGCTCACATAGAATCTGCTATAAGTCAATTACACTAAGTCAAACAAAATATTTCATGTGGTGATATCCCATTGTCTTTTGACACAATCATACATTGGATCTTAACCATCTAACTGGTACTGTAATTACGATCAAGTATTTGAGAACGATGATCGTGTTTGTAACACCTCTAATTTTCAATGACATTATTAGGGTGATTTAATTAGGTAAATAAAATAGAATAATTAAATATTAGAGTGATAAGGGGATTGAGATTTGAAAATATAAATTAAAGGTTGTGCTTAATTAAGTACAAAGAATAAGCTTATAGAAATGCTTTATTAGATAAATAATAAGAAAATAAAACACGAGCATTATGGGTAATAGCCGCACCCATAACCTCATTATCCTTAAAACCTTATTTCCATTTATTTACACGTTCATTTCGCAAAACTCATAAATGTAAAACCAAAAGCTTAAGACAAGCCATTACGTAGGGAAGAAAAAGAAAATCAATTTTTTGGCCAAGCAATCAAGCAAAGGGAATTAATCAAGGATCAAATCTCAACTTCCTTATCCTTATCAAGGTGAATAATAATCTAAACTATCTCTGGTTTTATATATCATTTTATTTCGGGTTTGTGATTAAATCCTTTATGATGATTTTGATGATAATGTGCTTGGATTACATGATATATATGTCTAAACAAGTTTTTTTGTTAATGGTTTTATATGGTTTTAAGGTTAAAATTGTTTGCAAAGGGTTTTAAATGCCATGAGGATTAAATATGTTATGTGAAACATTATTTTGAAGATGGATTTAAATTTTGATAATTATCCAAGTTATGGATAATTTATTATAAATTTTTAAAGGAAGATTTATATAATTGGGTTTAAATATTTAGGTTCGCTATTGTATAAAGAATTTTAATCCGAAATTTATATATGTTTGATAACATATTCAAAGTGAATCTCTATGATTTTTGGGGACTTTTCCTAAGAAATTTACTATGGGAAATAAATTATTTAAGAAGGAGGACATAAAGGTCTTAATTGTTTTATTAAAGGGAAGGGCTATTTTGTTAATTACCTTTAATTAATTTCTGAATAATTTCAGCGGTCTTCTATAAAGATTTTGAAATTTTTTATCTCAACCAATCACATTTTTACTAATAAGCAAGTTAGTTGAAAGTATTACTTAAAAATAAAATAAAAATAATTTTTCATGAGACTATGGTTTCGCCTCTTCTAGTAACCACCTTTCGAACCTATACTTCTGCATTCGACCAAGTCGAAACCAATGCATAAGGTATCAAGCTTTGGTATGTGATGGAATGGAGAAAGGCGGTAGGTATGGAGTCAAAACCATTCTTTCAAAAGGGTCGAAGTCTTCGTTTTGCTTTACAATGAAATGCCGCTTCCCTTGTCTTCAAATGAATGCTTTTGAAAGGGTTTAATATAGCTTTCGATGAGGTTGCCAACTTTTTGTTTCGAATAGTTTGCTTTCAAATAAGTTGTCTTATTGTTAAAATAAAGCTTTCGAAAGGGTAGACTGAACCCAATCAAAATCACTTTGCCATCGTTATGCCTTTCAAAAGGATTGAAGTTATCAACAAGTTCAAAAGATAGTCTTTGTTTTATAAAATACAATGCCTCTTTCCAATGCTTTCAAAAGGGTCCTAGCGGCCAATTATACTAAAGGTTTCAAAGGCAATTGCGTCGAAAGGTGTTTCGATGCTATCCTTCTTATTGTTTTAACTTAAAGTCTAATGCTTTCAAAAGGATGGTGTTGAAGCCATCTGTTTTTCCCCAAACTTTTTTTAATGGTTTCGAAAGGGGTACTTTTGCTTGTATTCACTTAGACCCAAAAAGATATGTTTAAAAATTAAACCTGATGGTTTCAAAAGGGATACTGTCAATGGTTTCGAAAGGGGTACATTCGCTTGTATTCACTTAGACCCAAAAAGATATGTTCAAAAACTAAACCCAATGGTTTCAGAAAGGGTACTTTCAATTGGTTTTGAAGCTATGCTTCAATAATTGTATAACAATGCTTTAATACATTCGTGAAAGGGAGGTTATAAAGTGTTTCAATATGCAGATGCCTAGTGTTTTGAAAAGAAGATTTATATGCTTTCGAAGGAGGCTTTCCAATGGTTTCAAAAGTAAAGACTTAAGGTTTCGAAAGCCTTCGTTTTCAAAACAAAGGACCCAATTTTTAAGGTAAAGCCC
Organism: Allium cepa; assembly: GCA_030765085.1. Taxonomy (NCBI): domain Eukaryota; kingdom Viridiplantae; phylum Streptophyta; class Magnoliopsida; order Asparagales; family Amaryllidaceae; genus Allium; species Allium cepa. The sequence goes on from CM060939.1 coordinate 604,926,736, forward strand.
ATGGCATTATAAAAGAGCTTTTAAATTAAAGTTTTGAAGAAGCTTGCTTTGAAATAAATAACGGGTTAAAGGGATTAACTGAATTTCCAAGGGGAAATGATTTCAAAGATATTAAACCAAAGAATTTGGTATTATTTTTGTATATGCTTCTTCTATAAATATATTCACTAAGGACACATAACTGTATTTTTGGGGACTAAGGGCGGATGTACCATGTAGGTTAACCGGGTAGTGAATATAGGTTAAGTAACTCTTAAATGAATAGAGTTGCATCCATGGGATCAGGTAGACAAGAATATGTGATGCCCAAAGAGACTAATTAAGAATTTGTCAGTTGAGACATGTTCATAGTGAACCCATGAAAACTATGTTTAAATAAAATTATTAGCAGGGGCCAATAGGTTCATAGTAAACCCATGAAAACTATATTCGGATTAAGTTACTGACAGGAGTCAATAGGTTCATAATCAACCTATGAAAATTATGAAAAGAGGGAAGTTATCGGAGATACCAATAGGTTCGAGGAGAACCCATAGATAATGAAGTTATTGGCAAGGGCCAGTAGGTTCTTCGTAATCCCATGAAATCTATGAACCAGATATGGAGTCTATAAGTTTTAAACAGGTTATTAGTAAGCCCACGAAAACTAATAATGACCCTAGAAACTATAACTGAGACGGATAGTCAAAATGAATGGGGATGGGTAATCAAGAATTGATTTACTTGTTTGCATATCATCACAATATTAAAATGTTATGTTTTAACCTTTGTGGATGTGGGAGAACAGTATATGGTTTTCATAAAGTTTTGGATAAGATACTAGTGACGTAACGACCCACCTTTCTCTCCACAGAACGACGGATCATCAATAAGAAAGAAAGGGATAGAAAAGAGAAAAGATAGAGAAGAAAGAAACAACATCAGAATCTCAACAGCGGAACGAATAAATTATATTAATCACATAAGTATTACATAGTATACAACATCTATCAGAGTTACACAGCATACACAACACACACTAGATAATTATAAATACCTGTCTATCATACATTTCAAAATACAACACAGAGATACCACCATAGCGGATACACTATATATATATATATCTACAAAAGCTGAAGCCTCCTGCTCCATATCCCCTCCAGAATTCGTCAAAGCTAACCTAAATCCCTTGGCTGCTCGTAAAACTTTGAGTACCCAAGAGTTTAAGAAAGCAGAAAATAAATTCTGGGTCAGACATGGATCTGGTGTGAGTTACATGAGCAACAGGTTAAAGTTGCTTAACTTTAAAAAACTTTGAAAACAAAAGGTATCTCGTAAGACTTCCCGCACATAAACATGGAAAAGTTTTTACCTTACGATAACCAAAACATTTGATAAGAAATCCAATTCTATTATAGTTGGGTCTAGGGTTTTCAAATAAATAAGAAATAGCTGAAATTGTTACATTATTAAATTCCAGCATACCAGCCACAAAGTGGTTTATACAATCAAAACAGTAAAGGGGTCATAGGAAGAATGGGTTTCCATCAATGGCAGGGCTACTGGGGTACCACCCGTCACAGTACGTGGCCTAGATCACCGTACCGAGGATCCACCCTAAATCCCCTGCAACACAAGGCCCGAACCATCCCTTACTGGATAGTCCCGAACAAGCCAACCCCGCAGTTGTTTACAACCAACCGCCCACTCAGCCGAATAAAAAAGGACTTCTAGATAGGGGAAGATCTTGTCCTACTTGAGCGCGACTCACTTAGCCTTGCTGCACCTTTCCTGTTTAAGCTACTCCCGGCTGATGAGGCTTGAGACTACGATTAAATTTATGGAACACATCTATCTTAGAATGCTCATCGTCCACCGGACGATGTTCTGAAAGCATTCAATCCATACAAGTTGTTCCGGGCTCGAACGAAACCGAAGGCATTATCTCGTTACACTCATTTTGGAATCACCCTCAGAGTTAACGACAATAAGCCTCACACTCTGAATCTTCATCTTTATTTGAGATTCATGACCTATCATTTAATTTGGATCGATGTGGTTTTCGGATATCCAAATCTGGAAACCTGATCTCGGTCTCAACGAAATCCAAAACGTCGTCTTTTAAAAGCCAAGTTGTTTTAAAGTTAAAACAATTTGATTCAATTCATTATCTATATTTACACAAGTAGATAATTTACAATCTCACACATATATAATCCATATCATCACATTTCAACCAAAGCACCCAATATCACATATCAACACGTATCTCATATCAGAGATATCAAACCATTCAAGGCATTCAATATTATTCAGTAATTCATAAGAAAAGATTTATTAATCACACCATCTATAATTAATTTAAAATAAATTAAATTAATTACATCCATCACTATAAATCTTGCTTACTTAATCATTAATTAATTACAAACCAATTAATTAATCATCCTCTAATTATACATCTTAATTAATCATCCTTGATTAATTATTCTGCAATTACATTAAGTAATTATCCTTTAATTAATTGCACAAATTAATTATCCTCAACCCTTTACAGTAATTAACCTTTAATTACTTCATTAATTTACTATAGTTAATTATATTAATCCTTAATTAATTATATTAATTAATTACTCTATAATTACTTCATTGATTAATTACCTTAATTAATCAATCCTTAATTACTTCATTAATTATATTAATTAAGGATCCTTAATTACTTTTTTTAATTAATTAATTTTCTTATTAATCACATTTAATAATCAATCTTTAATTAATCTTTATTCATAAATCAGCTTGATTAATCACATTCAGTAATTAATTACCCTTAATTAATTACATCGCTTAATTAACTTCAAATAACTTTATTAAATAATTCCTAAATTAATTACACTAAGTAATTGATCCTTAATTACTTCCACTAAGTAATTATCTTTCTCATTAATTACACAAAGTAATTAAACCCAAAACTACTTCCATTCTTCAATTAATTGCATCCTGTAATTATCCATTAATTACTTCACTAAGTAATTACACTTTATAAATCACATTCAGTAATTATACTTAACAAATCATCAAGTGATTAATTAAACTAATTAATTAACTTAAACTAATCACATTAACTTAATTAATTATATTGATTAATTAATTCCTTTAATTACTTTCATTACGTAATTAAACTTAACCAATTCCACAAATGATTATCCTTAATTAATTAATCTAATTAATTTTTTAAATTAATCATATTAATTAATCATTTCATAATCCCTAGTTAATGACCTTTACATTAACTATTAACAATTCTTTAATTACTTCCCTAAGTAATTATGTTTTAAATAATCAACATTAATTATAAATTAATTAATTTTTAATAACCAATTAATTCATCTCTAATTACTTTATTAATTAAATGCTTAACTATAACTTAATTAATCTTTTATTACTTGATTAATTAATTTCTAATCATTAGGTAATAAATCTCACTTATCTAATTAATAATCCTTAATTTCAAATTAATTAACCCTAATTAATTAACCAACAGTCCCTAATTATTATTTATTAATCCTTAATCATTAATTAATTAAATAAATTACATACTCTTAATTAACATCTTAATTTAATCAATTTCAAAACATTAAATCTTAATTAAGTTTATGATAAAGTATTATCTTTATCAATGATTTAATTATCATTTACAAAGCCTTTGAAAGTTTACCTTTAAATTTACTTTTAAATTTCATTTTTAAATTTAAGATTTAAAAATAATTAACAAATTTAACTTTGGCAAAATTTAAATCAAACTTTAAAATCAAATATTAAGATACACTTATCTTATATAAAAGAAATTTACAAGAGTTTTAAAAAACAAATTATTTAAATTTCAAAATCTTGTTCTTATTTTTAAAACCAGGAGACAAAATTTATTTTGAACCCATACTTAACATCTTGATCTTCCATTTTAAACATGATTATTACTTCATAAAACACGTTTTACTTTTATTCTGCAATTTGGTTCCCCTTTCATTAAAATTTAAAACTTGTACAAGTTTTATCATTAAAACTTAAATCTGGAAACCAAAATACCTATAGCACAAACCCGAGCCTAAAACTATGGATCCCCTAGATCCTACTCGAGCTACTCACGAAAGAAACACGCAAACATCCAGTTCTTCAAGTCGAACACGGAAACCCATGAACCAGACCCGAGCAACATCACTATCTTCCCCGATCTTCAAACAAAACCTGTCACTGATGCACACGCATGCACATGCACGGTTGCTTCGACCACCTACGGTCATCTTCCCGACCATAGACAAACCAAAACGACCTCGCCTACATAATCGTCCACCCAGAACGACGATTCCATCCTCGAATCAAAATCGAACCCAACGTCCCATTTCTGGAAAGAGCCATCATCAGGAAAACGCCTATGATCTCGACCCTGAGAAACCTCACTGTTCTCGCTGCATACTCACCTCGACTTCCAGCAACGATCCCCTACATCGCGAATGCCTCCGATCCATCCAAGACTTCGCCATTACCCCGAGAATATCGACAATCTAAACAACCCACAAAACCCTAAATCGCCATCCACTGGCCACTACGGCCATCAAAAAATCTCAACCCAATTTTCGTGAGACCATCCATCTACCAACCACCTTCGACCACAACCTCGACGCCGACCACCACATCGATCACCAGAAAATGGAAAAAACCCCAAAATCCTCTAACTTCGATCATCTCAGATATAACCAAACAAAAAATTATGATATTACCGCCTAAATTCATGATTTACTAATACAAATCAAATTCTGTAATCCAATTCAGAAAGTAAGATGTTTGAAATTTTAATCAAAACACAAGCCTTCCTGTTCTTTTGGTTTTCAGAGACATTTATAATTTATTTTCACTTAAATGAAATTTTAAACTTTGATCTATGATGAAACAAACAAAGTTTGTTTGAATTCTAAAACCTAATAGAAATTAGTTAAAGAGATAATGGATTTTGACTAAAATCTTAGTTTTAAAACAAAGAACAGGCAGGAACAGATTCATCTGCGAACACACATGTATACATTCATACACACACAAAAGATTCACCATTACATATACATACAAAGCATACTTATTTAGAATTTAACTGGCAACCGGATTTATACTTAAGTTTAAAAAAAGTGTTACTCACCTGTACAAGATGAAGAACAGAGCACTTTATTTTGTAATAGCTTTTTGAAACTTGAATGCTGGAAATGTTTGATTTTAAAATTTGAAAAATCTAAACTTGAAATTTGAAAAGATGACTTCAGCTTTGAAACAATGATGAAACTACTAGATTTTGATCTTGCTTTGGGTAAATCCCAGGTTAAAGAATGCAGGCTTTGTTCTAGGTTGATGAAAAATGCTTGTAGGTTTTTGTTTTGATTTTTGAAAATGAGATTACAGGTTATAGAATTTGATAAATTTCTGGTTGAAGATTTAGTTACAGGGTATAGTTTCTGGTTTGAGGTAGTACTTAATTTTAGATTTGTTTCTGGGAAATTTGTTTGAGTTTTTCTTGCTTGAAAATTTGTTAACAGGCTTTTGTTTTGAGAAATTTACAGGTTGAAGTTCTTAGCTTTGAAAAAGAAAGATAGAAAAAGAAATGAGGGTGAGAAGCATATGTTTATATAAGTTAATTTGCGATTTAATAAAAATAAAAGAAAAATGAAAATTATAAAGGACACTTGTTAAAACATCTTAAAATTTGTCATAATTATTGTTTATTAGTTAACACTTGTTACAAATGTTTTGATTTAATTACACTTGTCATTTAAGTAATTAATATTTATTTTAAATGCAAATAAAAAGCTTTATACTAATTTACAATTTCCTTATCCATATATTTCTTAAAGAGAATATTATAAAACCAATTATACACAAATAAAATCTTATACATATATTTTAAAATATTTATCTTTTGAATTTCAAAATTAAATCCGTATCCAAATTCAAATTAAATTTTAAAATCCAATTTAAAGTCAAGTTATATATACACATATATATAACAACACATTTAATTTGAAAATAACAATTCAATTCTCTTTAAAATCTATTTATATCTATATATAAAAATAACACTTTCTTAATATTGTTTGAAAATAACAATTTCGCCATTTTAAAATAACTTATAAAAGAGATGTTTTCATTATTATAAATTACTTATTTTACTAAATGAATTTATGTATATCATATTTATTAAGTAATATTTTAAAAAGAAAATAAAACAAACCTTGTTATTAATTTTATGTAAATTTAAACTTAAGCTAAAAATATATTTTAAACAATTAGACAATTAAACATTTTCCTTAAATATTTTAAAAATATATGGTTATTTATTTAAATAGCTTTGAAAAGTTTTATATTAAATTAATCAGAATTTCCAAATTACCAAAATGTATATTAAAATTTGAAAACATGATTTTATTTGTTAAATTCAAACTAAAGCTTTTTTGTTTACAATATATACAAATAAATATCATTATAAATAGAAAACTTTTTATTAACTTTAAAAGATAAAATCTACCAATTCAATATTTATTTGCTTTTAAAAGAATAAATTTTGCCAATTTAAATTAAAATTATAAAAGACAATTATCAAATCAATTAAATTATTAATATAGATTACTAAATTGATATTGCCCAAAATTCCGGGTCATCACAAGTGAGGGGAAAACCCGTTTCGCTAAGCGGCGTGGTCTCACTAGATATCTAAATGGTTTGAGATGGTAGGTTATTATTCATGCTAGACTTTATGTCTGACTCAAAGTTTATGTTTTCCCTTTAAACTCTCAAGTGCTTAATGGATTTTGAGTAGTTTGAGAGTTAAGGGTTTTCAGGTTCTCTTTAGATGAATAAGCTTCCGGAGACATGCAGGAGACAAACTAGGTAATAAGGGTTCTTTTCTATGTTGATTCCTCTATGTTTTGTTGTCAAGGCAAAGTTGTTTAATTGCCTAATTATATACTCTGATCATCCAAGGGGGCACCTTCAAATGTCGTTCTTGGCGTATGTTGTAATAATTATAATTTCTTTGAATGTGGATCTCGTCCTTAGGATTATGCAATGATTTTAAAATGTTGATTTGAAATGTAATGTGAAAAGTTGTTTTGAAATCTGTGATTTTATTTCATATCCATGTGTTTCTGTCGTATCAATGAATCTAATATTACCACGTTTGGTCATCGAGGATTAATAACTATGGATGACTGCAGCGTCCATAGCTGTTAGTTTTGTGCCTCCAAGTAGGGGATTTTACAAGTTGGTATCAGATCATAGGTTTATTAAAAATTAAAAGAAAAGTAAACCTAAAAGATTTTTCAAACCATAATCCAATGAATCAGATAATAAGATCGGGGTTTAGAATAATGCTACAGTAATATACTTGTATTTAATATATATATATATATATATATATATAAGTACGTATTCTCCCCTCTCTTAGACCATTCTTCTGTGTCTTACTTAGGCTCGTATGTAGATTTACGAGAAAGAGGATATGGAGGCAGGAAATGAAAGGGGAAATCTTGGAGGAAGCATAACAACCAACGAAAGTGCTCAACCCACCAGAAGGAACCCAGGTCGAGAGGCTAATGCTAACCAAAATGCAGAGGCCAATGTAGGTGCTGGAAATCCACCAGTAGATGTTTGGATGATGCATCAGTTCTTCGTCAATTTAACACAAGTTGGTGCAGCTGGTGGAGTTGCTAAAAATGTTGGAGGAGCTAATCCCATGGCTCCAATTGGGAATAACTATGCTAAGTTGAGTAGGGATACACCGGCATAGGTGGAAAGCCGTTTGTGAGAATGGAGGATGCCATAGAAGTTGAGAACTGGTTGTTTCATTGCGAGAGAATCTTCGCTAATTTGGGACTAAATGTTGAGCAGAAGAGGAGACTAGCCTCTAGGAAGTTGCAAAGGGTAGCGCTTCACTGGTGGAATAGTGTTACTGTTGGGGTGCCTGAAGATGAGTTGACTTAGGTAGAATTTTGAAGGTAATTCGAGCAGAGGTTTTTGTCTAAAGTTTCCAAATCGGTATTGCTAAGAAAGTTTATGGATTTTGTGCAGAGGGAGATGTAGGTGATTGTGTATGCTAGTAAGTTTGATGAGTTGTCCCGATATGGGTATGCTACCATAGACACCGTCATCAGGAGGAATGAGAAGTTTATTGGGAGATTGAGACCAGAGATTGCTAGGGCGATTTTTCCACATGTTCGTGATCCCTGTAATATTGTTGTAGAAATGGCTATTCAATATGAGGAAATGGTTGCTATTTATGGGAAGGAAAAGAAAATTGAATCCTAGGGTTTTCAGGGAAAGAAGAGAAAGTTCTTTAAGAAGAATGGAGCCTAGAAAAAAGAGTCTGCCAAGAAGGCAAAGGCTAATTTAATTTACCTTAAGTGTGACAAGAAAGGTCATTATGCTCATGAATGTCGGACAGTTAAGGGGAAGAAGGTTGTAGAAAAAAAGAATGTGAAGTGCTTCAACTATGACCAGGTTGGGCATTATAAGAAATCAGTGTCCATAGCCAGTCGGGGTGGACAGAGGAAAGGTCTTTGATATTGGACCATTATCTACTAGGCCAACTACAGCTGAAAAAGCAAAGACTATGATGGAAGGTACGCTTTTGATTCAGAGTATACCAGTTAGGGTACTATTTGTTACCAGTGCATCACACTCATTTATATCTTAGAGTTTGTTTGATAGGCTATGCTTAAAACCCACATACCTTGTTACTTCCTTAAGGGTTGCAAATCCTATAGGAGGGTATGCAACTCTAGAGATGAGATGTGACTAGTTAGAACTTGATTAGTTAAGTCATAAGTTTACATGCCATCTGTATGTTTTTGATTTTGTAGATTTTAGAATCATTTTGGGCATGGATTGGTTGAGTAGATATGAGGCTGGGATATTTTGTCAAGATAGGGAGATATCACTAAGACACCTTGATTGTCATAACCGAATCATATTCTCAGTAAAGAATTCCGACCGAAGTAGTTGTCCTTTGTTAAGTGCTATGGAAGTGGGAGAAGAGTTAAGTCAGATTCGGGTAGCAAGAGAGTTTGCTGTTGTTTTTGAGCCGATTACAGGACTACCACCGAAACAAGCTATTGAGTTTCAGATAGATCTTGTACCAGGAGCTGAACTGGTAAGTAGACCACCTAGCAGAATGACACCGACCGAGATGAAAGAATTGAAGGTGTAATTAGTGGATCTAGAAGGAAGAAATTCTGTTAGACCAAGCAGTTTGCCTTGGGGATCGGCCGTGGTGTTCGTGAAAAATCCAGATGGTTCATTGAGTATGTGTATCGACTATCATAAGCTAAACGAAAAGACGATTAAGAATAAGTATCCCTTGACGAGAACTGATGATCTATTTGATTAGTTGTGTGGAGCCAGAGTATTTCCCGAATTGGATTTGGCGACAAGTTTCCATCAGTTAAGAGCGGTAGAGGACAATATTCCATTGATAGCATTTTGAACTAGGCGTGGTTCATATGAGTGGTTAGTAATGCCATTTGGGTTAACAAATGCATCTACTTTCTTCGTGGATTTGATGATGAGTTTTTCGATAGTATTTAGGATAGTTTCGTGTTAGTGTTTATAGATGACATTTTAGTATAATCTAAGGATAAAAGAGAGCATAAGAACATTTTAGAGTAGTGCTTGTGACACCGAGGCAACATCAGCTGAAGGCAAAGTTCTCTAAGTGTCATTTTTGGAAGAAAGAGGTAAGTTTCTTGGACACGTGGTTTCAGTGAAAGGCATATAAGTCGATCCAGATAAGATCGAAGCTGTTAATAATTGCAAGAAACTAGAGGTGGTGACTGAGATTAGAAATTCTTGGACTTGCTGGCTCTTACCGAAGATTCATCAAGGATTTCTCGCGGATAGCAGCACCTTTTCCTAAGTTGACAAGGAAGGAAGTGAAATTCTCTGGTTCGACAAATGCAAGGAACATTACTTAAGTTAAAGCTTTTATTGACCATGCACCTATGTTAGTTGTTCCAGACGGAAACAAAGGGTTTGTAGTGTATACTAATGCATGTGGGGTTAGATTAGGAGCTATGTTGATGCAAAAGGGTAAAGTAATTGCCTATGCGTCACAACAGCTTAGACCGCATGGAGTAAGAAATCGTACTTATGATTTGGAGTTGGCTGCGATGATCTTTGCATTGAAGATATAGAGACATTATCTCTTAGGGGAGAGATTGGAGCTATATACTGATCATAAGCCCTTGAGGTATTTATTCTTTCAGATGGAGTTGAATAAGAGACAACAAAGATGGCTGGAGTTTTTAGCTTCTTATGATTGTGGTATAGAATATACTCCTGGGAAAGAAAATAAAGTAGTGGATGATCTTAGTAGAAGACATCAGAATGTGGTGTTAGCTATGTTGGCAGAATGAATAAACTTTGACTACCTGGTGTGTAGTTAAGATCGACTGCTAGTTCTAGTCAGAGTACTACTATGTTGTCCTATTTAAAAGTTTGACTAGTATTGATTGAAAGCATTACTTCTAATCAGAAAGAGGATCCAGTATTAGCCGATAGGTTTAGAAGGCTTGAGGTTGGAACCGAGATTGATGATCTAAAAATTTTTAGTCTTGACCAGAAGGGATGGTTTAGAAATAAGGGATGGTTGTGTGTTCCAAATGTTGAGGACATAAGGAAAGAAGTTGTTGAGGAATGTCATCGATCCAAATTTATAATTCACCTTTGAGGGACCAAGATGTATCAAGATACGAATATGAGCTTCTATTGGGAAGGTATGAAGAACGATGTGGGCTTGTGGGTTAGGTAGTGTTCAAAATGTCAAAAAGTGTAGGCCAAACCTCAGAAGCCGAGTGGGTTGCTTCAACCTTTAGCGGTTCCAGTTCGGAAATGTGATTCGATATCCATAGATTTTATAGACGGGTTGCCAAGATCGAATAGGGAAACTGAAAGTATATGGGTCATAGTGGACAAGTTGACCAAGAGTTCCCATTTCATTCCAATTAAGTCAACCAGGACGGCACCTGTTTTAGCTAAGTTGTTCATGAAGAACATAGTAATACTACATGGAATTCCTCGTAGTATAGTCAGTGACAGAGATGTTTTGTTTACTAGTGAATTCTGAAAGAGTCTGCAGGATGTATTAGGTACTAAGCTCAAGATGAGTACTGCATATCACCCTCAGACGGATGGGCAGACAGAGAGAGTCAATAAGGTACTCGAGGATTTACCGAGAGCTTATGTATTAGACTTTGGTGGATCTTGGAAAGATCACCTATACTTATTGGAGTTTTCCAATAATAATAGTTATCAGAATAGTATAAGAAAGACACCTTTTGAAGCTTTGTATGTAAGGCCATGCAAATCACCAGTGTGATAGTTGGAAACTGGAGATAGTTTAGTCTTAGGTCTATATCTGGTAAGAGAGACGACAAAGAAGATTGAGTTGATCCGAGAAAGGATTAAAGAAGCTCAGTCCAGAAAGAAGAGTTACATAGATAAGAGGCATAAAGACCTAGAATTATCAGTTGGAGATATGTTTTCATTAATGTATCATCGATGAAGGGTGTAGTACGATTTGGAAAGTTAGTGAAACTGACACCAAGATATGTTGGTCTCTTTCAGATTATAAAGAGGTTCGAGAAGCTCCCATACAGAGTAGAATTGCCGAGAAGTATGGCAAGTGTCCATAATTCGTTTCATGTGTCTCATCTTTGCAAGTTTGTACATAATCCGAAGACTACTATTCCTCCGACAGAGTTGGAAGCTTTGATAGTAGAACTGAATTTGAACTTTGTTGGACGACCAATTCGGGTTGTAGAGAGATATGAGAAAAGGTTAAGGAAGAAAACAGTCAAGTTGGTTAAAGTTCAGTGGAGCGACAACAAGAAGGACTGTACTTGAGAGACAGAAGACAGGTTAGAGATATCTATCCCAATCAGCTATGAGGGTATGTTCTATATCAACTTTATATAGATTATTGCTAGTCAAGTAGGCTACTATGGTTGTATGGAGCTGTTACAAATGATTGCTATGTTTAGTATTTAGTCCTTATAGAATTTTGAGGATGAAATTCTTTTAGGACGGAAGCCTGTAACACCCCTAATTTTTAACGACATCATTCAAGAGATTTAATTAAATAAATTAAATAGAATAATGAAAATATTATAGTGGTAAGAGGATTGAGAATTGAAAATTAAAATTAAAGGTCGCACTTAATTGAGTATAAAGAATGAGCTTATAGAAATGGTTTATTATACAAATAATAAAAAAATAAAATATGGGTCGTATGGGTAGTAGCCACACCCATAACCTCATTACCCTTAAAACCTTATCTCCATTTCTTACACGTTCATTTTGCAAAACTCATAAATGTAAAACCAAAAGCTTAAGCTCGGCCATTACTTAGGGAAGAAAAAGGAAAAACCAAATTTTAAGCTAAGCAATCAAGCAAGGCGAATTAATCAAGGATCAAATCTTGACTTTCTTATCCTAATCTAGGTGAATAATAATCTAAACTATCTCTATTTTTGGTTTTATAAATCATTTTATTTCGGGTTTGTGACTAAATCCTTTATGATGATTTTGATGATGATATGCTTGGATTGCATGATATAAAATATCCAAACACGTTTATTTGTTAATGGTTTTATATGGTTTTAAGGCTAAATTCATTTATAAAGGGTTTCAAATGCCATGAGGATTAAATATGTTATGTAAAACATTATTTTGGAGATGAGTTTAAATTTTGGTAATTATCCAATCAATGGATAATTTAATATAAATTTTCAAAGGAACAATTATATGTTGGGTTTAAATATTTAGTTCGGCTATTATATAAAGAATTTGGGTCCGAAATTTATATGTTAGCATATTTAAAGTTAATTTCTATGATTTTTGGAGATTTTTCCTAAGGAATTTACTATGGGAAATAAATTATTTAAGAAGGAGGACTTAAATGTCTTAATTGTTTTATTAAAGGGAAGGGCTCTTTTGTTAATTACCTTTAATTGGTTTCTGAATAATTTTGGCAGTCTTTCATAAAAGGATTTTGATAAAGTTTATGGAAACCAATCACATTTTTACTTATAGGCAAGTTAGCTGAAAAGTATTACTTAAAAAGGAAATAAAAATAATTTTGCACCAGATTATGGTTTTGCCGCTTCCAGTAACTACCTTCGACCAAGTTGAAACTAATACACATGGTATCAAGCTTTGCTACATAGTGGGTTGGAGAAAGGCGGCAGGTATGGAGTCAAAACCTTTCTTTAAAAAGTGTTGAAGCCTTTATTTTGCTTTACAAGGAAATGTCACTTGCCTTATCTTCAAATGAATGCTTTCGAAAGGGCTTAAGATAGCTTTCGACGAGGTTATCGCCTTTTTGTTTCGAATACGTAGCTTTCGAATGAGTTGCCTTGTTTTTAAAATAAAGCTTTCGAAAGGTAGATTGAACCCAATCAAAACCACAATGTTATCATTATGCTTTGCGAAGGGATTGAAGTTATCAATGAGTTTAAAAGATAGTCTTTGTTTTGCAAATTCAATGCCGCTTCATAATGCTGTTGAAAGGGCCCTAGTGGCCAACTATACTAAAGGTTTCGAAGGCGATGGTGTCGAAAGGAGTTTCGATGCTATCCTTATTATTGTTTTAACTTAAAGACTAATGCTTTCGAAAAGATGGTGCCGAAGCCATCTATTTTTCCCTAAACTCTTTTTAACGGTTTCAAAGGGGGTACTTTCACTTGTATTCACTTAGACCCAACAAGATATGTTTAGTTAAACCCAATTTTTTCGAAAGAGGTACTTTTAATGGTTTCGAAAAGGGTACTTTCAACGGTTTCGATAGGGGTACTTTCGCTTGTATTCACTTAGACCCAAAAAGATATGTTTAAAAATTATACCTAATGGTTTCAAAAGGTGTACTTTCAATGGTTTCGAAAGGGGTATTTTCAATGATTTCGAAAATGGTACCTTCAAATGGTTTCGAAGCTATGCTTTAATAATTGGATAGTAATACTTCAATACGTTTGAAAGGTTTCGAAAGAGATGTTTTAAAGTGTTTCAAAAGGTATATGCCTAGTTTTTGAAAAGGTGATTTAAATGCTTTTGACGGAGATTTTCCAATGGTTTCGAAAGTAAAGACTTGAGGATTCGAAAGCCTTAGTTTTCAAGACAAAGAACATAACATCAACTTTAAAGATAAAATCCATGACGTTATAAAAGAGCGTTTAAATTCTTTTAAATTGAAGTTTTGAAGAAGCTTGCTTTGATATAAATAATGGGTTAAAGGGATAACCAAAATTCCAGAGGGAAATGATTTAAAAGATATTAAACCAAAGATGTTGGTATTATTTTTGTATATGCATCTTCTATAACTATTCGCTAAGTAATGGACCCATAACTGTATTTTTAGGGAGTAAGGGCAGAAGAATCTTGTAGGTAGAATTAATAGTGAATACAAGTTAAGTAACTCCTGAATGGGTAGAGTTGCATCCAAGAGGTCAGGTAGACCAGAATATAGGATGCCCAAAGAGAATAATTAAGAAGTTGTCTGTTGAACCTATGAAAACTATGTTTAAATAGAGTTATTGGCAGGGACCAACAGGTTTGTAGTGAACCCATGAAAACTATATCCAGATTAAGTTATTGACAGGAGTAAATAGGTTCATAGTCAACCCATGAAAACTATGAAAAGAGGGAAGTTATTGAAGATACCAATAGTTTCAGGGAGAACCCACGAATATTGTTGTTATTGGTAGGGGCCAATGGGTTCTTAGTAATCCCATGAAAACTATGAAACCAAATGGGGAGTCCATAATTTTAAACAGGTTATTAGTAAGCCCATGAAAACTAAAAGTTAATAGTGATCCAAGAAACCATAACCGAGACGGGTAATCCAGAATTGATTTACTTGTTTGCATATCATCATAATATTTCGAATTGTTATGTTTTAACCATTGTGGATGCAGGAGCACAATATATGGTTATTATAAAGTTTTGGTTAAGATATTAGTGAGAGGAAAACCCGTTTCGCTAAATGGCATGGTCTCACTAGATATTTAAATGGTTTGAGATGGTAGGTTATTATCCATACCAGGCTTTATATCTGACTCAAAGTTTATTTGTTCCATTTAAACTCTAGGGTGCTTAATTGATTTTCAGTAGTTTGAGAGTTATGATTTTTCAGGTTATGTTTAGACAAATAAGCTTCCAGAGACGTTTAAGAGGCAAGCTAGATAATAAGGGTTCTTTTCTATTTTGATTCCGCTGTGTTTTATTGTAAAGACAAAGTTTTATAATATCGTAGTTATTCACTCTGATAATCTAATGGGGAATCTTCATATGTCGCTCTTGGCCTATGTTGTAATAATTATAAATTCTCCGAACATGGCTCTCGTACTTGGCATTATCTAATGAATTTAAATCGTAGATTTGAAATGCAATGGGAAAAGTTGTGTTTGAAATACATGATTTTATTTCATATCTATGTGTTTCTATTGTATCAATGAATCTAACATTACCGCATTTCGTTGCCGATGATTAATAACTATGGATGACCGTAGCATCCATAGTTGTTAGTTTTGGGCCTCCAAGTGGGAGATGTTACAGTGTTACTGCCATATTTAGGTATTTGTTGAATAACCTGAAGTGAAACACTATTCAAGAGAGGATTCATCTCGTTCAATGTAGACGGTTAGCATCATCATAGTTGGTAGTCAAGTCAAATTCATCACCCAAAGAAAATCGTTTAATAGAGAAATCTTATTGGATTGAACCAAGATCTATAATCTTATATGTTGAAATTATGTACCAATATTATTATAGTTTTGATCATTTACTGAGTTTTGGATATCCAAGTGATATGTTGATAACAAGGACAAAAGTTGCATAAGATATCATTGCTTAAGTGTATAACTTAAATATTTCAGATCCTTTCAAGAAAATATATGAGCAGCTGAACTCATATTCACTACAGTGCTTCAGCAAAGTTCGTACATGCATTAATATTTAAATTGTTTAAATATTATCGGGCATTGAGTTCATACTTGGGAATCACACAGCCAAAACTATGCATTCGTTTGAATTTAATGAACTAAAATAATCTGTAAACATTATTAATTGTTATGGAGAAAGTTAATATAAATGTTGTATTATTTTATTTGTTATTTTAATTATTATTAAAGGGCCTTAAAACTTTTTAATTGAATATATAAATGTCATATTTTATTTAACTGTTGAAATAAGAAAAATAATGATTTAAATAATAATTACCGATGTAATACAAAATGAAGAATTTACATATAATCTACATACGAAGGGGATGACCATATATTGGAAAAGGAAGAGGTGTGCATGTTCAAGTGATATAGAGAAAGTGATTTTTACTTAGTCTATTTGTTAGCTTGACTCATGTGATAGTTCATCTCGCCGCTATCTTTCAATAAATAGAAGCTCCTTTCACATTTTAACATATTTGAATACACGTATAAACATTTTATCATCTCCATTGTTGAAACTCTAGTTGGAATTGCAAACCAACCTAGGAGGAGGAAGCTACAATGATTTGGAGATGCGTAATCCGATATGTAATCAACCGAATGGATTCTTAGGTATTACTCTATTTATGATCATTTTACCATATATATAATCATATTTGTTTTGGCCTTACTTAAAAAAATGAAGCATAACAATTGTTTCAATTTATATAGATATGTACACATACTACGTAATTAGGTTGTGTTCTACACACAAAAACATATATATACGCATCCACATATTGTTAATTTACTAAAAAAATTACGTTTTTGCCAAATAATTTTTTCATTCAAAATAACTGCATAACAAAAGTAGTTTCAAATTATACTATACATATATTATACATATATTATTAAACGTTAAATTTACACAGATAAATACACATAAATCATTCAAACTAATATATATAATCTCTAGCTTCATCAATAAATTAATACGAAAACTCATTTTACATTTACTAGGAGCGAAAACTAAAGCCCCAAATAAACCACAAAGTTTAAAATAAAAAAATATTGATCGTTGGATATATTTATCTTTATATGGAGGTGGAAATCAATGTGTCAACCCGCAATTAAATGGGCTCGAATTATCGTTAAATTGAAAACCTAAGTCTATTAAAGCACAGATCATTGGTTTTGGTATCCTACAAATAAAAAAAGGCTTATCAGAGCCCTACCGGTATAAACTCAAAGAAAAACAGTAAAGTATAATAAAGCATATAGCTACTGACTAAGGTTGACACTTCTAATATCCAGTGTCCTTTCCCATGGCTATATGTTATATTATATTTTTCCATTTTATCATAAGTTTATATCAATAGTGATTTGATACGTGTTTGTTTATTTGAAAGATACAAAAACCAACGATCCATACATTGTTGGACTTTGTTTTCTGATTCGGTGAAAATTCGGGCCCATTATGGTGCGGGCTTGTCACAGTCAAGGAGGGATCCAATTATTAAGATCTTCTATGTGGTTGTGTAATATATCGTGTCACTAACTTATGTGTAAATGGAATTTCCCTATGTACCATATGTAATACAAGTATAAAATGTTAAATCTAAAAAAAATTAATTCAAAATATAAAGTCATATATATATATATATTCACTATGACATAATATAAAATGAACAATGAAGAGATATTATTGCTAAACCTTTTGTTGAATCAAATCATGTGATGGTTCACCTCCCCACTTTCTTTCCATAAATAAAGGTTTCTACTTATATTATTTAACGAGAAACTACATGTTTATCTATTGTTTCAATTAATCCTTTTGTTGTGTTAACAACTCTCATTTTCTGCCTATAATTAAAAGCACTTACTTTCATATATAAGCACAAAACTACTTATTTATGTATATTATTAACTAATATTCAAAACATACGCACATTCACACACATGAATTGATATATTTCGAGATATGCACTAGGGGAAATTATGTAATTTGTTAAATATATAACTTGATAACCGATCTTATTCTTAATAAACTATTTGATTTCTAATATATACTTTGTTAAATAATGATATAATTAATTAAGTAATTAATTTAAAGTATATTATTTAGAAAATTCTCAAATAATATGTTATTGATAACTGTTACAAAGAATTGTACATGAGAAAAATTATCATATTACATAATAACATATTATTTTTAAGTATTCACGGTCAAGATGCTTCGAGAAAGGATAGATGCGCTTGCTGAGACCAAAGTGCGTATCGCTTTCCAAATGTTGGGTAGTGTATTACTCATAGCTGCTGGGTGTACCAAGGATTACGTACCGATAGTTAATAGATAATATGGAATGACTAGTCTTAGAGTTTCGTGTTGGTTAATAACAACTAAGTCAAATTGGAAATCTCGAGTGATGATATTACACACTCACTAGAATAGTGAATGGATTGAACTTCAATGTGGATACTTCACTTTGATCATAATTAAATTATGGCATGACGTCCATCGAACGACTACAGTTGGGTGCGAGTTGAAGCACTAAAAGTGAGACACTGTTCAATATAGAATTCATCTCCTCAGTTGTACGAGATTAATATCATGATCACTGTAGTAAACTCAAAATCAAAATCTTTAGCCAAAGTTGTACTGTTAATAATAATGTTATTATTGAACTAAGGTCCTTCTTTATGGAGTAACTAAGTTGCAACCTAAAACTGAATTCTATTAATCCTAAAGTAATATATTGTTAACAAAGAAAACTGGCGTATATAATCGTTACCAAAAAGTACCTCTTAAAATGTAAAATTGGATTTTACCAATGAGATTTGTAAGCGACGAATAAAGTCAAACTATCGCATCACTAGATAAAGTTGACATATGAACATTAGTGTTCAAATTGTTTAAATATCAATCACTAGTTAAATTCACATTTGTGAGTTGCACAATCGAGTTTATTTAGTCCTCAAATACCGCTTGGTTTACTTAGTTTGTAATAATTATAAATTAGTTTAATTAATTAATGTTTGTGCATAGTTATTATTATAGTATAAACTTTACTGTGGTCTATTTGGCAAAATGGAATAGCCTCTAGAATTGTTCGTCTTGCTATTAGTAATTTATTTTTCATGCAAACAAAAGTTATATATGTACAAATTGATATGAGATGTCAATAAAAAAATTAATTGGATTTAAATTAAATAAATTTCTATATGGGTTGACAGAGTTTTTGGTCCATTAAGGACTAATATATGGTCAGCTATGAAGAGGGACAAATTGGTGTTCTTTGTGTCCAAATTGAGGGGAGGAAGTTGAGGAGATATTTGTTCTTAAATCTCACTATATATTGAAACCATAAGCCTCCTCTTTCATTGGATTTATGTTGTCCTCTCTACTCTATTATACCGACCAATTTCATTACCCCTCCCTATATTTTATCATCTCAAGCATATATCGTTAATTAAATACTACTTATTGTTGGAACTAGGCCAACCCATAGTGTATTAATTGGGTAAATATCAAAAAAGTATATATTTTTTATTGGATCTTTAATCTGCTTATGTAGTCCAAATTCATTTAGAACTTTCCTAGATTTCTTCTAAATACAAATAATATTTTATTTAATTTTATAAATATATTTTTATTTTATATAATATCTATTATATTTTATATAAGTGTAGCATACACACACATGTCTGCATGTGCATATGCAACATGCAAATGTGTACTTGGTTTGATATGCCCATGTATGAATAGAGGGATTTACATCGCAACAGACATGTTAGCTCCTCATGTATACACGGATGATCTAAATGTGCATGTGTGGATGCATCAATTTTTTTGTATAAGTAAATGTATATATGGAAAAATATAACTTTGTGATTTTTATAAAACATTGATTATAAATTAGGTACATAAACCATTTATAAAACATACATATTTGTATATATGTGTGTGTTTATATGTATGTATGTATGTATATATAATTAAGTTATAAAATAATTTAAAATATTAGTTTTTCTGTAATATATGAAATCTGAACTGAAATGAGTTATCTATAATTTTCTATATTATTGCACATACATTTGGATATAAACATGTAATTAGTTGTGTGTATATATATTTACAAAACACACACACACACACACGCATACTGCTGCTTCAGTCAAAAATAGATTTTTTAATTTATTTTGTTATCCCTAAAGAATTAATTAAAAAAAAGTCATTTTTGAAAAAATAAGGTATATATTGTATTACATAAAAATTTCACAAAGTCCCATATTATATATAAATGTGTGCATTATTATATTTATTTGACCAATTTTTAAAAAAGTAAATAATTAAACTATATAATACATACACTCACACATACGAACGAAACTAAACATTTATGCCAAAGCTTTTTAGATATGAACAATTTTTTTTATAACATTTAAAATATATTAATTATATGATTCAATCTTTTGTGTTTACATTTAGTTCATTAAGTCATTTAATAATATTTTAATAAATTTTATTTTATTTTAGGTCATAAGCATCATATAAGTATATGGAATGTTTTAAATATATATAGATGAATTAATATATACAACCATCAGCTTATGACAATCTATCGATATACCGATTCATGATATTTATAAGTAAGCAATATAAGGAGCAAGGAATATAAGATAGGAAAGTACATTTCCTAAAGCCTAAATTTCACACATTGAAATAAAGAAATAGACACTTCGAATCCAATCTCAATCCCGAAGTTGCTAGCTTCCAAATTGCCCTACCACCGACGATCATGTCGAAGAAAATTAATGTGAATCAGGGCTTGGATTTTTGGAATAGTTATAATGGAGGGTGGCCTGGTATGAGTCGCAAAGGAAGAGTGCAAAAATTCATACCAAAGTTAGGGTTAGAGGTGTCATATAAGAGAGAAACTAGGGACTAAAATGTGGATCAAAATCCACCTATTTCTCTTACCATTTCTTTCTCTTTTAAATTCAAAAATTTTCCCCCTCTGCAATCGTATAGCCGGCCCTTCATGCTCTTGTTATAGATGAAAATACATTCCCCTTATGGGCCTTAAGACCAGTCCAAGCCCAAATAATAATTACTGCATTTAAATCTAATTTAAACGCATAACCATATCGTATATCGATCACTAAATTTATAACTATTATAAATACACTATTTAATATTATTCAACACATCAAATAAAGTTTTATAAATAATAATATATAAATATTAGTTAATTTAATTAATTTATAATAATTACAAATTAATTAAATCGAGTGGTAAAAGAAGTATTTAATGTTTCGGTCATGTAACTCTTAAGCATAAATTAGGTCAGTGATTAATATGGAACAATTCAAATAAAAACATTCCCAATTCACTTAGAAGGTTGTGTGATATTATGGCCTAATTTATCCCTTGCTTGGTATTGGTAAAATCTAATTTTTCTTTATTAAGTGTTACTCGGTAGTGACAATTACTTACACCATTTCTCTTCATCGAAACTATATCACTTTGGACTTATGAAATTTGTTAATGATCAAAATTCCAATATCGTCCATATTCAACTCTATAGTTCCAAAACAAATTCTTATTTCAATAATAAGGGTTATTTTTAACTGAACTGCTCTGACCAAAGACTTTTACTTTTATTTGACTTCATTTGACCATGATATTAACCTCATATAATTGAGGAGATGAATCCTCTTTTGAATAGTGTTTCACATTCAATACTTCCATTCAACCCAACTATAATCGTCGATGGAAGTCATGCCACTATTTAGCTATAATCAAAGTAGATTTTCCACATTGAAACTCGATGGTGTTCTGTTTTACCTTAATTATATTAAAAAACAGAAAACTATCGAGTGTGTTATTCCATGATTATCTAATAACTATCAGTACATTACCCCAAGGTACGTCCAACAACCATAGATAATACACTGCCTAACATTTAGAAAGTTTTATGTACTCTAGTCTCAACGGATATCGATATTCAGTCTCGATATATTTTGACTAGGAATATTTAAAACAATATGTTTATTTTATCGTGACAAATCACCAGTGGTTACAACACTTTGTAATTCCTATCACAAAGCATACCATTTATGGATATTCAATTAAATATACTTTTAATTAAATTAACACATTATATCAAGTATATATTAGAAAATAAACACCTTTTATTTCTAAAAGATTGATTATCCAGTTAGGTATATGTAATAAATTACATAATTGCCCCGACATCATACCCCTAACTCTATCAATCTCGCACTTGCAATTAGATCCAATTATGGAATCTCTATCAGATCCCTTCAATCAGTTTGATGAGTATTGACCGAATTAGACCCTTAGTAAATTGATCTGCCATGTTGTTTTAATTATTTATTCTATCGATCAACTCTATCTGATGCTGATAAACTAGCTTTATCATGTGAGACTATTCAGAGTATGTTCCTAGGCTTCTAGTGCGCTCTTATCTTTACATTGTTATCAGATGAAAATGATGTAGTATTCTTAATACTTGGAATCATCCCTACCACAGTTATGAATTTGTGCGTTTATATTTATACATTGCTTTTATTATGTCTCTATTCACGGGGATGTACTAAGCCTTCATTGAATCAACCACAATGTTTCATTTGGAACATTTACAACTTAAAGCTTCTTAATTAAAGTTTAAAGATTCGAGAAGTGAAATAATAAGAAGAAGAAGTTGCAATAATAAAAATTAATTCATACTAACATGCTAGAAAAGAACTGAAATTGACCTGCTTTATTTTTCTGTTTCATATTAATTCCCACAAACTTGGTACTTGAGGTCGTATAAATTTGAAAAAGCTTTCCTTTAATCTTTCTCCATTTGATTCTGCTAAATTCCCCAAATTGCTTGAATATATATGGATAATTTAATTTGGTGGAGATTTGTTTATTTAGTACAGAAAAGGAGAAGAATAATACATAATAATTTTTACTATAGAATTATGACGATGGCTGAATAAGAGATTAGCTATAGGTTAGATGGTTTATTTATAGATTGTTTGAGTGAATATAATCCATTAGATTATTTTAGATTAAATCTGGTTCTTTCATATACTTAATGGTTATCTATTCTGGCCTATATACATGACTCAACCAATAAAATTTAGCCATCTCATCCTATTACACCACTGGAGCGAATGGGAAGCCACCAACGCTCAAATACGTAGGAAAGTTGCTAGAAACGAACCAGCTAAAAAAATATCGCTCCAGATTTTGGGCGACAACGGGACTTGATCCCTAGTCACTAAGGAAGTCAACATGCGCCTTTACCACTGTACCAAATGCGCTTTTAATTTCTTTTTAATTATATTTTCCATAAAATATCAAGGTGTTACATTCTCTAACCTTAAAGGATTTCATCCTAGAAATGTCCAAAGATGGAAGAACGTAATTAACAACCAACATCCAAGAACTACATCCATCTACTCAACCATCATCCATTTTTACCAATGTCCTTATTTTTAACTAATCCAATTTATGAGTTATGCAAAGTGAGATGCATATGAACTTACCAAATGTAAAAAGGTATTCGGCCTACTGATTCAGTTGACCTCCTGTAATGCAAGTATTCTTATGCCATGCAACCAAATGTATGCAATTACCTTAGTATAATTAATAATTCTATATGTATATTTCAACCATTCACCCAAATGCACCATCCACATGCAACATCCATTTATTTACACACATGCGCGCGCGCTCACGCACAGATATGTACACACACGCACAATCATATGCAAATTCAATAGATAACGGGCATGCATATGCTGGTGTGTGTACCCAGTTGGCAAATTATCCTAATAAATATCAATCAAGTGCATGCAATGCATCCATTTGCAAACATTGGCTTTCACTTACAATCATTTTAATGCATCAAATATAACATGCCCTTATGACATATTTACAACCAAGCTACCATCCATAGGTTTCGCCTAAAGATTGTCAAAAAGACCCTAACTATGGAAAGATCAAAGATCAAAGATGGGATAATTGAAGTGCACCTTCAAATAGGAAAGGATAAGAGGTTCAAATTCTCTCCTCAGATTCCCATGTGCACTCCTTGCGGTCATCTCCCCATTGAACTTTCACTAGACGAACTTCATTATTGCATAATCTCTTAACGCTGTGTTCTAATATACGGGTGAGTGTATGACGCACAAGTGATTCACACTCTACCTCCACTTCCCTTAGATGATCGGGTTCTACTGCTACTGCGAAATCATGTAGACACTTCCTCAGATGTGAAACATGAAAAAAAATGTGAACTCCTGCCAACTTATCTGGAAGATCAACTCTGTATGCCACTTTTCCAACGCGGTAATAGGAAAGGGTCCTACAAATCCCGTTGCCAACTTACCAACTGAGCCAAATCTCATAATGTTTCTTTAAGGAAAAACGTTGACAAAAACCACATCTCCAACCTCCAAATCTGAACATCTTCTGTCGGCATATGACTTTTGTCTAACTTGTGCAGTCTTCAACCTCTTGCGAATCAAATCCACCTTCTCGGAAGTTTCCCTCACCAAGTTAGGTCCAACCAAGATCCTATTGATGGTATCCCATCAACAGCCTGGTGATCTACATGGTCTGCCATAGAGGGCCTCAAACGATGTTATCCCAATGCTTGCTTGATAACTATTATTATACACGAACTCCACCAATGGTAGGCGGCCGTCCCAAGGGCCTTCGAAGACAATGATGCACAATCTGAGCAAATCTTCCGAAACCCGATTTACCCTCTCAGTCTATCCATTTGTCTGAGGGTGATATGCCATGCTCAGACTCAATTCCATTCCCAAGGCTTGCTGAAGACTCCTTCAAAACTCGCTGGTGAATAGTGGATCTATGTCGCTTACAATTTTGGCGGGAACCCATGAAGCCTAAATATATCCCTTACATAAAGGGTCGACAAAGAAGCTGTTGCTCTATTAGTCTTAAGGGGTACAAAATGAGCGCTCTTCGTCAGTCTATCCACAATGACCCAAATGCTCGTGTTCCCTCTTCGTGACCTTGGTAATCAATCCACGAAGTCCATAGAGACGCTCTCCTATTTCCATAATGGAATATCCAATGGCTGCAACGGACCTGCGGGCTTCTTCTGTGCCGCCTTTACCCTTTGGCAAGTGATGCACTTTGATACATACTCCGCCACCTCTTCTTCATTCTGGGCCAGTAGAATAACCTCTTCATATCCCGATACATCTTATCACCACTAAGGTGCATTGTCATCCTAGAATGATGTGACTTGGCCAACAGTGCATCTGCTAAATCATCACTACGGGGAACATGGAGTCTACCATCCCTTCTAAGCCATCCCTTAGTGTCCATGGTATACGCCTATGATGTGGTGATGACTCTCCTTAACCAAGCTTATCAAAAATGTCCTTTAACTCTTCATCCTCACATTGCCTTGCTCCAATCTGCTCCATCAAAGTAGGTTGGATGTCAAGGGCTGCTAACAATCCTGGAGCTAAATCTGATGGAGGTTTAAAATCAAAGGTAGCAATGTGCTCCAAATGCTTCCATTCCAAAAATAGAGGACTTAAAACCACTTTTTGTCTACTCAAAGCATCTTCCACTACATTACCTTTGCTAGGGGTATATGAAATCTCAAAGTCATAAGAGGATAAAAACTCTATCCACCTTTGTTGTCTCAAATTCAAGTCTTTCTGAGAGAATAGACACTCCAAAGACTTATGATTCCTGAAAAGCTCAAATCTTTCTCCTAAGAGATAGTGCCTCCAAGACATGAGAGAAAAAACTATACCTGCCAACTCAAGATCATGTGTTGGGTAGTTCTCCTCATGCTTTTTCAACCGTCTACTCGCATAGCACACTACCTGCCCTCTTTCATCAGTCGTCCCCTAGCCCAATACCACAAGCATCCGTATAAACTGAGAAAGGCTTGGTTTCATCCGGTAATAGCAATACGAGAGTGGTAGTCAAAGCATCCTTCAATTGACCAAAGGCATCCTCATACTTGGCATCCCAGAAAAAAGCCAAGTTCTTCTTGATAAGGCTGTAAGTGGAGTTGATATCCTAGTGAAGTCCTTAATGAATGTACAATAGTAGCCCGCAAGATTAAGGAAACTCCTTATGTCTATGGCATTCTTAGGGGTCTCCTAATCTTGTACCGCTGCCACTTTCTCCGGATCTACTAGACGTCCATCCTCCAAAAAGATGTGTCCCATAATGCGAACCTCATCCCTCCAAAAGTGGCACTTAGAGAACTTTGCCTTCAACTTATATGCTCGTAGGGTCCTAAGCACTTTTCACAAGTGAATAGTATGCTCCTCCTTGCTTCGTGAATAAACCAAAATGTCATCGCTGAACACTACCACAAACTTGTTCAACGATTCGTGAAATACTCGATTCATTAGGTCCACAAAATATGCCGGAGCGTTGGTTAGCCCAAATGAAATAACTAACCACTCAAATAACCCATCCGGAATCCTAAACAAAGTTTTGCTGATACTATCCTTCGCCACACGCAACTGATGAAATCCCGTGGACAAATCGAGCTGCGAAAATGCCTTAGCTCCTACTGTAACAACCTGAAATTTATGCTATAGCAATTGATTAACGAATTAATTAAACAATAAAAAAAACTATGTGAATTATCAGATTTTGACCACGGGAGTTGCACCATTGTGTCCGTGGTAATTATCAGGTCCATTTCCATTTATAGACTGTCAAAATCGGAGCTAGAATGAAGAATTCATGGAATATACAAGAAACGAGAAACGTATATAGGCAAGTTCGACCCTCATCATGGATAGGTCAACCTATAGGTCGACCTTAGCAAGTGGTAGGTCAACACCCAAGTCGACCAGCGTGCATTCTTTTGTTTGCATCGTCCAGTTCGATTTTAACACGTCATTTTGCTATTTTTGCTCCATCTCGTGCGTCCGTGCTTCCATCCGACGTTCCCATCGAGCCTATGACGTGGTTGCACCAAATTTAATATCCAAATCAAATGATCTGAGATCCAAAAGTGATACCATGTAAGACCCTAGGCCTAGCTATTTTTCTCATTCAGATTTTCTCTATCTGGGTTCATTCCCTTAGGCTGGACCCTAAAAGTAATATTTTTTCGAGGAGAAAATCATTATAATTAAAATATTTTATACCCTTGAAGTGGATCCGGGAAGGCCAAATGAAAGAGCTAAGAACCACAGGTGAGTGTTTAAGTAATTTGTTTGGATTTTTAAATAATTTAAAACAATAGGGTTTCCAATAGTTGTAGTTTTTCTGCAATTTTGGGATAATCTTTAAGTAAGTTTATTTACAGTTTATTTTTAAGTAAATTTAAGACTTGTTTTCCAGTCTAGTTTTTATTAGCTATTCTATTTCAGTTATTTGCAATTATTTGCCGTTGATTATAACATTCCCAATTATTTATGGTTATTTATGGTATTTATAGTTATTTATTATTATTTACGTTTTATTTATATCTATTTTACATTGGGATTTATTATGTAAATGTCAGTTTCTTTTTAATTCCTTTTTACATGAATGGAATCAATAGAAGAAAATAATTCGTTAATATGGACTAAATTATAATAAAACTGAATTTACAGAAAATGAGATGTAAAATAAGAAGAACTGTAATAAATTGGATTTAGACTGAAATAGACAAATTTAAGACATTGCAAGCATAGTTATAACATGTAATTATAATTAAAAAGAAAAAATAGAAGAAATGGCAGAAGTATCTTATTTTTAAACTTAGGCCTTAGGTTCATTAAATAAGCGAAGTTATAACACACAGGTTACAATTAGAGACAAAGAGAAAAAACTTATTTTAAAGACTTATAGTAAGTTAATAAGAAAAGATAGAAGTAGGATCCGCATCAGCAGCATTTCCCTTGGGTCACGCTTATGTTGTTTATGGTAGATAAGTGGTCAGTAATTAGAAGTTCAAATCAGGGGATTTGGACAAGTGGCGTAACTAGATTTTGTTTGTTAGGACCCATATCAGCGGCGTTCCCCTTCAGTCATGAACTGGTGGTCTCACAATATATGAAGGCGAGGCTGGGCATGCTTATGCAGTTTAGGGTAAATATGAGGTCCAAAGAGGGAGCAACAGGTAGCGTGAGCCTAACAGTGGTCGAATGTGCGACCAAGGTGCAAGGAGAAAAGTCGCCACTGAGTTCCAAGCGCTAAACAGGTGTCTTTTGCTGTGGGACCCATAGGATAGGACTGGCTCGCAGTTGGCATAATAGAGATAGAAGGCCGATCAAATGGTAGAATTAAGACTTCAACCTAATTAAACTAGGATTAGGATTTCAGCCGAATCAAAGCAGTTTTAGAAAAGTGCAAACAATCTAATCGAACTAACTAAGCAAAGAAAATAGTTAAACCATATTTTATTCCAGCTTTATCTTTTCCTTTATTTCCTTTTATACTAGAACTGTTGCAAAACCTATTATCTTTACCTTGCTTAAGAATACTAGTAATTATTTTCATTCACTAGACTTTTAGTCTGACCCACTCCTCTATTTTCCATTTTCCCCCATAGGCCAGTAGAGGCAAGGACAGTAGATTTCGAATTTTCTTGGAGATTCGGCTGTGGATTTTTTCTTTGTGTATTCTTCTTCTTCTTTTCAATTTTATTTTCATGTACTGGCACTTGTTGAGGGGGATGATTTTATGTATGTACTCTGATATTGTGAACAAGATGATATTTTCCATAAGACATATGTATTTGGTATTTTGAGACTTATTTTGGTTATGGCTTATTTTATGAAGTTCAATAAGCCATTGTTTTTAAATGTTTCTGCTAATTTATTTATTTTGTTTTATGAATCTTAGTTTCTGTAAGTTTTTACCTATACCTTAAAAGCACCATGTTCTCTGCTGCACCCTTTTTGGGTATACTAAGTGGTGTGGGGTGTTTCACTTGGTATCATAGCCTAAGGTTATAGGATTCCTAAAAATATATTTTAAAAAGTAAAGTATCTTTTCAAAAGAAACTCTTAGAAAAAGTTTTCAAGTATAAAAGAGAGTGTTTATAAAAATCCCATCAAAGTCAGTTCAATTTTCCTTCGATTATTCCAAGCCTAAATTCTCCTTTTCTTTTCATAGAATGGTGGGTGCCCCTAATCTTCCTGAGGGTGTCCAAGTCCCAGGCTAGTTTCATAGATACTGTTATCCCACCCTTTGGTCAAGGCTGGAATATCAACAAATTAGTTGGAAAAGGATAGATATCAGGAGTGGAAATCAATTGGAAATAAGGCTGTGATTGACGTTGTCAAAATTTGGCCGAGCTCCAATCAAGGCGGGATCGATTGGGAATGATGAACAAGGCTAGAAGAGGCTACGTTTCAAATTTCAGGTCAATTGGATTTCGTTTGCTCGAAATATGGGCGAATCAATATTGGAAGGGGCTGATTTCGTATCGATACACTTCGTATAGATACAATTCGTATCGGTCCGGTATGGGTACGAACAACATGTTCGTATCGATCATGTAAGAAGGCCAAATGGGTTTCGACTCGATGACTGTGAGTTTGGGTTGGATGGATGCTTGATGGTTTATTCGACTCGGTTAATTCGTATCGACCAGAGTTGTAACGACCCAAAATTTCTGTCATTTGAAATTTGTATATTTAATTGATTTTAAATATTAAATTGATAAATTAATATTTGAAATTACAGAAATAATTGGAAATTGGGTTTAATGTGATTAAAACTGATTTGTAAAGTTGTATTAAATCATATTGGAGTTAGAATGATGTTATAGAACTTTTAAAATCGAATTAAAAGTTAATTTGTGCAAATTGAATATTTTAATATTTAATTGAGAGTAAAAATAGCCATTTTTCAAACAGTCTCGGATTTCGACGAAACTAGTTTCATCGGATCCATAATATTATATTATTGTATATACAAATTTCGTGTCAATCGGATTTACGGTTTGTCCGGGGCAAGCTAAAACGCACTGAAACCAGTTTGAGTGAATTTTAAATTTAAAATAATCAATTTGAAAACCTATCTTCGAAATACGATCGAGTTGGCTCCCGATATATATTACATTGCGTTTGGAATGGGGGTAAAACATTATAAACGCCAGGCGGCACGCTGCGTTTGGAGTTCGGAAAATTTCGGGGCGAATAGTGTTTCGATAATTTTCTATAAAAGCACCTCATATTTCACAATTTGCACAAACCCTAGGTCTAAAAGCTTCAGGCCACCACTTTCAACTTTAATGGCTGAGAATACACGATCCTTCTTCCTCAATTTTCTTCAAATTCCTCAACCAATTCGTAAAACTTTCTTCTGCAAAGTTGTAGAGAGCAGCGAGCTCTACAAATTCAACGGCTACGATCGAAAATAACTCTATGGATTGACGGTAAATTGAGCTTGAACGGCTGAGGCTCGTGCACATTTTTCCACACAATGGCACAACCGAGCTCGACGTGTTCATGGCCGAAGGTGGAGGTGTGGTCATGCTTCGAAACCCTAGTCTCTGATCGTCGTAAATATGGACGTGGTGGCCGCGAAAATTCAAAGAAGGTTGACGGCTATGGGTTTCTTTCTTGCATGAATAACCTGGGATGCACACGTGGAAGGGAGAAGCAAAATCGCAGCCGGGATCTGCAATTGAAAAATGAACGGTCAAGATTGAATTAGGGTTTGGAAATTAAAAATAAAAGTTGAAATTGTTTTATTTTATAATTCGTTCAATCTTTATAATAGCATAACTTCTTAATACGAGGTCGGAATTTGACAAAATGATTTGCGTTGGGTTCATATGGACGAACACTACGCGATGGAGCTGGATTGGAGTTGATTTGAGCTAGTGTAAATTTTGGGTAAAATTAAACGTGCGTTTCATTTTATTCGGAATAAAACGCTGAAACTGTTATTGGAAACAAGGTGAGAACTCCTCACTCAATCGAAATTGTTTCGATTTAAATTTTAAATAGTTAGATTTAAAATTTCTTGATTGTGTGTTTGGATGATAAATTATTATCTATTGTTTGAAATAGACCCTATGCGCCGTATATTAAGCGGGGGTTATTTATTAAAAACATATACCGCAATATTTCTCCTCGATGTGGAATTGGTATTATATATGTACTTGGAGTTGATTTTCCCGCATTATATAGCGGATGAGACCCTATTGCGTCGCATAATAGCGGATAATATTTTATGTGAACCCATATACCGCGATATTCCGTCTTGAAATGGGATTGGTATTGGGCTAACACTATGGATGCAGGGAAACAGGTTGGAGGGATCCAACTGGATTCCTCACCCGTATTAATTTAGTTATAGATATTGTGATATATTCTGTTATCATATGATATATGATGTTTTGGATGCCGTGGTTGATTTATTGGAGCTGTTGCAGCATTGGGCCTATTTTGAAAATTTTAAAATGTTAAAGCAACGATTTCAAATTTAAAAGGATTTTTCAAGTGATTTTTGAAAATATATATTTTATTGAATTTTGCAATTGATTCATTTTAAAAAAACAAACGTTATAATTTTAACGTTATAAAAATTATGATTTTTGGGAAATATAGTTGAAAATTGATTTTTGAAATATGGAGTTAATGAATTTTATAAAATAGTTTAAATTGAGATTTTTGAAATTATTATTAACGGTTTATATAAAAGATTTACAAAATTGATATTTATAAATTAAAAATATTGGAATTATAAAACGAATTTTTGTAGGTGTTAAAATGAAGTATAAATGGATTTCATAAGTGAATGAAATTTATAGATTTATAAATTGTGAAGTTATAAAATGAATAGGTTTTGTAAAATAAAAGATTTATAAGTAATAAACATATAAATTCGATTTTGGCATTTAAATGAGATTTGAATAGAATTTGTTAATTAAGGGATTTTATAAGTTGAAGTTTTTATAAAATATATAAATGTGAATTTATAAACATTGTTTTATAAATCCGTAAACGACTTATTTTGATAAGTTAATAATTATAGCTTATTAATGGAGATTATCCATGATTTTGGACAGTGGATAATCCTTTAAATTAAAATATGTAGAAATGTTGAATTTGGTAAACGATTTATATTCACGATTTTGGACGGTGAATAATATATTAAAGAAATATTTTAGGAAAGTGATATTTTAAATAGAATTAAAATGATTTGAAGTTGTTTTAAAATATGTTAAGGATCGAAACCATGGATTTCAACATTCATTGCTGAAATAGACGTTTTCGAGAAATAAGGAAAGGATGGACTATAAAACTGTTGTTATAGTAAATGATTTTCGAAAGGAAATGTTTTATATAGTATTGGGATTTATATATCTATCTTAATTTTGAATCCCTATACTAGTGATTTTGGGTTGTCGTAACGATGTTTTACGCAACATTCGTTTTGACTCGAATAAATGTGTTTAAAGAGAACGTTTTCCATTAAAGAATAAAATACATACTTAAATCGTGTTGTGAGTATATTGAATATTTTCTACGTATTGAAAATAAATAGATTTGTGAATTACTTATTATTAAATAAGTTTGGAAATGTTTTCCAATATGAAGTGAAATGTTTTGAGACTTTATCTTTTAAAGATAAATTGAAATTGAATATTTGAAATCAATTTGAGAATCGTATATTAATAGATATTTTGGAAATGTGAATTCACCATGGAATCTATAAAGGAAAGGGAAAATTGTTTTAAAAATAAACATTGATTTATTTTTGAAGTGTGGAAATAAATTTACGGATTTGGAACGTAAATTTGAAGTAAATTGGTAAGGATTTATTTAATTGGTTCAAATGAACCATTTTGAAATAAAAAAATGAATAAATATTTGGAAGTGTTTCCGCGTAAGGAAAATGATTTGAAATTTTGTTTTCAAAAGTTAGAAAAGTGAAAAATGATTTGAAATTTGTTTTCAAATGGTTGAAATGTGGGAAAATATATCTTGTAAGGATATTTTTGGAAAATAAATAATTTGGGAAATTATTTGGAATCTAGTGATGATTGTGCATATCTATTGATAGTTAAATAACCGACTATCAATATTTACCTTTAAATGGGCATTTGTTGTGAATTACTTGAGATTGAATGCTACACTTATTTTTAAAATAAACGCTCGTTATACGGTTTAGCCGGGAGATGACCTTTGGGTCATAAATCCCATTCCGAATAGCAATAAGCCGTAATGGATAACATTTGAAGACCGGTGTTGAAGACCGGATATTTTCAAAAACAGAAGGATTACCGTCGAATGACTCTACATCGGCTGATCTCCGATATAGAGATTTTATCACCCTTTGTGATGGGAATTCCGGACGTAATTAGTGAATATCCGGATTTCAAGGACTTCTTTGGAAGTGCCTTCGGTTCCGTTTGATCCCGGAATGGACTTGTATGGATGTGTGTCTGACGTTACACTTTGAGATGTAAAGCTGGTTTCTATCAAATACATTTATGCTGGTGGCGGAGAATTTATTCTCTTAGCTTAACACCTTTCTCTGAGACGTACGAGCTCAGAGGTTATGTAGTTGATGCTTACTAGTAATACATTCCCAAATTGGTAATGTGGCATACGAAGTACTGCTGATCATTTGTTGATCAAAGCACAACTTTTGTATAAAGCGTAGCTTTGTGGACAAGACTTCGTCGGACCTCACACCACGGTAATGGTCAAAACAGGAAAGATGCGACAAGGTTATTAGGGGATAGCGGCCCCTTAGTGTATGTCATTTCCTTTTGGATAGAGGTGGTATTATGGTATGGAGCCCTGATACTTAACCTATGTTGTGCTGCAAACTTATTATTTTGTGGTTGT
Source organism: Allium cepa (assembly GCA_030765085.1). Classification (NCBI taxonomy): domain Eukaryota; kingdom Viridiplantae; phylum Streptophyta; class Magnoliopsida; order Asparagales; family Amaryllidaceae; genus Allium; species Allium cepa. Next base: position 604,960,563 of record CM060939.1, read on the forward strand.
TGGTGAATCCCGGGATTTAGGTTGATTACGACCGGGGATGGCATACTCGTGTCAGTTGTTACCCATCTAGGGGTAACCCGGCCTTGTGTTGGCAGAGATCCGGTTAGGTTCTCGGGGCGTCTTTCCAGAGGCGTACCCGTGGCAATGGGAAGTTCCTTGGCCTGACCATTTGTTGGAAAATCCAAAGAAACAATACGAGACTTGTACGGTTTTAGTTGTATAGTCTTCCGTGGAATGTGGCGGTAACCTGCTATCGAACATGGTAGCTATAGTAGGCATAAGTGCGGAATGCCTATGCTGTCTAAGATTTATATTATACTTTCAAAATGTTTTCCTACACTATGCACTTATAATAATAATATCAAAGAAATCTTTCTACGTATCAAGCATGTTTGACTATCATAAGGAGAAATGTCCTCCGATTCTGCGTTTGCATTGTGTGTGTGTGCGGGAGGCCTTATGGTAGTCTCATTTTCTAAAAAAAAGCATTGCGGATCTATTTAAAATATTTCTTTGTTTATTTTTAAAGATAAACTGTTTTAAGTTCTCACACCAGTCCCATGACTGACCTGGAGTTTATTGTTCTCTTCCTAAACTCTGGGTGCCCACCTATTTCCTCACGGGCGGTCTAGAGTCAGGTGATCGGGATATTCTGGAATCAGGAGTTGCTGTGGAGATCAAGAGCAAGATGGACGGCATGGCGTATCAACTAGTATATAGTATTTCTTTTCCACTGTTTGTTGTTGTAAACTCTGATAATGTAATGTGATGTAATGTAATAACTGATATAGTTCTTTGTTTTAAAGATATTCATTTATCTATTATATGTTGTTCCGCTGCGATTGTGAGATTCTGATATTGTTTCTGTTGCTTTTTCTTTCTTCTTCTATCTTCTACCTCTTCTTTAACCCTAACGGTACGCTTTTTCGGCCTTCGATTGCTCTGAAGTTGATACAGTGGACATATTAATGTTGACTTTCGTGAGTCGAAAATCCTGATCGTTACAATTTGGTATCAGAGCGTATGGTTAAGCGACAACCTTGGCTCTGTTGGGAATTACTCATTAGAGATAGAGTCGGCAGTACTCTAGAATGAGTGTGAGTGTAATAATAGATATGAGCGCGTATTTGTTAGTGAATATAAAAATTATTTTGTATTGTGTTGACTTATCGGTTGATTGTTTATAGATTCTAGTCGGTGCAGTCTGGCCAACTGTTTCGATAGGGGTTTCTAAACTCTTAAACGAGATAAACCGACATAGTATCATTTTAAACTGGATAAAGAAATAATTTTACCTTGATTATATTTTATATATAAAGGAATAATTTTTCAGAAATTATTGAAGTGTATATAAATTGATTGTTTGGTTGTTGAAAATGTAAGAATATATATAAGTTAATTAAAAGAAATTTTTTATAAGCAAATGAATTATTAAGATGGAATTATAATTAATGCGATTTACGATTGTGAAATAATGTTATATATAAGAAATGAAACCATATGAATATATTTATAAATATGAGTTGTAAATAAAAATGAAATTTGGCTTTGGTAAAGAATAAAGAATTTGGACTAGTATAGTAAATATATGTTTTGGAATTTAACTAAAGGAAAGTTAAATAGAATTTACTTTAGAATTGGAATCTGAATTGGATTTATAAGTGGAAATTTAAGTTAAGTTAAACAAATCATGTTTGAAATGGAATATAACTTAAGTGATGTTGAATGAAGTTGATTTTGGTATCGAAGTAAAATAATAAAGTGAATTAAATGGATGTGGACTTGATTATATAAATGAAATTCAACTTTTGTGGTTAAATGAATTAGCAATTGAATTAATGAATGAATTGAATGTAAATCAATTTGACGTAAACAAATTGATATGAGATAATGGAAGTAAGTGTTTATTCATTAGAAGCTAATGAAGTCGAAGAAAAATTGAATAATTGAATGAAAGTCAATTAGATATTAAACCAATTGGAAATTAAAAGTGTTAAACTAAATTGAATGTAAATTTAATAATTTGGTTATGATGGTTATGATTTGATTGTTATATGATTGTTAGTAGATTGTATAGAAAATTCGTATGAAATTCAATAAATGAAAATGAAAGCTATAAATCATTGAATTCAAATTGGAAGTAAGTAAATCTAAATAGAATTGAATTTGATTTGGAAGTGAACAAAATTGAATATAAATTAGTGAATGTAAACTAATTGAATATGAAATGTTAGCAAAAGCATCCAATGTTAATGAATCAAACATGACTTAAATTGGAAAACAAATTCATTGAATATTAATGAGAAGTGAATGTATATTGACTTGATGATTGGAATAGTTGCTGGATGATTGTTGTTTGGTGGTTGCATTTATTGCTTTTGTTGCATTTTCTATATTGGCATATGTAGTTGTTGTAGTGATATATGTTGTATATTGATATTATCTTCTATATACATGTTTCTCATTGTTGTTGAGTGTTTAGTAGGTGTGGATTATGCTTGCTTTGCATTTGGAGCTCGCTTTCACGCTATATTAGCCGTATATGCTCGCTAATAATATATAAGGTACATATCTCAGATTACATATCATACTTTTACACTTTTTTCCTGCGGGATACCTCATTACTTTGATGAGATGTATATTTGTGATATATATTGCCCTTTTTTTCGGATCGAGCAGCGCAAAGGAGACTATGGCGAATTTTTATGAAAATTTAAGGCGTTAGAATATTTTTGAGAAAATTGGAAAATTTTGAAAACTATAACTTTGATTTTGGAGTGAAAAGTTAAACGATATAGTTGGTTTTGAAAAGATAATTAAGTATGATTTGAAAACTTAGTAAAGTTATTGTAAGAAGTTTAACTATTGGATTTTGAGAAAGTTAAACACTTAAATGAATTTGAAATCTAATTTGAATGGTTTCGAATAGTTAATGGATTTCAAGACATTTTCTTACTTGGTAATTTCGAGGACGAAATTCTTTTAAGGGGGGAAGTTTGTAATGACCCAGAATTTCTGTCATTTGAAATTCGTATATTTAATTGATTTTAAATATTAACAAGTAAAATTTGTAAGTCGAATAAATTTTATTTTGAATATCTGCATTTAATTGAATAATTAAATCGATAAATTAATATTTGAAATTACAGAAATAATTGGAAATTGGGTTTAAAGTGATTAAAATTGATTTATAAAGTTGTATTAAATCATATTGGAGTTAGAATGATGTTATAGAACTTTTAAAATCGAATTAAAAGTTAATTTGTGGAAATTGAATATTTTAATATTTAATTGACGAGTAAAAATAACCAATTTTCAAACAGTCTCGGATTTCAACGAAACCAGTTTCATAGGATCTGTAATGTTATATTATTGTATGGTTTCAAATTTCGTGTCAATCAGATTTACGGTTTGTCCGGGGCAAGCTAAAACGCACTGAAATCGGTTTGAGTGAATTTTAAAATTTAAATAATCAATTTGAAAACCTATCTTCCAAATACGATCGAATTGGCTCTCGATATATATTCCGTTGCGTTCGGAATGGGGGTAAAACATTATAAATGCCAGGCGGCATGCTTCGTTTGGAGTTCGGAAAAATTCGGAGTGAATAGTGTTTCGATAATTTTCTATAAAAGCGCCTCATATTTCACAATTTGCACAAACCCTAGGTCTAAAAGCTTCAGGCCGCCACTTTCAACTTTAATGGCCAAGAATACACGATCCTTCTTCCTTAATTTTCTTCAAATCCCTCAACCATTTCGTAAAACTTTCTTCTGCAAAGTTGTAGAGAGCAGCGAGCTCTACAAATTCAACGGCAACGATCGAAAATAACTCGATGGATTGACGGCAAATCGAGCTCGAACGGCTGAGGGTCGTGCACGTTTTTGCACACAATGGCTCAGCCAAGCTCGACGTGTTCATGGCCGAAGTTGGAGGCGTGGTCATGCTTCGAAACCCTAGTCTCTGATCGTAGTAAATATCGACGTGGTGGCCGCGAAAATTCGAAGAAGGTTGACGGCTATGGGTTTCTTTCTTGCGTGAATAACCTGGGACGCGCGCGTGGAAGGGAGAAGCAAAATTGCGGCTGAGATCTGCATTTGAAAAATGAACGGTCCAGATTGAATTAGGGTTTGGAAATTAAAAATAAAAGTTGAAATTGTTTTATTTTATAATTCGTTCAATCTTTAAAATAGCATAACTTCTTCATACGAGGTCGGAATTTGACGAAACGACTTGCGTTGGGTTCGTATGAACGAACACTACGCGATGGAGCTAGATTGGAGTTGATTTGAGCTAGTGTAAACTTTGGGTAAAATTAAACGCGGGTTTAATTTTATTCGGAATAAAACGCTCAAACTGTTATTGGAAACAAGGTGAGAACTTCTCACTCAATCGAAATTGTTTCGATTTAAATTTTAAATAGTAGATTTAAAATTACTTGATTGTGTGTTTGAATGATAAATTATTATCTATTATTTGAAATATACCCTATGCGCCGTATATAAAGCGGAGGTTATTTATTAAAACACATGCCGTGATATTTCACCTCGATGTGGAATTGGCATTATATATGTACTTGGAGTTGATTTTCCCGCATTATATAGCAGACGAGACCCTATTGCGTCGCATAATAGCGGATAATATTTTATATGAACCCATATACCGCGATATTCCGTCTTGAAACGGGATTGGTATTGTGCTAACATCTGTGGACGCAGGGAAACAGGTTGAAGGGATCCAACTAGATTCCTCACCCGTGTTGATTTATTTATTGATATTGTGATATATTCTGTTATCATATGATATATGATGTTTTGGATGTCGTGGTTGATTTATTGGTGCTGTTGCAGCATTGAGCCTATTTTGAAAAATTAAAAATGTTAAAGTAACGATTTCGAATTTAAAAGGATTTTTCAAGTGATTTTTGAAGATATACATTTTATTGAATTTTGGAATTGATTCATTTTAAATAAATAAACGTTATAATTTCAATGTTATAAAAATTATGATTTTTGAGAAATATAGTTGAAAATTGATTTTTGAAATATGGAGTTAATGAATTTTATAAAATAGTTTAAATTGAGATTTTTGAAATTATTATAAATGGTTTATATAAAAGATTTATAAAATTGATATTTATAAATTAAAAATATTGGAATTATAAAACGAATTTTTATAAGTGTTAGAATGAAGTATAAATGGATTTCATAAGTGAATGAAATTTATATATTTATAAATTGTGAAGTTATAAAATGAATATATTTTGTAAAATAAAAGATTTATAAGTAATAAACTTATAAATTCGATTTTGGCATTTAAATGAGATTTGAATAGAATTTGTTAATTAAGGGATTTTATAAGTTGAAGTTTTTATAAAATATATAATTGTGAATTTATAAACATTGTTTTATAAATCCGTAAACGACTTATTGTGATAAGTTAATAATTATAGCTTATTAAAGGAGTTTATCCACGATTTTGGATAGTGGATAATCCTTTAAATTAAAATATGTAGAAATGTTGAATTTGGTAAACGATTTATATTCACGATTTTGGACGGTGAATAATATATTAAAGAAATATTTTAGGAAAGTGATATTTTAAATAGAATTAAAATGATTTGAAGTTGTCTTAAAATATGTTAAGGATCGAAACCATGGATTTCAACATTCATTGCTGAAATAGACGTTTTCGAGAAATAAGGAAAGGATGGACTATAACACTGTTGTTATAGTACATGATTTTCGAAAGGAAATGTTTTATATAGTATTGGGATTTATATATCTATCTTAATTTCGAATCCCTATACTAGTGATTTTGGGTTGTCGTAACGATGTTTTACGCAACATTCGTTAATAAATGTGTTTAAAGAGAACGTTTTCCTTAAAGAATAAAATATATACTTAAATCGTGTTGTAAGTATATTGAATATTTTCTAAGTATTTAAAATAAATAGATTTGTGAATTACTTATTATTAAATAAGTATGGAAATGTTTTCCAATATGAAGTGAAATGTTTTGAGATTTTATATTTTAAAGATAAATTGAAAGTGAATATTTAAAATCGATTTGAGAATCGTATATTAATAGATATTTTGGAAATGTGAATTCACCATGGAATCTATAAAGGAAAGGGAAAATTGTTTTAAAAATAAACATTGATTTATTTTTGAAGTGTGGAAATAAATTTACGGTTTTGGAACGTAAATTTGAAGTAAATCGGTAAGGATTTATTTAATTGGTTCAAATGAACCATTTTGAAATAAAAAATAAATAAATATTTGGATGTGTTTTCTTGTAAGGAAAAATATTTGAAATTTTGTTTTCAAAAGTTGGAAAAGTGAAAAATGATTTCAGATTTGTTTTCAAATGGTTGAAGTGTGGGAAAATATATCTTGCAAGGATATTTTTGAAAAATAAATAATTTGGGAAATTATTTGGAATCTGGTGATGATTGTGCATATCTATTGATGGTTAAATAATCGACTATCAATATTTACCTTTAAATAGGTATTTGTTGTGAATTGCTTGAAATTGAATGCTACACTTATTTTTAAAATAAGCGCTCGTTATTCGGTTTAGCCAAGAGAGGACCTTTAGGTCATAAATCCCATTTCAAATAGCGATACGTCGTAATAGATAGCATTTGAAGACCGGTGTTGAAGAGAGGATATTTTCGAAAATGGAAGGATTACCGTCGAATGACTCTGCATCGGCTGATCTCCGATATAGAGATTTTATCACCCTTTGTGATGGGAATTCCGGACGTGATTAATGGATATCTAGATTTCAAGGACTTCTTTGGAAGTGCCTTCGGTTCCGTTCGAACCCGGAACAGACTTGTATGGATGTGTGTCTGACGTTATACTTTGAGATGTAAAGCTGGTTTCTATCAAATACATTTCTGTTGGTGGCGGAGAATTTATTCTCTTAGCTTAACACCCTTCTCTGAGACGTACGAGCTCAGAGGTTATGTAGCTGATGTTGAATATGCGCTTATATGATTTTTTTGTTTGATGATAATAAACATATATACATTCGTTTAAATGTATATTTTAACGTACTATTTTATTTTTCATAGATTAAATAAATATTTGTTGAATAAAATTAAATAACATAGAATTTGAATTCAAACAGAAATTTTATTCAAACAAATATTTGTTACAATTTTTGAATAGTACAAATTCAAGCTCTCACTATTCACTATACAATTTTGATTCTAATTACATCACAACTCAATTTACATAAATTCCTCACTACATATCACTCACACTCGTAGTTCATCTTCAACTTCATTCCAGTTAGAATCCAGCATCTGAGCAATCTGAAAAAATATACACTAACGCAGTAAAATTGAAAAAGAAATATTTTTGCAATATAAAATAAAAGATGATTTTGAAAATATTATTTGCCTCAGTTATTTGGGTTGTTCGTCGTCATTTAAATTTGAATTTATCATACAAAAACAGCTTGTGACATGCACAGTGTATCACTGTACATGCCACAAGCACGTGCACACCGATATACACTTGATAATGCTACAAGGATAGGTGAGCACAAGGTCAAACCCAAATAAAAAGACGGGTTCAACTCAGGTGCAACATAAATAAAATATCGACTTCAGCACAAGGTCAAACCCAAATAAAAACACGGGTTCAACTCAGTCCAACTATAAAGTCAACATGACCAGAAAGTAAAACTCAACAGTATGCATATGAAGTACACAAGTGCAACAGTATGGAAGCAGTGTGCAAACAGCAGGTCGGATCAAAGTATGCAATCTAATCTACAATTACAAGTCATGAACCAATTAATATGAAAATCCAGACTCGAGCACATATGTAACATGCTCAAAGTAAGCACAAGTATGCAACCCACAGACTGAATCACAAAGATGCACATGGCAACAACACAACAATGCATGAAAGCTTGAACAAGTGACTCAGGCAAATGATACCAAATGAAACCAAACTGCCGAGGTCTCAAATTCAAGGCATCGAGTCAAAAAATGAAGCATAAACAAGTGTGCAGGTCAGACCAGTTTTCAACCAAGTCTACAATGTGCACAGATGAGCAATAAAAGATCAGAGACAAAGTAAATCCAACTCAGCAATAAATGCATTTTCATGAACACAAACTAAATACAAATGCCAAAACCAAGCTGCTGCATACCAGAGGTGCAGACGACCAAATAGCCAACATAATCAAAGAAGCATAGCTCAAACCACAAATGCCAACATAATAACAATGCTACAAGACCAACTCAATGCGACTCAAGAGTACACATGAATACATGAAGTAATGCAATGCTCAAAGACCAAGTCGAAGTCGAACTGTTCTTAACAGTTCTAAGTATCTGACAACAATATATACAAAGCAAGCAAGTTCGACATATAGCAAACAAACGCAGCAACATGAAGTGAATCACAAGGCCGAAGCATTACAATGAATTAATAGTATCAATATCAAGTTCGTACCAAATCAAAACAATATCGAGCAGCCAATTTTCCGAAAGAAGCAACAGAGTAACCATGGTCAAATTCAATGACTGAAGTCAAAGTCAGAATTCAATGCAAGAAAAAAATTAAAAAAGTCAAAAATAAAATTCAAAGATAAAAGAGGAAAGTTTCTGCCGTATCAACCAAGGAAAAATCGAACGCCTCAAAGTAAAAACCGTGTGAATCAAGGAAGTAAAAAATATCACAACCTGAGAAAGGAAAGTGAAACGAACAAATTCTAGGGTCTCGGAAACCATATAAATATTCACCCAAGTTCATCATCGGCAAAGTGGAGCTAACAAGAACAATCAAATTAAATCCTAACAAGGCAAAAGGTACGAACAACGTACCAAAGGTAATTCGCAATCTCGAGGCAAGCAGTCGATCATCAGAGAAGCAAAGAGCAACACACTCGATCGATCAAGGCAACACGCCAATCAGAGAATCGATCAAGACAGGCGATCTGAGAAAGCCCTAATTTTGTTTTCAGAGCAACAAAGACAGAGCCACATTTTTTTCTCTCAGAGAAATTGAAGAAAGCAATGGCCGCCATTTTTCACAAAGGAAAAAATAAAAGAGGATCGGGTTAAATAATAAAAGGGGCCAGCTTTATATTATTAAGGGCCTTTTAATTTTTTAATTAGGTTTTTTTGTTTAAGGGCAAAAATTTGTACTCTAAGTTTTTATTTATTTTGCTCTTATTTTTATTTTTGAAGTCTGTACTTTTCGAATCAAATCTTGGTAAATCACCACCTAGGATTTAGGTTGTGTCAGATTGTCTAGTTAGGATTAGTTTAGTAAGCAGGATTTGCGAGTTTGCAAAACTCTATAGGCGGTAGCAGGGTTTGCGAGTCTGTTAGAGTGTTTGTAAGCAGGAGACTGTTTAATTCTAGTAGAAATCGGGGAATGCAGCAGTAGGCAGGGGTTGCCAAAGCTGGGTAAATTTTGTGTGTGATTTACTTTTCAGCATATTTACTTTTCTGCAGTTTGTTTTTACGTTTAATTCGAGAAAATTTGCTATAACCTTATTCACCCCCGCTCTAGGGTTAATCTAGATCCTACAGCTGATGGTTACTAGCGATACATTCCCAAATTGGTAATGTGTAATACAAAGTGCTGCTGATCATTTGTTGATCAAAGCACAGCTTTTGTATAAAGCGTAGCTTTGTAGACGAGACTTCGTCGGACCTCACACCACGGTAATGGTCAAAACAGGAAAGATGTGGCAAGGTTATTAGGGGATAGTGCCCCTTAGTGTATGTCATTTCATTCTAGATAGAGGTGGTATTATGGTATGGAGCCCTGATACTTAACCTATGTTGTGCTGCAAACTTATTATTTTGTGGTTGTTGGTGAATCCCGGGATTTAGGTTGATTACGACCGGGGGATGGCATACTCGTGTCAGTTGTTACCCAGCTAGGGGTAACTCGGCCTTGTGTTGGCAGAGATCCGGTTAGGTTCTCAGGGTGTCTTTCCAGAGGCGTACCCATGTGGCAATGGGAAGTTCCTTCGCATGACTATTTGTTGGAAAATCCAAAGAAACAATATGAGACTTGTACGGTTTTAGTTGTATAATCTGCCATGGAATGTGGCGATAACCTGCTATTGAACATGGTAGCTATAGTAGGCATAAGTGCGGAATTCCTATGTTGGATAAGATTTATATTATACTTTCGAAATGTTTTCCTACACTATGCACTTATAATAATAATATCAAAGAAATCTTTCTACGTATCAAGCATGTTTGACTATCATAAGGAGAAATCTCTTCTGATTCTGCGTTTTCATTGTGTGTGCGTGCAGGAGGCCTTATGGTAGTCTCATTTTATAAAAAAAGCATTGCGGGTCTATTTAAAATATTTATTTGTTTATTTTTAAAGATAAACTGTTTTAAGTTCTCACACCAGTCCCATGACTGACCTGGAGTTTATTGTTCTCTTCCTAAACTCTGGGTGCCCACCAATTTCCTCACGGGCGGTCTAGAGTCAGATGATCGGGATATTCTGAAATTCAGGAGTTGCTGTGGTGATCAGGAGTAAGCTGGATGGCATGGCGTATCAACTAGTATATAGTATTTCTTTTCCGCTGTTTGTTGTTGTAAACTCTGATAATGTAATGTGATGTAATGTAATAACTGATATAGTTCTTTGTTTTCAAGATATTCATTTATCTATTATATGTTGTTCCGCTGCGATTGTGAGATTCTGATATTGTTTCTATTGCATTTTCTTTCTTCTTCTATCTTCTACCTCTTCTTTAACCCTAACGGTATGGTTTTCCGGCCTTCGATTGCTCGGCAGTTGATACAGTGGACGTATTAATGTCGATCTTCGTGAGTCGAAAATCCCGTTTCGTCACAAGAATGGAGAGCAGGGGCTTACTTCGCATCCATACACTTCACATCGATGCAGTTCGAGTCGATCGGATGGATGCACAGGTGCACTTCGTATCGATCATTGCTGGATTGATATAGAGGGGAGTCAAGGAGTTCAGGACTTTGATCGGACATTTCGTATCGACCGCTTGTGGATCGATGCAAACAATGCGCTTGGGAAGGGCATGAAGAGAGTAGGTTTTGTGGATGCGAATATAACGTTGCCGACAGCTAGATACGAATAAGACAGATAGACACTGATGGATGCGAAGTAGTGGATTCGAAGCACGTTTTGGACACGAACGAGAGGCAAGCATAATTTCAGGGAAGAGGCATTCGACTCGGCATGAAGATAGGATTGAGCCTTGGAAATAGCGCCACGTCACCGATGTGCACGTGCTCAGTATCGACACGAATAAGCATCGATTCGAATTGATCGATAAGGAACGGATGACATTGAGGAAGCTACAATTCGTATCGATCATATCTTGAGATCTACAAGTCCAAATGTTATGAAATTTTCATACGAGCTTACGTATAAGCCAAAGAAGGTTCATGCCAAGATTCGACTCCATTGGACAAAATCTTGATCGATACAAATTACGTTCGTACCGATCACGGATCGAGCCGAAACTTCATGGGATCGGCCGTGTGGGCCCACTCACTTGCAGAAGGAGTCTCCCGAAGTTAGAGCGAGATATTTACTGGAAATTCCTATAAATAGCACCTCAGAGCCCGCCGAAGAGGATCTTTTGGCTTTTTAACGTTCAGACTTTGCCCGATTCAACTTTGCACTCCATAGCTGCTGTTGTACTTGAATTTTATCATTATAATCTGCTGTAATCATGTGTAACCAGCAAGGAAAATTAATAAAAGATTAACTTTTAGAGTGGACGTGGCCGGAGATACCGAACCACTATAAATCCAGTGTATCTGTCTGTTTCTTTCCGTTTCACGCTGATTATTCTTCATTTTTTATTACACACTGCGGATTTGTGTCTCATCGAAATCCAAAATGCCATATTTTAGGTCCAAGTTGTTTTAAAGTTAAAACAAATCAATTTAAATCATTATCTACATTTACACTTGTAGGATCGATTTCTCCCTAGAGGGGGAGGGGTGAATAGGGTAATGGTGTTAATTATAAAAATTAATTGCGGAAGCTTATAAAATAATTTCAACACAGATCACAGAATATTAGCAGCACAGAAATAAATAGCAGAATATAAAATGCGGAAATAGAATGACACAGAATTTACCCAGCTTCGGCAAAACCCTGCCTACGTGCTGCCCCCAAGGTTTCTATTAGAAATTAAGTAGTCACACGCTTACACACGTAAACTCGCGACACTCGCTACTGACTAACCTAACTCAAAACGCTCAAAACCCTGCCACAACTCAGCCACTGAGTTGCGAATTCTCAAACTACGCCAAGTAGTTTGTCCCCTAGTCTCACGACTAGAAATTTAAATGGTTTAAAAAGAAATTACAAATTAAAAACAATTTAAAAACACAATTAAAATAATAAACCCTATTTTTAAACTATTAAGCCTTAATGTAAACAAGGCCGGCCCTATCCCTTTTTTCTTTTATTATATCGGCCGTTCCTTTATTCTTTGCTAGGTATAATGGCGACTTGTTCTCGTTTTCCTTTACTTGCAAATTAGGGCTTTTGGAGAAATCGATGAAGTCGACTGATTTGTTGGTTGATTACAATCTTTGTTCCTCTGATTTGTTTCGGCAATCGAGCGTATCTTCGATTTGAACACGACTTCCTATATTTGATCGAGTTCGACTGCAAATTGGTATGTGATTTTTGCTTTATTGCTTTAAGTTAATATTCTTGAACTCGATCATTATGCCGATGATGATTTTGGGGTTTTTATATGAGTTTGAGTCTCTAGATTTTCGTTCGTCTGATTTCTTCAACATTTTAGCTTTCGTCCATTCGATTAATTTTTGATGTTGATGATTTTACTAACTTAATCAAGTTCGTATAATTGATGCTTGCTTCTCACGGTATTCATGTTTAACTCGGTCAATTATCTTGCCCACCATGATTTCGAATTTGACTTGTTTAATACGAATATATTTTCGTTGCTTGAATTCCACGGCATTAATTTCGACTCCTTGGTCATCACGTTGCTGATTTTGGTTTGAAACACGGCTTTAACTAATCATTATGGCTTTGATTTTGTGGCCTCTTTGTACTTCGGGTCTGGCCAATACGGTAGTGAGTTTCATGTCCTCCGATGGCTTCGGCCTTGACTTATACTCCATTTAGCTGCACTTGTTGCCTAACTTGATTTTGTGATGTCTGTTTTTGTTTATGCTCGACTCTGGCGATTTGTGTTTACTGTCTCCGGTAGCACTTTCGACCTTGATTGACTGCATTTTAATGACATTGCTGGTTTGATCCATGACTTAGTTCACTGTATATTCATTTTCTTTAGTCTGCATTAGCTTGTACTTCGAGTTTGTTACTTTTTCACTGTTGCACTTGTAGTGTATACTTGATGCCTTGATTTTCATTTGGCTTCACTTGAAATTGCTCTGCCAGGTTGCATATGTGTGAGTTGTTCGGTGCACATTGTGATCTTGAGATGTTTGCATGTCAATTGGGTCTTTGATGCATTGCCCTGGTTTGAACCATGATTTGATTCACTGTGTCTTTGATGTGTTGCCATATTTTTTCTACACCGCATCTTCATTTACCTGTTCATTTGAGTCTGTTAGTCGAGTTGCGTCTGCTTGTAGTTATTGAGCTTTCGTTATAGTCTGGGTCTTCATTTGGTTCAATGCTTATATATGTACACTGATATACATGTCATTAAGTGTATAGCACTGAATCTTTTTAGTTGAGACTGTGTTGTTGTTTGTCGAGGTTGTTGTGCACTAACTTGAGCTTCTGGCCTTGATGTCATGGTGTACATGTAAGTTGCGCTGCTGTTGCATATTGCAGTTCACTGATCTAGTGTTTTGTTGCACCACTGTTGTCATATTGTATGGTCAGTGGTGCACTCGGTCATTTGAGCCTGCTCTACTTGTTGCTGTGTCTTTTTCATCTGGTTATATTGAGTCAGGTTCCATTTAAGTCTTCACTTTGGTATTGTTGCAGACCACTTGATCACTGTGTATCACTCCATACTGGTTTTAATTGGGTTGATGTCCACTCCTTTGGTTTGTTTGCATTGAAGTTGTATTTTGCTGACTTCATATTGTCACTGTATCATGTTTGATACAGTTTGCATTTCAGTTGTTTGGTTGTTGTATTTGTTTGGTACACATGCTGTTCTAGTTTGAGGCTGTATATATGATTTTTGCTTCCACTTGAGATTGTATTGAGTTGAGTCATGATATCAGTGACTTGACCCTTGCATTTGTGGTTTGGTGCCTTCTTTAATTTTGCAGTCTTTTGTGAGCATGTTGACTTTTAGTTGGACTGTGCACTACACCTGAGTTGAATTCAGCTTGGATTTGACCTTGTGCTGAAAGTTGTGACATTTTTTTTTTTGCATTTGAGTTGAATCCTGTATTTTGGGTTTGACCTGTGCTCACCTGTCCCTGTAAATCAATCAAGTGTACATTTCGGTGTGCATGTCCTGTGGCATATATAGCGATACACTGTGTATGTCACAAGCTGTTCGTGTATGATGAATTCAAAATTAAATGATGACGAACAACCCAAATAACTGAGGCAAATATTATTTTCAAAATTCACATATTGTTTTATACTGCAAAAAATATTTCCTTTTCAATTTTACTGCGTTAATATTTATATTTGCAGATTGCTCAGATGCTGGATTCAATTTGGAATAAAGTTGAAGATAAACACGAGTGTGAGTGATATGTAGTGAGGTCAACTGTAAATGTAAAATTGTGATGTAATTGAATTTGCATCAAAGTTGTATAGTGTATAATGAGAGCTTGAATTTTTACTATTCAAAATTGTAATAAATATTTGTTTTGAATAAAATTTCCGTTTGAATTCAAAATCCGTGTTATTTATTTTATTCAGCAAATATTTATTTAATCTGTGAAAAATGAAATAGTACATTACCAAATACATTTACACGAATATATATATATATATATATGTTTATTATCATCAAAAAAAAAATCATATAATCGCATATTCGCATATTCAACAATCTTCCCCTTTTGATGATAACAAACACATATTTAAGATTTTGAATATGTCAAATGTATTTGATCATAGATATACTCTAATTGCTCCCCTTATTTAAATGCTTCCTCTCTACACAAAGCTCCCCCTACTTATATGCATACAAATAAAAATATGCAAATGAACCAAGATGCAAATAGAAAATTATTTGACCTTTGCTTGATTTTGTTTGACAAAATCTTAACTTTTCTCTCCTCCTTTTGTTATCAGCAAAAGAATAATAGTGTTAGAGAAAATAGAGATATAGTGATCGATATTAATCCAACATTAAAACTCAATTGAATATAAATATTAAATTTCAATAAAAAATCAAACAAAATCATAAATATATTGTTAGGCTCATATTCCACTTTTTGAATGATGGAAATGATGTCATCATATAAAACCATACAGTTTTGTCTATTTGTGGTATATTTATATCAGGAATTTTAATATCTACTAACCATGCATAACCGTTAGGACTTTTAAATGAGATTAGTAGTATTCCAATTTTATTTTAAAAAATGAATTCAAGTATCTTCTAACCACGCAATGCATTCCATACATGCATAACCGTGAGGACTTTTAAATGAACATGGAAGCACATAACAAATTCCAAGTAATTCGCCCATGCATAACCGTGAGGACTTTTAAATGGGAGTGAATATTTTGGTATTTTTTTTACTATATAAATTTTCTATTATTTAAAAAAAATGTAAAATGAAAAACGAATGATTCCTGTTTAAAGTACCACATAACGACAAACTATATAGAATTTTGATGAGTGATGGTCGTTAGAAATATGATAGATATAGAGATGGTCATGGAATTTTTACCAACAAATTTTTTTACAACTCTTGTTTAAAATTCTAAAGAAATTTACTAATTATACCTATCTCGAGTCATAATATATGATAAATATCAACACTCATCATTTTTTCAATCACTATTCATCTTTTCGATAATCATTACGGAGTCAGATTAGTCAATGTAATCATTTAAAAGCAAATTCAAAAATAATTATAAATTAATTTTTCTAAAAGTGACCAATCTGAAAACAAGGTCAAAAATGATTTTCTAGAAGGGGTTTTATAAGAAAATTTTCTGCTATTTGAAAATTATTTGAAATGAAAATTGTATGCAGATATTTTCTTTGAAAGAATGATGCAGTTACTAAATGTCTCAACAAAAATCACATTCCTCTAGTAATTTTTCTATCAACTAGATTACCAATGTAATCTGCATCAGAATTTCTCTTTCACTCAAAACTATCATTAATTGAATTTGATAGACCATGAAGTGTGCAACAAAAATTTCAAAATCAATTTTAACAGCATTTTAAATGACATTCTCTTGAAATTGAATTGAAGCCGTGTAAATAATCAAAAACCGTGAATATAGAGTTAGCCGTATTATAACCAAATGTATCATCATCCAACAAAACACTATTTTTAATCCAAACTAAAATGTACAAGGAATCTAGAGATTTTTATAGTGTTTTTGGCATAAGATTATAATTGGCCAACTATTTTGAAAAAGTCAGAATCAAAATCATCATTATTTCATCATCTTCATTATTGGCTGATTTAATTCAGAATACGGTGCAGATTATCACATTTAATATATCGTCCAAAATATACCATTACCTGTTTTACATTTATGATATTTTTCGTTGTTGTCTATTGTGATTCTGTCACCTTTGAACTAGGCTAAGGAACTTTGCTTTGTCGCTCGGTGTGCTTCTGGAACAGCTAAAATCCACATAACACTGTTGTTGTTCCTTAGCCTGCCACCACACCTACACGGGAAAAAAATTAATGTGACCTATTTGTTTTTATAGGTCCATGGTTGTTAGTGGAAGAATATTTAGAAAAATAATTTTGTGGAGACCCAAAACTATTTATAATTGTTCCCTTCGGCACCCAAATTCGTTTAACTTTGAGAGATTTTATATTTGTGCCTTTTGGAACCCAAATCGGTATAGTTTTCACATGTTTGGGTCTATACCAACAATTATTGTGATTGTGTCCATATTTTCTACAAATTGTGCATATAGAATTAACTTGATTAATATTGCTTTCAACAATTTTCGATTTATTGTATCCAAGTCCTTGTCTAACCGTATTAACAATTTGCTTTCCTAATAGCATATTCAACGATTTTTCACTTTTTGAAAATTTATCTAAAGTCGTTGACAATTGTTGGACTTGTGTTTTGAGAGATTCATTTTCGTTTAACAATTGTGTGCACTTTTTAATAGAATTCTCTCTCCTAGTATTTTCACTTTCTTTCAAAATCAGAATTTCAGTTTCAAGTGATTTTATATTAGTTTCTGATTTTTTTAATTTCTTCTTCAAATGTTGGACACTTATCACACTTAGGGATCCTAATTTGATAGGTTTTAACTAATTGATCAAGTTGTTCATTTAATTCTATCAAAGTAACTTTTTGCGATTTAAGTTTAGCATATTTCTCCCAAAGTCGTTCAAAACAACCATTTCCTTTGTGGAAATAAATAAGTAATTCAGAATGAGTGAGTTTTGATACCTCGCTTGGCTCATCATCGTCGCTTTCAGTTATATTTCCATGAAGGCACATATCTGCTTTCACACTCTCACTGCTAGTACTTTGATTATCTTCATTACTTGTATTCCACGTGGCTGTAGCATTTCTTCTTTTTGATTTCTTTTCAAAATCGCGGTGAAATCGGGGATAATTGGGCTTGGTATCACAGGGTTTGTTGCAAATGATCTTGTTTTCTTCCGAGTTGTCTAGTGCTTTGATTATTCTGCTTTTTAATTTTTGATTTAGAGCTGGATTTCCGTATTTGCGGTTCCACCTTTTGAATTTCTTCATTATTAACGCCAGCTCAGCTGCTTCATCATCATCATCCTCACCACAACTGCTTTTTACAAATCCTGTTAAGCACATTTCTTTAACTGAGTTGGTTGTGGAGAATTTCTCATTGCTGTTGGCTTTTGTACCATATATTGCATCGAAAGTATTCCAAATTTCCTATGCATTTTCACAATAAGAGATGAGATTAAAATTATCTTGATTAATATGAGAATATAATATATGCATAGCAAGCGCATTAATCGAGATAATTTTCTCGTCATTTATATCATACCCATTTTCAATAATATTCCAACATTTAATATTAACAGATTTTAAATAAAATTCCATTGTCAATTTCCAATTCAAAAAATCTGTTCCATCAAAAGTAGAAGGAATAATATTGGAACGATCCTCCACAAAAGTAGCCATTTTAAAAATTCAAATTTTAAAAACAAAAATTGGTTTTTGAAAAAAAATCAAAATTTTAAATCAAAATTGGCTTTTGTTCCTAGCTCTGATACCACTTGTAGGATCGATTTCACCCTAGAGGGGGGGTGAATAGGGTGATGGTGTTAATTATAAAAATTAATTGCGGAAGCTTATAAAATAATTTCAACACAGATCACAGAATATTTGCAGCATAGAAATAAATAGCAGAATAATAAAATGCAGAAATAGAACGACATAGAATTTACCCAGCTTCGGCAAAACCCTGCCTACGTGCTGCCCCCAAGGTTTCTACTAGAAATTAAGTAGTCACATGCTTACACACGTAAACTCGCGACACCCGCTACTGACTAACCTAACTCTACGCTCAAAACCCTGCCACAACTCAGCCACCGAGTTGCGAATTCTCAAACTACGTTACGTAGTTTTCCCCTAGTCACACGACTAGAAATTTAAACGGTTTAAAAGAAATTACAAATTAAAAACAATTTAAAAACACAATTAAAATAAAAAACCCTATTTTTAAACTATTAAGCGTTAATGTAAACAAGGCCGGCCCTATCCCCTATTTCTTTTATTATATCGGCCATTCCTTTATTCTTTGCAAGGTATAATGGCAACTTGTTCTCATTTTCCTTTGCTTGCAAATTAGGGCTTTTGGAGAAATCGATGAAGTCGACTGATTTGTTGGTTGATTACAATCGTTGTTCCTCTGATTTGCTTCGGCAATCGACCGTATCTTCGATTTGAACACGACTGCTTTTATTTAATCGAGTTCGACTGCAAATTGGTATGTGATTTTTGCTTTATTTCTTTAAGTTAATATTCTTGAACTCGATCATTATGCCGATGATGATTTTGGGGTTTTTATATGAGTTTGAGTCCCTGGATTTTCGTTCATCTGATTTCTTCAACATTTTAGCTTTAGACCATTCGATTAATTTTTGATGTTGATGATTTTATCGACTTAATCAAATTCGTATAATTGATGCTTGCTTCTCACGGTATTGATGTTTAACTCAGTCAATTATCTTGCCCACCATGATTTCGAATTTGACTTGTTCAATACGAATATATTTTCGTTGCTTGAATTCTATGGCATTGATTTCGACTCCTTGGTCATCACGTTGTTGACTTTGAGTTGAAACACGACTTTAACTAATCATTATGGCTTTGATTTTGTGGACCCTATGTACTTCGGCTCTGGCCATTACGGTACTGAGTTTCATGTCCTCTAATGGCTTCGGCCTTGACTTATACTTCATTTAGCTGGACTTGTTGCCTAACTTGATTTTGTGATGTCTGTTTTTGTTTATGCTCGACTCTGGCCATTTGTGTTTACTGTCTCCGGTAGCACTTTCGACCTTGATTGGCTGCATTTTAATGACATTGCTGGTTTGATCCATGACTTAGTTCACTGTATATTCATTTTCTTTAGTCTGCATTAGCTTGTACTTCGAGTTTGTTACTTTTTCACTGTTGCACTTGTAGTGTATACTTGATGCCTTGATTTTCATTTGCCTTCACTTGAAATTGCTCTGTCAGGTTGCATATGTGTGAGTTGATCGGTGCACATTGTGATCTTGAGATGTTTGCATGTCAATTGGATCTTTGATGCATTGCCCTGGTTTGAACCATGATTTGATTCACTGTGTCTTTGATGTGTTGCCATATTTTTTCTTCACCGCATCTTCATTTACCTGTTCATTTGAGTCTGTTAGTCGAGTTGCATCTGCTTGTAGTTGTTGAGCTTTCGTTATAGTCTGGGTCTTCATTTGGTTCAATGCTTATATATGTACACTGATATACATGTCTTTAAGTGTATAGCGCTGAATCTTTTTAGTCGAGACTGTGTTGTTGTTTGTCGAGGTTGTTGTGCACTCACTTGAGCTTCTGACCTTGATGTCATGGTGTACATGTAAGTTGCAGTGCTGTTGCATATTGCAATTCACTGATCTAGTGTTTTGTTGCACCACTGTTGTCATATTGTATGGTCAGTGGTGCACTTGGTCATTCGAGCCCGCTCTACTAGTTGCTGTGTCTTGTTCATCTGGTTATATTGAGTCAGGTTCCATTTAAGTCTTCACTTTGGTATTGTTGCAGACCACTTGATCACTGTGTATCACTCCATACTGGTTTTCATTGGGTTGATGTCCACTCCTTTGGTTTGTTTGCATTGAAGTTGTATTTTGCTGACTTCATATTGTCACTGTATCATGTTTGATACAGTTTGCATTTTAGTTGCTTGGTTGTTGTATTTGTTTGGTACACATGCTGTTCTGGTTTGAGGCTATATATATGAGTTTTGCTTCCACTTGAGATTGTATTGAGTTGAGTCATGATAGCAGTGACTTGACCTTTGCATTTGTGGTTTGGTGCCTTCTTGAATTTTGCTGTCTTTCGTGAGCATGTTGACTTTTAGTTGGACTATGCATTACACTTGAGTTGAATCCAACTTGGATTTGACCTTGTGCTGAAGTTGTGACATTATTTTTTTTGCACTTGAGTTGAATCCTGTATTTTGGGTTTAACCTGTGCTCGCCTGTCCCTGTAAATCAATCAAGCGTATATTTCGGTGTGCACGGCCTAGTGGCATATACAGTGATACACTGTGTATGTCACAAGCTGTTCGTGTATGATGAATTCAAAATTAAATGATGATGAACAACACAAATAGGTGAGGCAAATATTATTTTCAAAATTCACATATTGTTTTATACTGCAAAAAATATTTCCTTTTCAATTTTACTGCGTCAATAGTTATATTTGTAGTTTGCTCGGATGTTGGATTCAATTTGGAATAAAGTTGAAGATAAACACGAGTGTGAGTGATATGTAGTGCGGTCAACTGTAAATGTAAAATTGTGATGTAATTGAATTTGTATCAAAGTTGTATAGTGTATAGTGAGAGCTTGAATTTGTACTATTCAAAATTGTAATAAATATTTGTTTTGAATAAAATTTCTATTTGAATTCAAAATCCGTGTTATTTATTTTATTCAGCAAATATTTATTTAATCCGTGAAAAATGAAATAGTACATTACCAAACACATTTACATAAATATATATATATATGTATGTTTATTATCATCAAACAAAAATCGTATAATCGCATATTCAACAACACAGATAGATAATTCAAATATATACAGATAGATAATTCATATCCCAATTCAACCCAAATTATCTCATATCACATATCAGACATATCTCATCAGAGATATCAACATCCAAGGCATTCAATATCAATCAGCCATCCATAAGCAATGATCTTTTAATCACACATCTATAATTAATTTAAAATGAATTAAATTAATTACTTCATCTCTAATTAGTTTAAAATAAATTAAATTAATTACTATCATTACAATAAATCTTGCTTACTTAATCATTAATTAATTACAAACCAATCAATTAATCATCATCTTGATTAGTCACCTATGATTAATTATCTTTAATTACATTAAGTAATTAACCCTTAATTAATTACACAAATTAATTATTTACAAACCATTAAGTAATTAACCTTAATTACTTCATTAATTATAATTAATTACATTAATCCTTAATCAATTACAATTAATTAATTACCTTATAATTACTTATTATTGATTAATTAATCTTAATTAATCAATCCTTTAATTACCCTCATTAATTACATTAATTAATGATCCTTAATTAATTACTTCCATTAATCAACTTTAATTAATCATAAACAGTAATTACCCTCCTGTAATTACTTACCTTAATTAATTAACTCCTTAATTAATTATATAAATCCTTCAATTAATTACACCAAGTAATTAACCCTTAATTACTTCTACTAAATAATTATCCTTTAATTACTTCCCATTAAGTAATTTCCTTTAATTACATCCAGTAATTATACATTAATTACTTACCCTAAAGTAATCACACTATTTAATCTCATTAAGTATTCATAGTTGATCAATCATCAAGATTATCCATAATTAATCAACCAATTAATTAATTACATTCATTTGATTAATCACAATTGGGTAATTCATTCCTTAATTAACCTTTTAATAAATTAATTATCCTCCAATTATAGATTAATTATTTTTTAATTATTAAATAATAAACCTTAAATATCAATTAATAAAACTTAATAACCAATTTATTAATCCTTAATTAATTATTGAATCAATCCTTAATTACAATTAATTAGCCCTAAATAACAGCTAATTAATTCTTAATTAATTTTAGTTATAGATTAATAATTTCTTAATTATTAATTAATAAAGCTTAATGATTAATTAATAAAACTTGATTACAAATTAAATACTTTTTAATTACAGGTTAATTAATCTCTAATTACTTAACTAATCAACCTTAATTAATTAATTAATTAATCTCTAATCATTAATTAATAATCTCTAATTATATAATTAATAATACTCAATTATAAATTAATTAACCTCCAATTAATTAACTTATAATCTTTAATTAATAAACAAATACATTAAATAAATCAATTAATTATTCTTAATTAATTCCTTAATTAATCCTTAATAATTATTAATTAAATTAATTAATTAAACTTAATTTCCTTTAATTAATTTAATAAATTCAAGGCATTAAAACCTAAATTACCTTAAGATAAAGCATCATCTTATTAATACCTTAATTACCATTTACAAATTTAAACCATTTTATTTTGATAAATAACGTTACTTAATTAAATCATTAATTAAGTTTTAAAATGATCATTTACTAGATAAATTAAAGTCATCAAAATATAACTTTTAAAAGTACATAAAACATTTATCAATTAATAGTTTTAAAAGCTAGTTTCAAATTTGAATTTAAAACTTACCTTTGTATAACCTTTTGAAAATTCCAATTCTTAACTTAATTTTAAATTCACTTTAAATTTACTTAGCAAGATTTAAATTTAGCAAACTTCAAACTTCTTAATAACATGTTAAAAAAACATTTATATTTAAAGAATTCAAAAACAAGATTTATTTCAGAAGTTTAAAACTTCTTTATTTAAATTCAAAACTTGGTTTATAAAAACTTTTAAAAAATTCCTTTAATTAACTGCTTCAGTTTGAACCTGAGAAACACTCAAACTATTCCAAGTTCCATTTCCCTTTCATAAATTTGAAAAGTTAAGTTTTAATTTAAAATTTTAAAAACCTAGAAACAACAAAACTGTTTCAGGTTAAAACAACACAGGCTACTCGAGCTTTTACTCGAGTCACAAACCAAAAATCTCAAACCATTCTTCAAGCAAATCTTCTACCCAAACCACCACACAAACCACAGACACAACCTATACTAGTGCACATGAACCACCACTGGCGACTTCTTCAACCACTGATGAACCCTCCGGCACGCCGACCATCATCATTGCAACCTTCTCCAATCATCAAAACACCCTCACCATCCTCGATTCAAAATCGAGCATTCTAGTTGAAACTGGAACCAGCTGCCATGACCAAATCCACCTCGAACTCATGCCTCCGACAACCGGACATCGCGCCATCACGGTCACACCACCTTCGATCATCCACGAACCCATTCCCGATGTTCCCTTGAACTCGATGCACCATAGAAGTAGCAATGATCCAATTTTTCCTAGCTCGAACAAACTATGTTTAAAATCCTAAATCCCATGCCGTCGACGCTACAGTGATCAAGACCTTACCTGACATTTTTCCTGACCACTCCTACACCCCGACCTCCTCCAGTCGAAGCCACGACCACCAAAAATGCTCTGGCCGCCAAAACTAGCCCAGAAACCCTTTTCCAGACAATCCCAAATTGCACACCAATCCTAGTACTAAAAAGCTTAATTCTTGTTTTAAAATTCCTATTTTTCAAAGATGATTCAAGATATAAACTTGAAACAACGAATTAAAGTACTTGATTTAATCATGTTTTAGAATTTCTACTGTGCTACTCTGATTCCATAAGATTTTCACATCTAATCTACTTGAATAAAATTTTAAACTTCAATTTGTGTTAAACCAAACATATCATGTTTAAAAGTTAATAATGAACTGATAAGAAGATTTGAATTTTTCTTTTATTTCTACTCTCTGTAGTTTAAAAACAAAGAAGAATAAATCAAATATACATGCACAGTCATTCACATTCATAAACAAAGATAAATCACTTATATATATACATGCAAGACATCATCATCACAGCAATTTGTCGGGTAACAGATAACTAGCAACTTAAGTTTTTAGTTTAAAATGTTTACTCACCTTTTGAAAAGCAGAGGCTTTGGAAAGAACTGGGATTTTGAAAACTCGAAGGCTTGCAAACAGATCTAACTTGAAAACTTAAAGAAATATAAAAGTGGAAAGCTTGCTTTAGGTTGGAAATCTGAAGATGTTCCAGGCTTGAAATTTTTTTACAAGTTGTCTTGCTTGAACTTTTGGAAACATATTGTTGCAAGCTTGTTGTTTGAGATGACTACAGACTTCAGATTGAAATTTTTTTTACAGGGTTTTTAAATTTTGGTTTGAGGAATGCTCCCAGATTTGAAAATGCTTGTATTTGTCTTGAGGAATGAATTTTAGGGTTGATAAAAGAGGATTACCAGGTTTTGATTCTTGCATTTCTAGTTCTGATATTAGTTTACAGGTTTGAGGAATTCCAAATTTGAAAGTTGTTTGAACTGAGAAGTGTATTACAGGGTTTGGTATAAAAATGGTTACAGCTCTGAGAAATTTTTACAGGGTATTGTTTGAGGAAATTTTCAGTTTTTCTTTGATTTTGAACTGAGATTAGAAAAAGGAAATGAAGGGGAAAGATAGAAGTTTTTATAAGTAAATTTAGATTTTATTAAAATTAAAAGAAAATTCAAATAAATGTGACACTTGTCTATTACCATTATTAATATGCTAACACATGTTACTTAAGAGGTTTATAATTTTAACACTTATCATTATTGATATATATTTATTTTTAAAAGGATTTTAAAAGATTGTTATAATAATCTCTTAATTAATAAGTATGTTTCTTAATTTCAGGTCGTCCGATATAGATTATACCTGGCAAGGGGTAAATGGTCGTCGGATATAGATTATACCTGGCAAGGGGTAAGTCTCTTTGTCCGAACATGGCGAACTGGCTTATTCAGGTCGTCGAGTATGGACTATGCTTGACAAGGGTCTGGAGCGACCAGGATTCAGCCTAAGACTTAGGCCCTATATTATCGGTTACTATTTCAGGTCATCGAGTATGGACTATGCTCAACAAGGGTCCGGAGTGATCAGGATTCGGCTTAGGACTTAAGCCACGGCATTACTCATCGTCCAGGGACACTGGACCACAGTCGTTAGGTGTGGATTGCGCTTGACAATAACCTAGAGAGGTTATGGATATGAATATTGGCTATGAATAGCAAAGGACTTGGATAACGACCCGGAGAGGCCCTGGATTCGGTTATTGGTTATTGGATAAGGATGGATTAGACTTGGATATCGAGTTCGGATGGATATGGAATTGGCTAAGGCTTTGGTTACTGGATTTGGAATCAGACATCGACTCGGAGCAGTCAGGGACGATGCATCTGGATGAGTGGTTGGTAATGGATTGGATTATGAATCGGATGGTATGGCTATGGACGAAATACGGACTTCGGATATCGAATTCGGAACTATTCAAAACACCCCTTCTTATCACAAGGAATGCTTTGGGGGGCAAATGTTATCCCACCCTTTGGTCAAGGCTGGAATATCAACAAATTATCTGGAAAAGGATAGATATCAAGAGTGAAAATCAATTAGAAATAAGGCTATGATCGACGTTGTCAAAATTTGGCCGAGCTCCAATCAAGGCGGGATCGATTGGGAATGATGAACAAGGCTAGGAGAGGCTATGTTTCAAATTTCAGGCCAATCAGAGTTCGTATGCTCGAAATATGGGCGAATCAATATTGGAAGGGGCAGATTTCATATCGATACACTTCATATTGATACAATTCGTATCGATCTGGTATGGGTACGAACAACATGTTCGTATCGATCATGTACGAAGGCCAAACAGGCTTCGACTCGATGACTGTGAGTTTGGGTGGGATGGATGCTTGATGGTTTATTCGACTCGGTTAATTCATATCGACCAGAGTGGAGCGTAGGGGATTACTTTGCATCCATACACTTCACATCGACGCAGTTCAAATCGATCGGATGGACGCACAGGTGTACTTCGTATCGATCATTGCTGGATCGATATGAAGGGGAGACAAGGAGTTTAGGACTTTGATTGGACATTTCGTATCAATCGCTTGTGGATTGATGCGGACAATGCGCTTGGGAAGGGCATGAAGAGAGTAGGTTCTATGGGTGTGAATATAATGTTGCAGGAAGTTAGATATGATAAGACCGATACAAACTGACAGATGCAAAGTAGTGGATTCGAAGCATGTTTTGGACATGAACGAGAGGCAAGCAAGATTTCAGGGAAGACGCATTCGACTCGGCATGAAGATAGGATCGGGCCTTGGAAATAGCGCCATGTCTCCGATGTGCACATGATCAGTATCGACACGAATAAGCATCGATTCGAATTGGTCGATATGAACCGGATGACATTGAGGAAGCTACAATTCATATCGACCGTTTTTTGAGATCTACAAGTCTAAATGCTGTGAAATTTTCAAAGGAGCTTACGTACAAGCCAAAGAAGGTTCATGCCAAGTTTCGACTCCATTAGACAAAATCTTGATCGATACGAATTACGTTCGTATCGATCACGGATCGAGCCGAAACTTTATGGGATCGATCGCGTGGTCCCTCTCATGTGCCAGAAGGAGTCTCCCAAAGTTTGAGCGAGATATTTGCATGAAACACCTATAAATAGCACCTCAGAGCCTATAGAAGAGGGATCTTTTGTTTTTTCAACATCCACACTCTGCCAGATTCAATTTGGCACTCCATAGCTGATGTTGTACTCTAATTTTATCAATATAATATGTTATAATCATCTGTAACCAACAAGTAAAGCCAATAAAAGATTAACTTTTGGAGTGGACGTAGGCCGGAGATAGCCGAACCACTATAAATCCTGTGTCTCTGTCTGTTTCTTTCCATTTCACGCTGATTATTCTTCATTTTTTATTACATACTACTGATATGTGTTAATACACTGGTGCTTTCACGATGTTTGAGGTTAGTGACTAATTTTGGTGCAAACAGATACCTTCAAGCTATGACTTCAAAGGTGCAAGGGCAAGCATCCAATCCAACACCAGCGGGTGGAAATCCCATCATTCCACCCGCAACAGCCAATTTCTCTAAGTTATGCATGGACTTTGACAATTTAAGAGGCAAGACATTTTCAGGTACAGAGGATTTTCTTGAGGCGAGAGCTTGGTTAAGGAGCATAGAGAGGATATTTGGGATATTGAGACTGGAGGATCAATAGGGAGTTCAGCTTGCATCTTGGCAGCTGAAAGGAGAGGCTTCTTATTAGTGGAAGGTTGTTGGGTTGAAAGGAAGAGGCATTGAATGGGTTGGATTCTGAGAGAGGTTTGAGAGGAAGTTTTCGTCACAAGCATAAGAGAGTATGCAGTTGGAAAGGTTTATTAGCTTACAACAAGGAAGTCTTTTAATAAAGGAGTATGCCAACTAATTTAATGAGTTGTCGTGTTTTGGGATGGAATTAGTCAAACACTGCACAAGAAGGCCATGAAGTTCGCAAAGGAATTGAATCATCCCTTTCAAGGGTTTTCATTGACTCACGTACCGATGGGAGCTACCTATGAGTCACTAGTGGAGATGGCGCTTATGTCTGATGCAGCTAAGGAGGTCCCTAAGGCAGAAGGTTCTCAGAAGAAATGGTAGAAGAACAATAAAGATAAGAAAAAAAAAGAGAAGGCCCTCAGAAGCATATAAAGAAAGGAGGGTAGTGCAATAGTTTTGAGATGGTTGGTCAGTACACACAAGAATGTAAGAAGGTAAGAATGACGGGAAAGTGTTATATTTATGGACAGCCCGATCACATTAGTAGATTTTGTCCTTAGAAGACAGGGCAGGGAGCGGGTGTACCGGCAGCATAAATTTGGGCATTGGATGTAGCTCCTTCCAAAAGCGCACCAAATAGGGGTAAAAAGTCATCGTGGAAGGTTTGATTTCTATTTCTGATTTTCTCACTTGGACCATTTTCGATTCTGGAGCATCACACTCTTTCATCTCTAGTTCTTTGGTTGATTGTTTGCACTTAGATATCTCCTTATTAGTGGACCCCATAATTGTTTCAAACCCCATAGGAGGCGGCACGTTTATATATGATTTGTAGGGTTTTCAAATTTTTTATCCTAGGCGTACAGTTTGATCGTGATGCCTATGTATTAGGATTTTCGAGGTTATAGGATGACTTTGGGGATGGATTGACTAGCCACATATGGAGCGATATTGGACTACGAGAGGAGAGTTTTTAGACTAGGGACATATAGCAGTAGGACTCTCGAGGTTTCTTACGACCCATAGGGGTCAGTCATGTTGAGCTTCCTTTATTCTCTCGATTTGTCATCAGTAGAGTTAGATTTAGTTCCGGTCATCAGAGATTTCCTAGACATCTTTGAGGAGGTTAGGGTACTACCCCCTAAGAGAGAGATCGACTTTAGAATTTACTTGAATGACAATGCTAAGCTAGTGGAATTACCCATGAGACACATAGCACCTAAGGAGAGGAAGGATTTGAGCAAGTAGATTCATGAGCTATTGGAGAATGGCATCATCAGAAGGAGCATATCTCAGTGGGAAGTGCCAGTCTTCTTCGCCACTAAGGCAGATGGTTCTCTTCGACTTTGCGTAGACTATAGAGAGTTGAATAAGCTCACGAAGAAGAACCGTTATCCACTTCCTTGTATAGATGATCTTTAGTATTTTCTCAGCTTGATTTAGCCACTGAATTTCATCAGCTTAGGGTCGCTGATGATAGCATTGATAAGACAACATTTAGGACACCCGATGTATTCTTTGAGTGGTTGGTTATGCCTTTTGGGCTAACCAATGCCCTGGCCTATTTTGTGGATTGGATGAGCCGTATTTTTAGAGATGTCCTAAATAAGTACATAATAGTATTTGTGGATGACATTTTGGTGTTTTCCAAGAGTATGAAGGAGCATGTTGTTCATCTAGAGGAGGTTCTCCGTACACTTCGTGTTCGTCAGCTAAGGGAAAAGTTCTTGAAGTGTCACTTTTGGCGAGGGGAGGTACATTTCTTGGGGTATGCAGTCTCAAGGGAGGGTTTAGTTGCTAATCCCACTAAAGTAATGGAAGTGCGAGATTGGAAGGCCCCCAAGAATGTTACCGAAGTTAGAAGCTTTCTAGGATTGGGTGGCTATTATAGGAAGTTCATCAGAGATTTTGCCAAGATTTCAGCATCGCTTACTCGCCACACTAAGAAGAATAAAGCATTCATGTGAGATGTAGATTGTGAGGATTCCTTCACGATGCTAAAGAGATCCCTTACTAGTGCACCAATGTTAGTTTTCCCCAATGGAGCTAAGCCTCCTACAGTATACACCGATGCAAGTGGGACGGGTCTAGGAGCATTGTTGATGCATGAATGGAAGATGGTATGTTATGGGAGTAGACAGTTGAGGATGCATGAGAAGAACTACTGTAACAACCTGCATATTTTACGATTGTGTATTTAAATATTTTATTTAAATATAGCATCGTTAGTCAGATTTTTGTTCGAAAAGCTGCTTTTTGCAAACGGTCGGATCAGGACTCGAGACCACCCTCATCGAGTTCAAAATGACATTTGCGACCTTTTTGAGTATAAACTTCAATATGTTTGGAGATAGTAGAATTTTATTACTTTTCACTTAGGGCTTTGGGTTGGGTTTCAGCCCATTAACCCCACTTATTACTCTAGCTCAGTCCACCTCTCCTCTTCACTTCATTCTTATTTTTCCTAGTACTCAAGCTTTAGCAACAATGGAGAGAGGAATGGAAAATTAAAACTCCTAGCCCTAATCGTCTTTGCAAATTCAAGTTCTAGCTCCAAATTCATAGAAGAAGCTTGGTAAGCCTTCTCTTCTTCTTCTCCAACTCATTCTCCTTTCAATTACAGAAATTCCTAAACCTAACTTAGGAAATGTTTCTTTTTAAGCTTAGATTCAAGCTTGTTGGTCGGAATTGAGGAGTGGTTGTTCTTGCCATTGCTCTATAGCTTCTCTCTTGTGATTTTGAGTTTAAAGGTGAGATTTTTATCTCACATCTTTGTTTATAATTATCTCTATTGTTAGGTAGGAATTCCTAACATCTATTGATGATCATTTGCTTTTGATTTGAATTGGTATGGTTGAATTACCAAATTTTGGTTTTGAAGTCCAATTTTTATGAAAATCCTTTAATGGATGCTTGGATATGTTGTTTGGGTTGTATCGAAGAGCATATATGGCCGGGTTGTCGCTTGACATAAATCGTTAGTCGTGTTGCTCGCTCGATCGCTCCCTAATTGATTTGGCCATTATGGCCTAGGAAAACTGTTGCCTTTACCAGGGTTCAGACATCTGGAGACCAATGCCAGACGTCTGGTTTTGCCCCTGGAGAAAATTACACACGGCAGAATGATAAATAAGGCAGTGACTAATTTCAGACGTCTAAACTAACGTTCCAGACGTCTGAAAAGATGGTCAGATGTCTGATTTGTGTCTTCAGACGCCTGTTGGTTTTCTGGAAAATTTCCAGAGATCAAGACCAGACGTCTGAACTATCCCCCAGACGTCTGGTTTAGTGCTTCAAACGCCTGGCTTAGTGCTTCAGACGTCTCGTTGGGTTTTCTGGAGTATTTCCAGAAGCCAATTCCAGACGTCTGGAACAACCCTCAGATGTATGGAAATGCCCTGTTTTGCCTATTTTGACTATTGTGTTGGAATATCCAAGTTTTAATCGATTATTTTTCTCCAATTAGTTGTTATCACTTTAGTTGCCTTTGATTGCTTCTATTTTTGGAATTTTGGGAATATCCATTTCAATGGATTTGGTATCGGTTTCTTTGGATTTTATTCATGTCTACGAATGTGAATTTTAGTGATTGATTGTTCCTACAATCATTTTTGTGATTTATCACTTTACAAACATAAAGGTTTTCTATACTAGTAGTAAATATCAAAACTCTTTCATCAAAATGATTTCAACACTATTTTATTACAAAGCTCGATTCTTAAACTGTTTTTCAATCTATTAGTATATACAAACCTTTACCTCACTCGTATGAGAAATCTAATTAAATGGCTTAGTAAAACAAGTGGTATGAAACGCTTGTGTTTACTTTGTCGGTTAATCCTTGGACTTGTTCGATTGAATCTCTTGTGACAATTTTCGAGTGGAAATCTACAATTTGTTCGTAAATATTTAAGTTAAGCTAGTGGTTATGGGACATGGAGCTAAACTCATTTATTTACTAGCTTAGTGTAATTTACACTTATCGATTAATGAGGATCAATTTGTGATTTAGACTAGCAATGTGCGATGTCTCTTTGTCTGCGAGGGAGACTAAATCCTATTTTTAGTGGAGCTTCGGCTTGGTGGGGTAGCGACCCATGGTCTTCGCACCGTTTTAGTGGAACTTTGGCTCAAAGGTCTTCGGACCATTTTAGTGGAGCTTCGGTTCAAAATTAATGGTTAGCAACATGGAATAGCGTTCCGTTTTGTAAAACACGTGTTGGTGAGTTTTAATGCTCCCGTCTTGTGATAGGCTTCTTTCCCCCTTTTTGTGATCTCTAGATTTCTGTTGATCGATTTCTAGAATTTGTGTTTCACTAAATTTTCGTGATTTACATTGATAAGCTTCATCATTATTTGGGCATTGGTGAATTTGTGTTTCGACAACTTTTACGATTGGCGTTGATATGTTTGTCAATATTTATGGTTTAGTGAATAAAACAAAGAATATGACATTCTTTTTAGTGCTTCGAGATTTCCTGAGATATTGTATGATTTTTATTGTTATTTAATGTGTACTTATCGTAGTATGACATTTTTGTTATCATACGTTTTTATCATATCTCTTCTTATACCTCATTTCGCCTGATAATTATAGTTAGACTGATCCGTTTATTATTTTCTTATTAAATAATACTTGGGTCAGACCGAGATATTACAGGTGCTTCTACTTGACTCCTCACCCAGGAGTATTATCTGACTTTTGGCTTACCACTTAGATTGGTAGTTTTTGTTGTTACACAATCGAGATAGAGTCTCCTTGATGTATAAATATTCTTTTGGCTAGCACCTGTATCTATTATTTTGTGATATTGTGGATCTTATTAGACCACTACTCTGATATACACTTTTATGTGTAATATTCATATCTGTTTCCGCCTCTGAGATATGAACTTCAGTGACTGATTTGTGTTATGATATTTCTATATTTGTTTCTGAAGATTATTATAGCCACCGTGTAGTAGCTTTGAGTTTGTATCGGTATGTTGGATTTCCTCTTGAAATCAAATGAATGTTATACTATCTGACATATCGGTGCTCGCACAAAGCAATTACATGGATGGTCGCTCCTCAACAGCCTTATTCTCCACGCTAGTTGACGACATTACTCCGTAGTGTCCTTGGCTAGCGGGGTATAGAGGTGGGGCGTCACAGCTTGGTATCAGAGCCAAACCTCAGAACAATGTAGAATAATCTAGCAAGGATCATTGTCCTAAGTCCATCTTAGGGGTCGTTCCTTAGGATGTTATTCGAGTCTTCGTACCGTTTTATCCTATTTTCTTTTATGGTGCCTTGTTTTATCAATCATGATTGTTTGATATTCATTCCGAAAATAACCTTTTTCCTATTCTTTCTTTCTTTCTTAAAGAAGAAGAAATGGTTAGTTCTGGCAGTCCTTGCGCTGGTCAATCCAGTAGTCCTTCTCTGGATGGCATATTCATGTCTGCCCAACAACTTTTGGATCTTGTAAAGAATCAAAGATTTATCTGTTCTTTGAGTAAGAACCCCGAAATGGTTTTACCTCTGAAACTTGAAGTTCCTTTCAATCAGCTTGTGGATATCACTCTTCGACATGAAGAGGTTGGTAAAGGAAGTGATAGTGATATTGGGATTTCCAAGAAGAGGCATATTAAGTTCAAAAGCCCTTATCCCAATAAGAAGGTGAAGCAAACTAATTTGGTAACAAAGACTCCAATTCATAATTGTGGAGGATGCTACAATTGTAATTCTAAGGACCACTATACAAAGGAGTGTCCGGAGCCACTCTTTTGTCATTATTGCTAAAATTCAGGTCAACACATTCCTGCGTGCTCCATACTTCAAAGCAAGAAGAAAGGGGAACAAGAAACTTCGGTAGCAAATACTCCTACCTCTAGTCGTAAACAATGCTACAATTGTGGTTCCATGGACCATTATGTAATTAAGTGCCCGAAACCCCTTTATTGCCGCTATTGCAAAGGCTTGGGACATTACTTATCTACATGTCCTAAACTTCAAAGTAGGAGAAAGGGAAAGCTAAAAGCTCCTAGTGACACTTTTCTTGGTCAAGGTATTTCTCATTCAATCCTTGATGAAATTTGTTTTGTGATTATCCTTTTCAAGTTCTTGTTGATATGAGTTCGTCTCATTATTTTGTATCAAAAGAACTTGTTGATTCTTTTTCTTTAAACATTTTGGGCTTGAAGACCTCTTTGGGAATTGTGAATCCGGTTGGTGGATCTGCAACACCCAATTTGTTTTGTTTCAATATCGAGATTATTTTATGTGATTTTTCTTTCTGAGCCGAATTGCATATTATGCGTTATTTAGGCTTTGGATTTGATTTTTATATGGGTTGGCTTAATCATTATGAAGCCATATCCTAGGTCTCGTGTGGACTATTCATCTTCGACATTTTCATCTGTTAAGCAGATTTTCTAAATGATTTTGATTCTAATTTGTGGCATCATTTTATTCTCTAGACCCACTTGATGAGGAAAATGTTATTTCCCTCATTCAAATAGTTTGTGAAATTTCCCGGTATTTTTGGGATTGTCTTAGGATTATCTCTTAAGAAATCTTTTGAGTGGTGTTAAGGTCTTTTCAACTCGACCTTGCCACCGGTCTTCATTTGCTATGAGTCGTGGAAGTTAGCATTCCACTTACCGCATTCCGCACTCGTTATGATTCTTATGAATGACTTATTATGTCATTCAGTTTGCCCAGCTTATTTCATCCATTTTATAAATCGAGTATTCTGATGAGACCATTCTTGTATTTATTGATTTTGGATTAAAATACCAATTTAAAAATTTTACAAATCTTTTTCATAAGATTTATTTATAAGTATAGCTGGATTTTGTTCTTAAACGAGCAAAGAATATTCTTAAAACCTTTTAAGAGACATTTTTGTCATATAGAAGATGATTTTGTGATTGTATTGCCCATTTAGTGTTTTAAGAATTCTGGTCGATGCGCTTGATCAACGTTATCGATAGGAATTTCCTAAACGCTTTGATGAGACAATCAAACACAATAAATTTCACTTTGAACAAGTAAAATTTTCTAGAAAAATGATTATATAAAGTTAATTGTAATTTTGAAAGTTTTAGCTTTTCGAGAAAGTGGATAAAAGAACTATTTTCCGATACTCTTATTCTTGTGATTCCCGAGGGGAACCAAGACTTTATCTTTTATACTCATGCTAGTCTTATTGGTTTGGATGCCGTTCTATTGCGAAAGAAAATTTTCTACCACTTGTGCTTCTTTACAATTAAAGCCTATCGAGACTAGGTATGCCACTCATGATCTAGTGTTTGCGGCTATTGTTTTTTCTTTTAGAGTTTGGCATCATCATTTATTTTGGGACAGAAATTTGTTCACTACTCCGATCATGAATCTTTGGAGTATTTATTTTCTCATAAGGAACTTAATGTTGGCTCAAGTTCCTTGCATCTTATGATCTTGATATTCTTCATACTCCCGGAAAGGGAAATCGTGTTGCCAACGCTCTTAGCCAAAAGCAACAAGCGGTTGTTTCCATGATGATATCCGAATGGAATGATCTCGAGACTTTATCCACTTGTGAGATTTGAGATCGTGAATTCGATTTATGTTCATATCTTGTTTTATGTAGCCTTGGGGCTCATCCATCTCTTTTAGACCGCATTCTTGAAGCTCAAAAGCTAGATCCCGAATTGGCTCTTCTTAGCCAAAGTTCTAGGGATAAATTTGATATTGAAGGTTTGAAAGACTTTGATATTGATTCTCGTGGCGGTATTCGAAAATTTGGTAGACTTATCGTGCCAAATATTAGTGATCTTTGTAAAGATATTTTATAAGATTCTCATCGTTTTAAATTTACCATTCATCCCGGTAGTAGTAAAATGTACGCGGTTATGAAGCGACTTTATTATTGGGATGGAATGAAATCTGATATTGCTAACTTTGTTAAGCGTTGCTTGACTTGCCAACTTGTCATGGCCGAGCATCAAAGGCCCGGTGGGTTATTGCAACCTTTAGACATTCCAATTTGGAAGTGGAATCATATTTCCATGGATTTTATTGAGGGCCTTCCCCGTTCTCGTTCGGGTCATGATAGCTTATGGATGATAGTTGATAGACTTACTAAATCCACCCATTTTATTCCCGTTTGGTCTAATCGGACTATTTCTCTTTTGGCCAAACTCTTTATCAAAGAAATTGTTAAATTGCATGGAGTTCCTACTTTTATTGTTAGTGATCGTGATCCATTGTTTACTAGTGGATTTTGGAAGAGTCTTCATAAAGCTTTGGGAACGAAGCTTAATTTTAGCACCGTTTATCATCCACAGTCCGATGGACAAACCGAGCGTGTGAATCAATCTCTTAAAGATCTTCTTCATGCATATGTTCTTGATTTTGGTGGAAGTTGGGAAAATCATATTTCTCTTGTTGAGTTTTCCTATAATAATAGCTTCCAATCTAGTATTGGTATAGCACCTTTTGAGGCACTCTATGGAAGGCCATGCCGATCTCCTTCTTGTTGGCTTGAGGCTGGTAAGAAGCTGGCTTTAGGTCCAGATTTTATTCGTGATTCCACAGAAAAGATTGACCTTATTCGTCATAAGATGAAAAAAAGCCCAAAGTAGATAAAAATCCTATGCCAATAACCGAAGAAGGAAATTAGAATTTTATGTGGAAGATTTTGTGTTTATTCGTGTTTCACCGATGAAGGGTGTTGTGCATTTCAATCGATCGGGAAAGTTAGACCTTGATATATTGGTCCATTTCCCATCACCGAATGTATTGGTTCCGTGGCTTATCACCTTTCATTACCGGCTCAATTATCTTCTATTCATGACGTGTTTCACGTTTCTAAATTACGGAAATGCCTTCGAGATTCCGATTCTATTCTTGAGCCCGGTGTTGTTGAAATTGAAGTTTCGCCTAATTTGACTTATGAGCAACATCCTATTCGCATCATTGCTACAGAGGTTAAACGCCTTCGAAATAAAAATGTCCCGCTTGTGAAAGTTCAATAGTCTTCAAATCCTAAGGATTGCTCTTGGGAATCTAGAGAATTCATCGAGCGAACACATCCGTACTTACTTTCTAGTGCTCTTTGGGGTGAACTTTTTATTTCAAATTTCTTTTGTGTTGAATATGCTTTTATGGTTGTTACTTTTTATTTTCTTCTTAAATATTGCGAGGTCGCAATTTCTCTAAGGAGGGGAGTCTGTAACAACACGCATATTTTACGATTGTGTATTTAAATATTTTATTTAAATATAGCATCGTTAGTCGGATTTTTGTCCGAAAAGATACTTTTTGCAAACGGTCGAACCAGGACTCGAGACCACCCCCATCTAGTTCAAAATGACATTTGCGACCTTTTTGAGTATAAACTTCGATATGTTTGGAGATAGTAAAATTTTACTACTTTTCACTTAGGGCTTTGGGTTGGGTTTCAACCCATTAACCCCACTTATTACTCTAGCTCAGTCCACCTCTCCTCTTCACTTCATTCTTATTTTTCCTAATACTCAAGCTTTAGCAACAATGGAGAGAGGAATGGGAAATTAAAACTCCAAGCCCTAATCATCTTTGCAAATTCAAGTTCTAGCTCCAAATTCATAGAAGAAGCTTTGGTAAGCCTTCTCTTCTTCTTCTCCAACTCATTCTTCTTTCAATTTCAGAAATTCCTAAACCTAACTTAGGAAATGTTTCTCTTTTAAGCTTAGATTCAAGCTTGTTGGGTTGGAATTGAGGAGTGATTATTCTGGCCATTGCTCTATAGCTTCTCTCTTGTGATTTTGAGTTTAAAGGTGAGATTTTTATCTCACATCTTTGTCTATAATTATCTCTGTTGCTAGGTAGGAATTCCTAACATCTATTCATGATCATTTGCTTTTGACTTGAATTGGTATGGTTGAATTACCAAATTTTGGTTTTGAAGTCCAATTTTTGTGAAAATCCTTTAATGGATGTTTGGATATGTTGTTTGGGGTGTATCGAAGAGCTTATATGGCCGGGTTGTCGCTTGACATAAATCCTTAGTCGTCGTTGCTCGCTCGATCGCTCCCAAATTGATTTGGCCATTATGGCCCAGGCAAACTGTTGCCTTTACCAGGGTTCAGACGTTTGGAGACCAATGCCAGACGTCTGGTTTTGCCCCCTGGAGAAAAATTACACACGGAAGAATGATAAATGTTGGGTGTGTTTCGACCGGCTCCTTCCTTACCACCGAATCAACATCTCACCGGACCGGCTCCATCCCTACCACCGAATCAACATCTCATCGGACCGGCTCCATCCCATTCCCACCGAACCAACTCACTCCCAAGCCACCACCGGTCCAATTCCCCTCACTACCGAACCACCTACTACCGAACCAACCCACACTCCACCTATTGCCGAACCAAGTTCCACCGGACCAAGGCATACCGGACCAACACTTCCAGGCCAGATTGCATCAGCCCAGGCCCTCCAGCAGCTATATACATGCAAGACCCCTGCCCCCAACCTCACTCTATAAATAGAGGGGCAGGGGTACATCAATGGCAGACAAGTTTGGGAGCTTAAGCATGGATAGAACTTTCAAACAACTTTTAGATACTTGTAATCAAAGCTTTGTACTTGTAATCTGAACAGAAAAGGAGAATAACGTATAAAGTGGACGTAGGCACATTCTGGCCGAACCACTATAAATCTGTGTGTCTTTTACAGTTTAGTCCATCTATTTTATATATTTGCATATATCACCCAAATCACTAAGAACAATGTATAATCAACTAAATCATACGACTTGGAGGTGTTTGCACATTTTTTGTGCAAACATTTTTAGTGCTTTCACTGGGAACGGAAGCTCGAAGCTTCATCTTCTCCCACATAACCCTTTTCCTATCAGCATCGTTTATTGCTTGGAAAACATGCTTCTCGGACGGAAGAAAGATGCTAACGAAGGAAAGAACATCGCAACTAGCAGTATCCCAGATCCAGTGATCAGAGATCAAGACAATCGTCCGGTTCCAACAGCAAATGGAAATCAGGCAAATCCGACAGCCCCTGCTACGGAACAACCAATTACAAGGACGGATCTGGACAGGGTTGTGGCTGAAGTAACTAACCGCTTCACATCTTAACAAGAAGCCTTGATGGACCAACTCATGTCACGCTTAAGGGAAGCTGAAGAATCCAACCGCAACACTGAATCATGGGGTGAGTCCCGGTCTGGAGGATCTGGGAGACGACAAAGGTCTTTCTTCTTCGAAGAGGCTAACAACAGAAACAACAATGGTAGGAGCCGAGCCCGGACTCAGCCCGAATTCCGACCCGAGGAAACACTTGGAACCGAACCCAACGGGGGAGGTACCAGGCAGGGGACGTATGTAGCTGAGCCTGCCATGCTACGTAACCATGGAGACACCAATAGACGGGGCCGAGCTGGAGTCCAGCCCGAAGTTGGACTCGAGGAAGTGCTGAGAACAGAACCCAACAGGGGAAGATCAAGGCAAGGGCCAGCTGTGGTGGACCCCCGCGTGCCCCCGAAAGACCAGAGGCAGCCATTGGAAAATGTTAGGAGTGATAGACGATACCATCCCTACAGGTCATCTGGACGGAATCAATCTCGCAGGGAAGAACCAAACTCATTTCTATCCGCTCCAAGTTTTGATGAAAGGATGGCACGATTGTTCAGAGAGCGCGTCCAACGGGACTAAAGGGATCGGGAGATAGGCGCTAGGGTAACCAGCCCCTTCACCCGCAATATCGAAACTGCCATCACCCACCGGGAGTGGAAAATGCTAACAATGGAACCTTACAAGGGAACCTATGACCCCGTTGTACACTTGTAGAGATACACACAGCATATGCTCATGAGCGGAGCAACAGAGGGAGTGTTGTGTAAATGCTTCCCACTATTCTTGGCAGATCTAACTACCTCCTAGTTCTGCCATCTACCCCAAGGATCCATCAGCTCATGGGAAATGTTGAAAGAAAAGTTCATCAGCCAGTTCCGCATTCATGTGGAACAACCCAAGGACGCTTATTCCCTATCTAATATCAAACAGAAGCCCGGAGAGACAGTGCAACAATATCTAACCCGATTCAACGCCGCAGCGGCCGCAGTCCAAGATGCCGATGAGAAACTTATCCTAATAGCCCTCTGCAGTGGTGTGCATCCGGACACTAAATTTGCTAGGAGATTAACGAAAGAAAAACCAGCTACCTTACCTGATTTCTTCCATGAAGCCGGGAAGCATATGAGTCTTGAAGACGCTTCCACTAAGAGGCAGTCAGGGCAATAGACTAAGGCAACTCCAGACAGGGTTCCCGTTGCAGCGAAGGATGCTCGAAGAAATGACTCTAAAGACAATGCTTGGGGCAGGAAGGGAGAAAAGCGTTTATATCGGCCAGGACCGAGTTTTGACTCTTACACTCCTTTGAATGAAACAATCGAAAACATATTCCTGGCCACCCAAGACGAAGTTAGATACAAGCGCCCCCCACACAAGAAGGAATCAGATAACGCAGTTAAGTATGGAAAGTTCTTCCGCTTCCACGAATCTCATGGGCATGACACAAATGAATGCCATCATCTCTGGGACTTAATTGAAGAACACATCAGAAGGAAGAGGCTAGAGCGCTATGTAAAAGGTCAGAACAGGACTCCAACTCCTGCCAATGAGAACCCAGGGCTACCCCTCCCAGAAGTAGGCGGAGGAAATCGCAACACCAGTGGCTTTAGTCAAGAGAAGATAGTGGTCCATACCATATCAGGAGGACCACACATCGCCGACAGAAGCTGGGCAGAGATGGAAAGATATTGAAGGTCGCTTAGAAACAATGAAGGCTGCATTAATTTTGTTACAGAAGAACGCCACCCGAAACAGAAAGAGAATGATGAAATCACCTTCAGTAGGCGTGATCTAGAGGGAAGGCAGTACCCTCACATGGATCCTATGGTCATCTCTGCCTGGTTCGGTCCAGCCAAAGTTTTCCGAATTCTAGTAGACACTGGAAGCTCAGTAAATATCCTATTCAAGCATGCTTTCAACAAAATGAAGCTGTTAATGAAGGATGTGTCTTCCTGCAACAAATCGCTACATGGTTTCACTGGAGATGCGAAGATGCCCCACGGGCAACTGGACCTCTTTGTCGAAATAGGAAGTCATCCCCGCTCCGTTGTGCGAAAACAAGCATTTGTGCTAATAGAGAACCACTCGGCCTACAACGCCTTTTTGGGAAGACCAGCCTTGTCTGACTTCCAAGTTGTCCTAGCCCCGTGGTGCCCGAAGATGAAATTTCCAACAGATAATGGAATAGGAGAAACAGAGGGAGATCAAGACGCCGCTCGAGATTGCTATGTAACTGAACTTCGCAATAACCGCAGAAAGGATAAAGGGAACGATGCAGAGACTTCTCTCTGTAAGAAAAACTTGGAAGCATAACAACTAAAGAAAGCCCCTCCTCTTCGATATACCAGTGATCCTTTCAATGAATTAGACCCCAGGGACAAAGAGGAGGAGGCCACCGCCGAGCCTGCAGAGGCTATGGAATTTGTATCTGTAGACAAACACGACCCAAGTAGACTGCTGAGAGTCGGGTCTTAGTTAAGAGTGGAATCGAAGGATCAACTTGTCGATTTTCTTCGCCACAACTTGGATGTATTTGCATGGACGCACGCTGACATGACTGGAATCTCCCCAGACGTAGCATGCCACGTACTGAACGTCGATCCCACCAAGGTGCCAGTAAAGCAGAAAAAGAGAAGCATGGGGGTAGAACGATCAGCAGCCCTCGAGGAAGAAGTAAAGATCCTACTTGCCAATAACTTCATACGAGAAGCCATCTACCCAGAATGGATCGCCAACCCGGTACTGGTAAAGAAGGCTAATGGGAAGTGGCGAACATGCATCGACTTTTCCAACTTAAATGACGCTTGCCCGAACGATTGCTTCCCACTCCTCCGAATCGATCAACTCATGGACAGCACAGCCGGACACGAACTCTTATCCTTTATGGACGCATCCTCAGGACATAACCAGATCCCTATGCACGCCCCCGATCAAGACCACACTAGTTTCATCACTGACCGGGGATTGTACCGCTACAGAGTAATGCCTTTTGGACTTAAAAATGCCAGGGTTACTTATCAGCGCCTCGTCAACAAGATGTTTGCGGAACTAATAGGATGAACTATGGAAGTTTATGTGGATGACATGCTGGTAAAATCGAGGAAAGACAACGATCATATAAACCACCTGGACGAGATGTTTCAAGTACTTCGCCAATATGGAATGAAGCTGAATCCTCTAAAGTGCTCCTTCGGAGTATCGTGGGGAAAGTTCTTGGGATTCATCGTCCATGCCAGGGGGATTGAAGCAAACTCCGAACAAGTCCGGGCTTTGCAAGATATCAAGATACCATCCACTCGAAGAGAGATGCAAAGCCTAAATGGGAAGGTGGCCGCCCTAAGCAGGTTCATCTCTAAAGCAACCGACAAATGCATCCCTTTCTTCGAAGCTCTAAAGAAAGACAAAGGAAAGTTCGAATGGACTGACGAATGCTCGAAAGCCTTCCTTAACCTAATCGAACACCTCCAGAGACCACCAGTACTTTCAACTCCAAATGAAGGCGAAGAACTATACCTATACCTTGTTGTATCGTCCCATGCTTTAAGCGCCGCTTTGGTGAGAGAAGACAACCGCGCGCAGCGGCCCGTATACTTTGTAAGCAAGAGATTTATGGGGACAGAAGCCAGATACCCTAAACTTGAGAAGCTAGCATACTGTTTGCTAATCACGTCACGGAAACTGCGACACTATTTCCAATCTCATTCCATCAGAGTTTTAACCGATCAACCGCTAAGGCAGGTACTCCATCGCCCCGACACTTCTGGACGACTACTTAAATGGTGCATTGAACTGAGTCAATATGATATCACCTACCATCCTCGCACCGCCATCAAGGGACAAGCCATGGCCGATTTCATTGCCGAATTCACTACCAACGAAGGTAAGGAGCAAACTAAAATAACAAGAGATATCAAATGGAATCTCTTTGTAGATGGAGCGTCGAACGAACAGGGCTCGGGGGCAGGTATTGTGATAATCACCCCCAAGGGAAGGAAGCTGCACTATGCCCTAAGGTTGGAATTCGCCGCCGCCAACAACGATGCAGAATATGAAGCAGTAATAGCAGGATTAGAACTTGCCTTAGAAATTGGAGTCAGTTCTTTATGTCTTCATAGTGATTCTCAACTTATCGTAAACCAAGTACTAGGAGAGTTTCAGACTCGAGGAGAATGACTCACAGCATATCTAAAGAAGACCAAGCTGTTGCTCGATCAATTGGATCACTATTTAATCAAACACATTCCTCGAGAAGAGAACCGAGAGGCCGACAAACTGGCAAAGCAAGCCAGCATGAAGAACAGCACTATTTCTGGAACAGTAGCCATCTCGAAACAACTATCCCCATGTTTCGAACAAGAAGATCTGATAGTTGCAATCGAAGAAGAAACTTGGATGACTCCTATCCGGAAATATTTACAAGATGGCACACTGCCCGACGGGCGTAACGAAGTTAAGAAAATCTTGAGGAAAGCTTCCCGCTACACGATACAAGAAGGCATCCTCTATCGGCGCGGCTTTTCTAACCCCTTATTAAGGTGTGTCGCTGGAAGGGAAGCCAAGGAAATCTTATCCAACATCCATCAAGGAAGTTGCGGAGATCACACTAGTGGACAGACTCTGGCAAAGAAGACGCTCCGATATGGATATTACTGGCCCACTTTAAACAAAGACGCCTTAGACTTCGTCAAAAGATGCGACAAATGTCAGAAATTTGCTAAGATTCCTCCACTATCCACAAATGAGATTACTCAAATGACCAGCCCTAGGCCCTTTGCAGTATGGGGAATTGACTTGATTGGCGAACTGCCGATGGGCCGAGGCGGAGCCAAATATGTTATAGTGGCAGTCGACTATTTCACCAAATGGGTGGAAGCGAAACCTCTAAATAAAATATCTTCGGCAAAACTTATTAACTTCTTGATCAAAAATGTACTATGCAGGTACGGGGTTCCTCACTCAAAATCATATCGGACAATGGACTTCAGTTTGACAGCGAGGAGTTCGCCGATTGGTGCCAAGAGCACGAAATTCACAAAAGCTTCTCATCTATGGCTTATCCCCAGGCAAATGGACAAGTCGAATCTGTCAACAAAATTCTTAAAACTCTAATCAAGAAGAAGCTTGAATAGTCAAAAGGCGCTTGGGTGGATGAACTTCCTACGGCACTTTGGGCCTACCGCACTTCTTTCAGGACATCAACAGGGCATACTCCTTTCCCTTTGGCATACGGATCGGAGTCCATGCTCTCAGTTGAAACTATAGTGCCATCCCACCATAGGATCCACTACAACCCAGAAGAGAACGAAGAACTCCTCCGCATGTCTTTGGATCTAATCGAAGAAAGGAGAAATGATGTAGCACTCAAAGCAACAGCTCACAAGCAAAAAGTGGCAGCACAATACAACTCCAAAGTCAAGCACCGCAGCTTACAAGAAGGAGATCTTGTCTTCAAGCGGATCTTCCCGCGTCCCGGAGCGCTGGATCCAATCTAGGACGGACCCTATGTAATTCATAAAGATCTCCACAATTGAGCTTATATTTTGTCAACAGTGGACGGAGAGGTGTTCCAGAGGGCATGAAACATCCAACACCTTCTTCGGTACTTTTCTTAACTTGTACTGCCCATATAAAGTGGATTAACAAAAAGAATCAGTGGACGTAAGCATTTTCG
This sequence comes from Allium cepa, assembly GCA_030765085.1. Classification (NCBI taxonomy): domain Eukaryota; kingdom Viridiplantae; phylum Streptophyta; class Magnoliopsida; order Asparagales; family Amaryllidaceae; genus Allium; species Allium cepa. Next base: position 605,005,100 of record CM060939.1, read on the forward strand.
TGCCGAACCACTTTAAAAATCTTGTCTCTTTTTAACTTGTTCCTTTATATCTTGGCTGCTTGTTAAGCTTTATCCTTTTCTGTTGAACAAAATCCTGTGTAATGACATTTCCATTCTAGACACTTCATGGCGCAACCTCACCTGGACAAGACCTAACAGGTACTATACGAATCTATGCCCTCGCCAATGAGACACTTTTGCTCCAGCACCCTCTACTGCGGGTTAACTCATTGCTCGCGACGACCCTCAAAGCCAACTGTAATGAGCCGATTATAAGCCACCGAGGAAGCCGAAAATAGCCTAGGCAGCTCATTACGGCGTTCGGCTCGCCGGCAACTGTGAACCGATTATAAGCCCCAACATAAGGTGTGGCCAGCCAGGGGTAGTTCACAGTTGACAATCGACACCCGCGCTAGCCGGCCACGGTAAATTAAATAATACCCACGATTACGGGCCATAATGGCCCGGGTAGTTACTGTGCGCGATCTCGGCTCCGATGTGTCTTAATTACGGCTGTGGTAAAAAAGGAAAACTCCCCGCGGAGGCGTAAGATGGGTGACAAATGTCTCCAAGACCCACAGCTAGGGAAAGTGACTACAAAACCCGTTTGTCACGAACTTAAGCACATCGAAGGCCTTCTGTGATTGGAAGTTTTACTATTTCTTATATTTCCATTTTATTTACAAAAACTCTCCTCCTATCCTCTATAATGATCACTAAAGTACATGACACAAAATAGGAGACACTCGCTAATGGGAATAAGAACTCACAGCTGGATGACAGGTCATTCAGCTGCGTTCCGTATTCGATTACACAAGACATTCAAAACTACCGTCTACAGCAAAAAATTGAAGGGCGGTACTTTCTTCTCTTGTACATAAATATGTAACTATAATTCCTACGCACATCACACTAACATTGCAAGACATGAAATTATATTTTAAGCAAAAACTTAGCATCAAACACAATTGAATCACTAACAGATGCGCAGCTATATTTTATGTAACACATCGAAATAACAACAGCATTCAAACATGACAAAATCAGCTTATGTTATAAAGTTACATGCCAAAAATCAAGTTGTTTGTTACATAATTACAGCCCGAAAATTACATTAATGTTTTAAGACTAACATAGACAGCAATGTCAAATGAGCTGAAAAAATGTCCAGATCAAGCCAAGGAGCTGACTGCATCGGGGCCTCGCTTCTATCCTGCTGGCCCTCTGAGGTCTACTTAATCGCCGGATCAGAGCTCCCAGCATGCTGACTAGAGGTAGTGGCGCTTCATAGGTCCCGCCTGTCCAATTCAGGAGAAGAATTCATTGAATAAACAATAAGCAACCAAGCTATGAAAAGGCTAAAAGGAAGACTTACCAGCATCCTGGCCATGATCCGGGGATAATCATCCATCCAGGATAAGTTGCCCTGCTTCCAAGTACGGAAATACATATCCTGGAGCATCTCATCCATCATCCCCTCGTTTTCCTCAAACTCCCTCATTTGGATCTCAGAAGCCAACAGCTTTACAACGGCAGCATCCCTCTCCGATCGGTATCACGAGCGGTCAGCTTGAAGGGATTTCCTCATCGCCTCCATCTCCTCCTTCAGCTTGGCTTGAGCAAGCTCCGCGGCTTCAAGCTTCCCAGATAACTCCTCTACCCGCTCGAGATCCGCTTTCCGAACCTCGTCCACCGTTGCAATGGCCATATCGATCCGTTCCTTGCAGATGGCCTCCATTTTCCGCAGCTCGGCTCTGCTAGCCTCTTCCATGGTTTTCTTTAGCCGTCTGGAGGCAGCCTCGTGCTCAGAAATCTGGATGGCCTGATCGGCGAGTTGCTTGGCCTGGTCGGCAACCACTAACCGCAATCTTATGTTGGCACTCCCAATTTCCTCCCCGGCCTTGACCAATCGGGCATGATGCCCCATC